>VZSV01000010.1:2356791-2384822 GCA_013398735.1 Nothocercus julius
CCGGGCCCCTTTGTCCGCGGCGTCAGGAGGAGGTTGAGGTGCGGGGCGGGAGGCAGGAGAAGCGCAAACTTGGCTGCGCCACCCGCGGAACGGCCTTTCCGTCCCCTCCGCAGCCGGGCGGCCGCGGGGGGGGGAAGTTACCTCAGCAGCGGCGGCCGCCACGGAGCCGGGCGAGGGCCCCGCGGAGCGCGGGCGCTTCCCGGCGGAGGTGCTCGCGCTGCCGAGAGGGATCTGGCACCAGCACGACGGGCCACGCTTT
Source organism: Nothocercus julius (assembly GCA_013398735.1). Lineage (NCBI taxonomy): Eukaryota > Metazoa > Chordata > Aves > Tinamiformes > Tinamidae > Nothocercus > Nothocercus julius. The sequence continues at coordinate 2,357,051 of VZSV01000010.1, forward strand.
ATTTTGTAGCGATGAGAGCCGGTTTAGTGTTGGCAAAGGGCCGCAGCTCGCAGCGCAGCGCTGGCGAGGACGGGCCTCATCCCGCGCCGGGGCGCGACGCGAAGCGCTCCAGGAAGGGGCGCTAGGCCAGAGCCCAGCGAAGGGTCACGAGGGGGTTTTGCTCGAGGGCGGACCGCGAGATGCAGGCCCTGATCCTAGCCCGGGGTTTAAGGTGATGGTTTTTGCTTGGAATTGCCTCATGGGCTGCGGCTGCTCCCTGCTCGCCCAGGTGAAGGCACGGCCCGCGGCGGCCGGGGACAACAACCTAGGACCATTTCCAAAAAGGATTAAGGTAGAGGAGGAAGGAAAGATGGGGGAAAAAATCCCGTAACTCCAGAGGAGACCAGGAGCAAAATAAATGTATATAAAGGAGACTCTTTTTGATTGCTGTTTTAAATATCTCCAACACAAGAAAGCTGTGCATGAAAACATACCCTGCGTAGCTAGGCTTGCTCTTAAAACTCAGGGTCCTCAGAGGAAAAAAACCTTAAAACTAGGACTGGTTTGGAGGAAGGACAGGAGGCGTTGTACTGGAATTAGCTCATTTTAGTGTCATGGAGCTGTTATGTCAATACAGCTATAGACGGGGTTTGGGTTTGTGGCTTTCTTTAATAATTTGTGCTCAGAGTCAAAAGAGATACAACAAAAGAAAAACGAATCCATAAACAAAAGTACTCGTAAGAACTGCCCGAAAGTCGGGAAAAAAAATAAGGCAGGGAAATTTCATTTTGAGAAAATAAAATCTCTGCTTGTTATTCCGTATACATTTCAGTATACCTGTGAGCAAAGGAAACTCATTTGTGCCACCTAATGTTAAGCATAGATCACTGTTGCCTTTGCTCCCCTGTCACACATTATGTGCATGCAGGGGCCGGATTTCCAAGGGTGCTGAGCGCTCCCTTCCCATCCTCTTCCATGCAGGAATGAGGAGCCCAGGGCTGCGGGCAGCCTTCCCATCAGCTCACCAGGAGAGCTACCGCAATCCTGGGCCAGGAAGGGAAGCTTCAGATTCACACTCCCAGGTCCTGAATATACAAAATTATTTTTTAAAAGACATCTAGAAGGGGTGGAAGGGAGCCCAGAGGCACAACCTGACCAACCAGCTCTCGGCTTTAATAGTGTAAATCCAGAGTGAGCACATCCAGGTGTTTTACAACCTGCCCCGCATTGTGTGTATATGAAAACACTGGCTGCAAAACTCTGGATCTGCAGCAGCTTCTTGCTCTGAGGAGCGAGGAGGCCTCGTTTTCGCAGCCTTTCCACAGGCACAGCTCCCAGTGAAGAATTAACATACCAAGAATTTATGGTGTGTACTTAGCAGCCATTAACACTAATGGAAGATACTAATTTGGTACTTAAATATCTTGCATAGTCCTTTAAAGAAGAAAGGGCTGAAAGAAAGAATTTCTCTGATAATGAATTACATTGCTTTTGTGATTTTAATGGAGAGTGTTAAACATCTTTAACAATTTTTGAGGCTGAATCTCCTTTGCTTTTTAAGTTATTTGAAAAGAACCTGAGACTTCCTTCATATTTAAATCATTCTCTAGCTGTGCTCTCCTCCCCTTTAAAGAAGACCAGTACCATATAAAGTTGTTCACTTGAAAGCACAGATACTGGTTTCCCTTCATAGCGGCCCTTAAAGATCATTCAGAATGTAGTCCAATAAATCCTTACCTAGATTGCGTTTGACTAAGAGACTTTAAAAATTCTTCAGAATGAAGATTCTTTTTTCTTTCCTCTTATTTATTTAAGTACTAATTCCATAGCTTCACGTAGAGCAGGCTGGAGCATCAGGTCGTAGTGGGCTCTGCGTTCATCTAACATCAGTTTTCACAGCAGATCCCCATCCAGGCAGAGGTACTTTTGAACAGAGTTTGTTCTGTCAGGAGCTGGGAAATGTGCGTGGTAGGGGGTGACGCACATTGCAGCCAATTGGCTAAGGGTCTGATCCCAAAACACAGACATAATTAATCATTTTACTCACGAGAGCAGTTTCCATTTAATTTAGTGAGATCATCCATGCAAATTAAGTTATTCATTTGTATCTTTGCACAATCAAATTCGAAGGCTCCATCCTAGAAAAATGTATATACAATATTTTAGGCAGGTGACCAGTCCCGCTGAATGGCTGATATCCCCGAAAATACTCACAGAGATCTGGGCCTAAATTTGGACTTGCTTTTGCTTTTTTTTCTAAACTAGTGTCCTGTGACCAACAGACCAGAAAGGCTCCACAGCAATTACATATTTAGGATATGTGATAGCTGTAGTTAAGATCTTTATGACTGATTGCAGGATAAAATTTACTTTAAATGTGCAAGAGCCCATTTTTAAACCGCAGTCTTTCAGCTGGTTTTCATTATATATATTTTTAAGGATCAAAAGCAATTAGAGTGTACAAAGTCTAAATGGTAAATAATTTCCACATCAAAAATCTTACTAAAGCAACAAGCATCTATTTTTGTTAACACTGTAAAATACGGGAAAGGCCAAACTAAATAAATCTCCGATTTAACGCATTAAAAAATAGCAAGACTTCTATTTCCACCCTGAGAACCTATATGTCAAATTTCATCCTAGAAAGGTTTTGTTGTTTTTAAGACTTTGGAAAACAGAGTAAACAGAGGGATTAAACTACCCTATTATGCGGTGGGGATGTGAACGGTACCATAGTTTAAAAACACTGCACTTCCAAGGGGATTTGTATATGGATAGTTACACGCCACAGAATTTTACATCCGAGGGACCCTGCGTGGGTAACTTTGCTGATTCACAGTTAGTGCTATAGGCTACGTCTGGCTCTAAATATTTGTGGAATCAAGTCCTTAACTAAAACGGTAAAACAATATTAAATCTTCGGAAAGTACAGAAAGCAGAGACAGGCAGAGCTGCCATTGTTAAAAGCCTGTCAACACCAAGTTAAAAAGCTAATGGTAAATATCATTTATTCTGGCCCTCTTGCTACAGTGGTATCGATTTCTCGATTCTGGCTTTGCAGCTTTCTGCTATCGCGGGTCAATTTTATGTTAGAAAGTGATGGTTTAGAGCAGCATTAAAACTGCACTGAGAAGCCTGGTTCTGCAAAAGCATTTTTAAAAGTACGAATATTTCTACCAGGGAATGGCAGAAGCAAGGCAGCAGCCTTTCTCACCGTTCAGTATTCTTAAGGCACCAAAAAGGCTTCTCCATTATCCTACTGCTCTACTAAAAAAAAATGCCAGTCCTTGACTTCTGTGCCTTGAGTACAAATAATATTTACCCAACATAGAAATGCCATTTCTGAACTGAAGTTGTTTTCTTTTTTGGCCAAGGCATGAAGTTTTGTTTCTCGTATTTATCTTCAGACTTTGGAGAAAAGAAAAGCAACCCACAGTCTTACTATAAACTGCAGAAGGGCAAACGGCTAAATCTGAGCCATTCCCTCCCATGTGGGACTTGGTGCAAAAGGCAGGTAATATGAGCTGTGTGCAAGACCTCCCCGTGCAGGTTTTGTAGTTCTGTCTAGATTATGGGATTAGGCTCTGTTACATATATCTACAGTTAGTAACTTGTGATCTAGTTAAACCAGATTGAAAGCCTCCCAGCAGGTGTTTGGAATCAGACTCCACAACAGAAATTCTCTGCAATTACTGTGGAAAAACAGTGGCTTTCATTGCAATGCTCAATACTGGAACAGGAAAAAAGAAAGTATAATCAAAATTCTGACAGAAAACTCTTGCAGATACAGAAACTTGCCACTTTTTTTTTTTTTTTTTTTTTTCTCCTTTCTAACACAAAAGCAGATGCTGGTGAAGCATTATTTCATTATCTGTTGTTGCTGCTTGCTTCATTCAAACTGTATGAATGCATTGGGTCCCTTCAGCCTAAGAGATGCTCTGTGCTAGAATTTGAGTATGCACAAACTGTCCTGTACATTTCCTGGGGCATTACTAAACCTACAGGAAGATTATAGTTCTATATATGTTTAGATTGTAATGATTTAAAGCCACATTACCTTTAACAGGCTTCTTCATGAAGGAAACTCAATTCACCAATGGCAGTTTGGTCCAAGCAAAGATTCGGTGGGGTTGAATCCTCCAGTGTCATGCATTTTTGAAGAGAGAAGAAAAATCTCTTAGTGGGATATACTGCACAAAGCAAATGAGTACAGAATGACATGCAACCTCCTAACGATGGGGGCAGCACCAAAGCCTGCTCACAGGTCCAGAGGTCTCGTTACCACAAGAGAGCGAGAATACACCACACCCCAAATTAGGCTGTCGTGATGACTCTAAATAGAAAAAGTAATACAGTTACAGTCGAGTCTAGGACAATCTGTTTGTCTTTGTGAAAAGGTCTATAGAGGAGAGAATACAAGATCATGTGACTGGAAATGTTTTTATCAGCAAAAATATGCAATCGTGTAATAAGACAGTTATATCAGGATTAGATGCAGAGTACGAAGCCTAAATTCAAGTATTTTTGAGGACTGGTGTAGGAGAAAATTAGACCCTGAGATTTTTGAGCTTTCAGGTGAGCCTAGTAGGGAACCTTTCTGAGTTAGCACCAATTCAGTCTTTTTCAGATGAAACAAGGAAAACTGCAGCCCCTGTTTTGCTATATATTTAAGTATTGCAAAATCTTCTGATCCTAATGCCAAGAGTTCCCCTTTCTGCCATCCCTACTATCTTGTATGTGTCTCTATGGAGTTCTTTGTTTCCGAGTCACAGCAGTTAACTGCAGCCTCCCCCAAGCCAAGATGAAGCCCCAAATGGGACGCGTGTTGTCCTCTTCACGCCCATCTACGCTGTGCCCTGCGGGAGGCAGACGTTTCCCCACCGGCACACGGGCTCTCGACCCTCTGCACAGGTATTCCTTCTTCCCCAAGCACAAACGGTGCTGAATCACTCCAGATGTCATTCCTGGCACAGAAATAGTGTACGCAGCAATTCAAATTCAATTCAGTAAAACACAGCGGCTCTTACAGCAACCTTTGTCCCAAGTCTAGATGAAAAATACCTAAAGTTTTTACTGCCTGATGTTTTGTCCATTTGCTATGCTGTGCACAAGTTTCTGATGATTTCCAAGTAAGAGTATGTCTGCGGCTGCAAATCCATTGTGTACATTCTCACTTGGTAACATCCTTAATCCTCGATTGTAAAATATTTTCTGATGTTTTATACAAAATAAAGCATGTAGAGTAAAAGAAAACTGAACAGCTATTTTAGTAGGAAAGTCTTGATGGGGTTTTCCTAATCTCCTAAAGAAAAGGAAAACACACACGGAGAATTCATTCTGGCATTGCTGCTTTATTTCTTGTGTACCTTTTTGAACAGGCTAAGCAATGAAAAGGAGAGAGAAGAGTAGAAACCTAATGTGGCCATAAGAGAGTTAAAAGTAAATGAGTTAAGTAGGTACTAGTTTCCATCCACATTAGAATGATCATCTTAAAAATAGATTTATGTCATGCCATATCTTCTTCTTGCTCCAATCTAAGCTACAAAAATGTGGTATCAGAGTTGTAACGCCTCATATATTCCAAGGAAGATAATAGTAAACTGCACCACTTTGACCTTTTCGGTATTTCTGCTGTTGGATTCACTAGCCATCCCCATCCTTCCTGTTTACAGCCTTGGTAACCTGTAGGGATGCAGTGCAGTGAGTAGCCAATGAAAATACAGAATATTGAAAAGGTTAAAGTCTATGTTTATGAGTCTATTAAATGTTTATAGTCTTTCACAGGCTATACTGGGCATTAAAATTATGATATCTCATTCTCATAACAAACACTGTAACGACAACAGAAAATGGCAAAACATGAATCCATTCTGAAGGCAAAATTTGTAATGAGAATACAAAAACAGCACAATATTAATTCACTCCTTTGACAACAGTTGGAACAGACCAGATAGCACCACAAGCCTCAAACACGTTGTACAACTCGGAGAGAAACTGCTGTCCTGGAGCCTCCCCACAGCCCATTCCACTCAGTGGGGGATCTCCAACACTGACCAGCAGCGGATGCTGCAGTGGAAATAATGAGGCTTAAATGGAAGCTGGAAATTTCCTACAGTCCTCAGAGTTTTTAAACTAGAACGTAAAAAAAAATATAAAACTATTTAGAGACTATTGATACAGAGCAGTGCTGCTGGGGATACCACTTCTATTACCACACATTCCTCTGATCCCATTCAAACCACTGCAAGCTATCCATTTTGCTCTTGCACATAACCCTGAGTTTTATAGGCCAATTAAACACTCTGCATTTCCCCTCCTTTCCTCCATTCTAAATATATTGCATCTTAATTTCTCTGCGTGCAGTAAACTGGCCACAGTACATTACCAAGTGCCTGCAAATAGAGAATGAACATTGCAAATTTACACGACTTTTGGCCAGGCTCAGAAAACACCTTCCACCCCTGGCTTAGACTGTGCTGTTAGTCTCCAATATTGATCCAATCATATGAACACACGGAAAGATCCCTAGTGCAAGCGGAGTTTTGGTAACCCAAAGAGGAGCTGGGGCACTAGGAGCTCCGCTATTCCTAAGCGATTTTATGTGGATGTGGAAATTGGTCAAAGACAGTTGCTATTTATTAGCCCTGCAGTCACACACCTCAGTCTCAGCCGCATTGGGGGATCCCTTTGCTAGAAAGGGCGCAAAGATGCCAGAACTTCCCATCACAATGTGCTGGCCACCAGACGGATGGACGAGGGAGTCTGGGGACACTGCAAGGCAACGCTGGCTGACACGAAAGGCAACAGTCATCACATCCCAGCTGTTTAGTCACCGACAATTTTCCTCTAGCACACAAGGGAGAAATTTAAAGAGAAATTTGAAGACGAATGCTGTTGCTAATGACCAGGAATTTCTCCCCAGTGTGAAGGGCAACACAGGAGAGAGTAATGGAGAAAGATGTTTCTTTGAACTGCAGCGGATAGCGATATCAAATCATAAATAGACAGGCACACATAAACATACGGAGGATCAAAGGAGCCACGGAAGGGCAGGCAGCAAGCTAGCAGCCAGGCAGGAGCTTGGAGGACGGCCAAGCGGCGCTCGCAGTGTTTTAAAGGTCCCCCAAAAAGCAGGATAGCAGCAGGCATCAGTTCAACGCACCCCACAAATTAACAGGCTTTGATGGCCAGAAGCCTCAACGGAAACAAATCTTTCTCTCCTGTTAGCTGGCCCTACGTTTCAAATTTTCTCTCAACAAAAGAGAAGCTAGAAGACCTACTTAAAAATAGAAATGAATGTTACTGCAGAATCCCCAAATCATCGAAAGCTGCAAACTTTATGGGCCCATGGCTGCTCTGCGCAACAATTTATTCCCCAAAAGTCTATCCTATGCTCTGACCAGCTATGAACACAAAAGACTTACTTCTCTGATACCCATATAATCTATTTACATATATCATATTTCCTCTTATTACGTTAAACAACTCGCATTTGGGGAACTACCCTCACTTTGCATATAAAGCTTCCTACAAAATTAATTGGCTCTGATGAATCAGGGTTCCCTAGCACTGCACACCTGCATTTCAAAACAAATGCAAGGCAGGGGTTAAAACATGGAGAAGAGAAGCTGATAAGCAGCAGCTTTACCTGGATGATCCTGGCGTTTCACATGGTTGATGCTACACCAAAAAAATAACAGAGCTGCTTCTGCAGAGCAGGCATTGGGCAGCTGGAGACTTCCTGCTGCTCTCTGGTGCCTGGAAAGGTAATGGACACTTGACAAACATGTCATCAAATACGAGCTATTTAACATTAAACAAAGCACTATAAAGTAGATGATGAGTGAATAAAACGAGTAGCACTTAAGCAGGATGACTGCTGAGAGAGAAGCTAGAGGAATACTGAAGCTTGGGGGAAGAGCAGCAGCCTAAAGAAGAAGGATTTTTTTTTTTTTTTTAAGGACAAATGAAAATAAATTTATCAATCAGGATATAAAAAGATACCTTTAGGATGGGCTCAAAATGGGAGATTTGCTAAGAGGAAGCAGTATTCTGCTAACATAACTCTTGAGCAGGAGCAAGGTATAACCCTACTCCCTGCCACTCTCTATGCACAAACTCAAACGTGGGGCTGAACAAACAATAACTCTAAAGGTACACTCACAGGTCATGCAAAACTCACAGTAGCATTTTTATTTGGAGAGCTGTCACCATGAACCAAATCACAACAGTTATGACTAGTGTTCCATTCATTCTTGTCCTCACGAGTTACCAGCATCACAGTTTTTGAAAGATGCAAGGAAATCATAATAAATGGTTACACAGTAACTTCTCTGCACTTCTACGCTCTTCCATTCTTATGTAGGATTGCTTCTCTCCTAGTTTTCCCCCAATATAATGCTCCCAAATCACTAAGCCACCACTGTTTTTCTGCACTCATCTTGCTGCGGCACCAGGACATCCAGAACTGGTCGCAGACTCTGCTTCAGGCTTGAACTTTTCCGTGCTCAGCAGCAGGGCTCACGCTATGAAAGCTGTGTTTTTTCCCCCAGCATGAAGTCAGTGTGTTCTGCTAAGCATGTCCTCAACTGGGATGAAGAAAAAGCACAAGCTTTACAATTACAAATACTGCTTCCAGAACAGCAAAATGAGCTAACTATCCCTGACTGGATTTGAATAGTCACAACTATTGTACTCAGTTTTAAAACACAGAGCCGTCTTCTCTCTAAAACTTACCTTTTTATTTGTGGGACACAGTGCTGAGCAGATTTCTTGCCTACCTCCGCCTTTGCGGTGGTGATATGGTGAATGCTTTGAGGAACAGCGCATCATTATCAATGAACTTGCAAGGCAAGTTGAGTGCATTGAGAAATCAAAAACCTTGAAAAACAATAAGTTACAGGAACGAACCCCGTCAGCTTTTCACTGTCGATCACAACACCTTTCACTGCAGCCCAGCGGGGTCCTGCTCCTCCTGAGGGGTCAGGCTCCCAGGAACTGTGAATCCAAACAGCCTGAAAGGGCTCATCCTACTGCCTATAAAACTTTTAATTGTCACAGTGAATCATGTATTTACACACAAATTCTCCTGGCAAGAGAATAAATGTGATGCTCCTTTCTCTTAGTTGTAAATGTTGAAGATATCCATTCGGAAGGCAAAAAAAAGACCAAACAAAAAACTTTGTGCTCTCATAGACAACTTAAGGAACAGACTTCCTTGAAATAAATCTAGTTTAAAAATAGCTGTGGGAATAAAATATGTAAAATCAGTAAAGGTATTATTTGCTACTATTATCTCCAACAAATTACTCAATGAAATTACACTATTTTTCATTTTTAAAACATTTTGGATCTGATAATTGGAAAAGAAAATAACAGGTCATTTAAAATGGCAGTTATTACAAGTATATGAAAGAAGTAAAAACAAGACATCAAGTATAATGATGCCTGATATTTATTTTATTATCTGTTATAGCACTAATATGCTTCTTTCTTCTATAACAGAGTATTTAAAAAACTGTATACATAAAATACTGTATGTTGCAGCAGGATTAAAGTAGCATTTAACTTTAAATTGTGCATTTATATTTAACTAATATGCTGCATCCAGCAGGAACTAAGAGAGACACGCAGACATAGAAAAAAGTAACAGAAAGAATTACAGAGTTATTTAAGAAGAGGCACAGGGTTTAGATTTGCTACTGTAAATTTTACGTGCTTTACTTCACCAACACTTTACGCAAACAAGACAGTTCAAAAAGAAAGTCCCCTCAGATTTCACAGCCATTTGGACCCAGTCTCAAGAATTCCGCGTTATTCCTGGGATTGCATTTGCCATTTGCCCCTTGTGCTGGAACAGTGTTACGTGTCCAGTGGAGGCGAGGTGCCGCCGCGGCGCTCGCGGAGACACCGCTGTGCATGGCCATCATGTCCTTGCCCTTCCGCCTGTCTTGAGGCGACGCCTCAGATGTTGCTCGAGGGCAGTGAGAAGTCGTGCTGAGACAGCGCTGCTTTTTGTGACACTTGCCATTTATGGCTTTCTGTGCTTTCAATGCAGGTTCTTGTGTCCCAGCACCACCAGAATAGGAAATTCATTATCACTAAATGGACTTTAAGAGGTAATTACGCTCATATTCAAGCAAAATAGCCTTTATGAATTTAATTAATAGGAAAAAAAAAATCCCACAGGACAAATTTTATTCCAAATGGCTTGTATAAAATAGGTAAAACTTCTACTTCCTTCCATTCGCATGAGAAAATATTTGACCTCCATCCTAGCACACAAATATTTTTGCTGTACTTTTTTTTTCCCCTCAGCTTCTCCCAGCTCCTCACCAAGGTGTTCAGAAGTGCAGACCGGCTATTAATTTTGCCATTCTTCTTGAGCGTGAAAATATTAACGCAACATGTCCGCATAGAAAACCAGCGTGCTGGTATGAATCGAGGCAATAAGGGGAACACAGCACAGTACTGAAAATGAAAAATGGTCGAGCCGAGTAGACAAGCTTATGATTAGACAAGAATTGTACTTTCTGAATGGTGTTTAATACCTATGCAATATATCCGAGCGATGTGTCTGTGCAAACAGCTTGTGTTCCAGCAGTGAAAGACGTCATGTGAAAGTGTGACAGTGTAGACCCAGCCGCCCAGCTCCTCCGTTGGTGACGTGGGGCCGCGCGACAGCCCTGCACGTTCCTGCTGGCTCTCGCTGCCAAGCTATCGATTCTGAAGCGTCTGACCCCCCCCGTGTCTCCCTGCCACGTGCACAAGAAATGAAGCAACTGGGAAATCAGCAAAGCAGCAAGCTGAGCAGTACAAATTGGTAAAAATTATTTAATACTGGGAAGCTGATCTAGCCTCCCCCTGGTAATACTGTCAATTAAGTGTATGAAATTAATATTAATTATCAATAATGAATTGATGGCAAATGTAATAATGAATAGAGAAAATAAGAAGAAACAGCACATTTATGATGCAAAAAATGTTGGCTCTGATTGAATGTTTCCTCTCTGAAATCTGTTTTGCTTCCATTAGGAAGTAGATTCATAACTATATTTTCTTAATATTTTCATTGCAAATAGGCCTAAACAGATTAGAAAAAGCCATAGAACAAATATGTACACTGAAATCTGCCTGATCCAAAAAGTTATACTCATTTCAAAAAAGCAAAGCAGAAAGAGAGCTCGCAGAAATAGTCAGTAAAGGCCTTCACCTCGCAAACAGAGAAAACTGGCAACTCTTGGAGAATATTTTAACAAGACATTTTTTAACAGTGAAATATCACTCCTAGCCCATGCTAATATGTTTATGCCTACTGACAGATTTTTGTTCTCATGTTGGGAAAAAAAAGCCCAAAGGAAGAGGCAACTGTATTCTATAAGCAAACAAGTATTACCCTCTACCAGAGGATTTATGATTAATAAATTACAACTCATGTTTTTAATCAAATTTTGAGTTCATTTCTGCACGCAAATTGGAATAGTTGATGGTTTCTGATATATGAGTAGCCCTGACTCTTGGAACATGGGAAATGAAGTGAAATACTGGAGAACTTGTCTTCAAAAGCCTGGACAAAATGCTCTCAAGGTCTTGTTAGTGTCATACCGCGAAGAGCAGAACAAGACAAGAGTCAAAGCAAGTTCCTGCAGGAAGCCCCGTCACCAAACAAGTGCTGAACACTGCACACCAACACTGGCAGAAGAAATGAGGCAAAAAGCTTGAAAGCGAAGCAAAAGAATGGCACAAATCTCCTTGAAAGGTGGAAAACAACTGGAGAAGGTTTAGAGGGTGCTTTGTTTCAGAAATAGAAGCCAGCGAAGAAAAAGAAAACTCTCCTGAATATGTAAGATACAGCTGGGGTCTGGGATATGAAAGTCTGGAGCCCCCAGACTAATTAATCAGGGAAGAAATATGGATTTGAGATGGGATGTGGTGGATGGGATGAGGAGAATGTGGTGTAAGGGACAATAGTCAAAAAAGGGATACAAGCAGCTGGTCTTTTCATTTGGCTGGGGTTTTAATCTGTGTGCAGTAAGTAAAGAATGAATATTAGTTTAACGGCTATTTATTTTTCCAAAGGAAAAGGAAGATTTCAGGGAGCTGGAAGGATCTGCATATACCAGAGAAGTTTTTATTTGTCAACATTTACCAACAGTAAGACGACTGAATGTACAGCTGGTAAAACAGAGCATAGACCCATTCGTGCAAAATTGCATGGTCTTTGCCAAATAACACCAGCTGGTGGTAACTGAAGATTTTACTTCTGGAAAAAAATAAGAGTAAGATTGAGAATAATGGTGATCTGACACTATGGACATCTGATTTAGCTATAAATCAGAGCTCTGGCTTCCTGGATAGCTTCTTTTCAAAGCATGTATCCTACTGCCACGCCTGCACATTCTCCCCTGAGAAAACTGGGTCCCGAGAGCACAGCCAGCCATTTCAAAGTGAGAGAATAAAATAGCCTTTTTTAACCTAACCCATTTCAGGTTCAAAGGTACTGTTTTGAACTGTCAGAAATTAACACTCAATCCTAGATTCCAGAATCTACAATTACAGGACAAACTTAAATGAGAAACATTAGGCTGTAAATATTCGTTTAGCTAATTCCCTACAAAATGTTCATGCTTGCTTTCTGCAAACGGTTCTTCTGCATGAGCTCTGCGGGTCTTACCAGCAGGTCGGGCAACACGATGCCCTTAGAGGAAGCTGTAACCTAACTTAGGCTTTTGCAAGTTATACAGAAGGCATTCTGGCATTAAGACTGATGTGGAGCTTAGGAAACAGCTGAATGAGGTTAGCTCAAAGCCATTCCATATCATGAAAAGCTGTGTATACTTGAATCAGTTACCTAATACAAGTCTGTACAAAAATATGGCTCCTTTCTTGAAGGACATCAGCTCTTCAATTTGTACGCAGGAACTTCTGAAACCTGCAATTTCATTATCAGCATTATTACTGTTAAAGGCCTGCTGCAAATGTTGCCTTCCATTTAACTGCCAAAGCAAGACTACTGACGGTACTGGATGTAAACTCCTGAGCACTTCTGGTGGCTAGGATGCAATCATGTAACTTGGGGTCAAATCCTGGCTAATGCAAAAAGATTTTGAATTTAAAATTATATAATATTCGTGAAGTTTATAATCAAAACTAAAAAAAAAAAAAAAAAAAAAAAAAAAAAAAAAAGAAGAAGAAGAAGAATTAACCCATGCACAATTTCAGGATTGCCTTTCACTATAATGCTATTTAGAGACTGTGTTAGACTGTGCTATGCAGGATGACTCAAGTGCTTGGCAAGTAGTGATACCAAAGGCCTGGTGCCTCCAGCACTCATAAAAGACATATATGTCTCAGTAGCAGCATGCTCCAGTGATGCAGTGCCACTTACACACTTTTGGTTTTACATTTTTTTAGAACAATGTATTAAATGATGAACCAATTATGTTAGTTTAGGTGCATAAATATCATTAATGAGACAATCAAGGTTAGTCTTCACAGTATTTCTTTATAGAAAGAATGAATCTCAACAGAAGCCCAGACTTACACTTACCTTCACCCAGCACCAAGCCAGATTCCTCATTCCCAAGCTGTACATGAAGTGGAGAACTCTCCTGCACGGGGCATTTCTGCCTGAAATGCATAAAAGAAAGATTAAGTTCCCTGGAGAGCTTGAGCTTTTCAGCACCCTCAGTGTTAATCATGGATTTACACTGCCACGTATTTGGACTTCGTGGTTGGCTCGGCTCTGGGGGAAGCTGCTGCACCAAAAACATTTGTTCAGGAAGAAAAAAAATTCTCCCAAGTGATGGGAATGAAAAGGCTCTAAAAAGAGGAACCCTCCTTCAGCTCCGCAGTGCAGATTTAAACGAAGCACTGGCTCTTAGGAGCTGATCTGTGGCACTCTGCCCATCCTCCCACCTGCCCCACCAGCAAGGTGTTTAAGGTCACTTAGACAAAGAAAGATTCTCATGAATGCAGAGCCCAGCCACGGTGCTCATTCCTGCAAATTGCTTGTCCTTGTTTAAGAAAAACAGTAATGCAAACTGAAGTATATCAAACTCATATGATACACACACAGTAGAGAAATCCAGGTAAGTTATATGTACTATTTTCATTTTTTTATTAGGGCTTTTTTACAGGGAGAACCAAGTAAAATACATTTTAAATTTAGGCCTGATTCTACCCAAAGCCTTTTTTTTTTTTTTTCTTCTTTTTTTTCCTCTCTCTCATAAAATCTGCTGCTTTTTGCATCTGCTACTGAAATGTGCCCATAAATAGGTGCAACATATATAGGTGCAAAGTTACTTTAAGAGCTGTCATCAAAATGACTTAAAAATTTAGGCCAGAAATCGAGTAAGAATGATTAAGCAGTGAAGGAAACTGAGATAGCAAGACCATCATGCTGGGATTTGAACAGGAGAACCTAGGCAAGCAGTGGGTTCACTGAAGGAAAAAAAATATATATATATATAAATATATTCACTTAGTGTTAGTAAAACATTCATTAGTGAAGCACTGTTAGTATTTCACTAATGAATGTTTTACTAATACTAATAGTGAAATATGAATGACAAATGTGAATAGTGAATGACAAAGCCCTTACTTTTTGACTCATTCACAAAACATTCTCCTCCTGGCCAAGATGCTCTTCCTGTGGCTCCACGTCCTTACCCAAGCCTGGCGTTCTCCATGCCCATACACCTCTGTGCCTTGCAAACACCACTGGTTTTGCAGGTTCCTGTCAGAATTATTGGGTGGAAGGGTTTTGTTTCAGTAATTTCCATTCCCCCGCCAACCCCCCCATACGTACTTAAGAGCATTGCAACAGCTTACATTTAGGCTCAGCTTTATACAGAAATTATTTCTAAGTTAAGCTTGTCAAAAATGCAAGTGTTTTACTAGCCACATTTATATGGTGTGAGAGAGAACAGCCATAAACACCTATATGGAATTCAGCTTTTATTACCCAGATCCCAAAGCAAGAAATTCTAGGCATTAATAACAAAAATGTGAGTGCTGGTCTCCCTTTGCAGAGAGCAAGTGCTCAGCACACTGTGTTCCATTGGCTCCCTCTGTTGTTCACTCAGAGACAGGCTGCACCAAGCAGTGCAGAAAGCAGCAAAGGTCATACCCCAATTCTCCCTCTCTTTTTGCTTTCCAAATGCGTATGTTTTTCAAGAAAGTCCGATTCAACATTTAAAAGGAAATATTTCAGAGTATCAAAAGGCAAGTGAGCACTAAAACCAAAGTTTATAGAAAAAAAAAAATACTACCACTCTACCAGATATATGGGCTAGTTTTACTGAATCTGTTTCAAGAATCAGAAGCTTCCGATAAAAATCAGTTTCCCCATTAAAAGTGGCCACAATACTTAAACATTTATGTGAGATTAAGGAAAAATGATTCTAAATGATATAGGTGCTTTGAAATTAAATTATTTTTAAAGTAGTTTGATTGTATTTTATTTATAGCCTGAAGCCATTAATAGCTCACACCACTTGGAATAAAAGGGAGAGAAAAAAAAAGGCCTTCAATTGGTGCAAACTGTCAAGGTTTGAATGTAAAGGAATTGGGACCATTTAGGCTTGATAAAGGTCTGCTCTGGAGTCCTGTTCAAAAGTAACCTGAATCCCTTCTCTTTAAGGAGTAGAACTGTCTGAATGTCATTCATGGTGCCCTTTATTTTTATCTGCTAGACAAACAGAATGAATGATCACATTTATGCTGGGGATGGAAAGCAGACCCCACAGGCTATATGCAGGGAAAAGGACTCTGCCTACAGAGCAAGATAATACTTGAAAAGGTGAATTAAAGACTTTTGCAGAGAGGAAAAGGTCCCCGTAGGACCCTTCCTAATTCTGAGCTCTTCAGTAAAATCAGCCTCACTGATCCATAGCTAGGTGTGAGTTCAAATGAAAAATTCCTTAATTTTGTGTCATTTAATTTATCACGTATAGTAATACCCCTCATTAGTGAAGAACTGGGAGGAGGGAACAAGCACTGATTCCTTATATTCTTGGCAAATGGATGGGTTTGCAGAAGAAGAGCACCCGTTGGTGAGAAATTACTCTTGCCCGATGAGAAGGGCCCATGCTGCTCTCACAAGGGCACCCTGAAATGTCCCAAGGAAAAAGTAAAACCTGCAGCCAAAGACCAGAAACGGCCACATCTGTAACCTTGCCTAGAGCAGACAACAGCCAAGATGCCATGGTGACCAGTTCACTCTGAAGTAGGACATAAAAAGGGAACACACTAGAAATAAGGACAACAAACTCTTTTATACAGTGAGTTAAAACACCACGGAACCTAGGCACTGATTTATACTCAGTGTGCCAAAACTGCTAGATAGCTTTTATGCCACTGTTATGGCACACTATAGATTTTTTCCACAATAAACTACATGAGAAAGACGAGTTTGGTTGCAGGAAGTGATGAGGGGCAGTATAAACGATTCTTTTCCTTTTCAGGAAAAAAAAAAAAATGAAGCACTCCCATCATTTCACACGGCTCATATAAGCATTCAGTTTTATTCCCAGTAATATAATATTTTGTCCTTACGTGACCCTTCCCTTCCTGTTTGGAAAGCAATAAATAATTTTCCTTACTTTCTGCCAGGAAATGCAGCTCCTGAGTGAGGTGAGATGGACTGTGGCCAGGCCGCACACCAGGCCAGCTGCAGAGCCAGAAGCAGAACTGTATCTCCAGACTGCCAGTACCCAGACCCTATTAGCATTAATGATTAATTAGTGTTTACATTTTCAAAGCAAACTATAAACACATATCTGCATCAGCCAGTAGCAGTTGTAATGGGAGAGTGATGCTATTCAAAAGTAATTTCCCTTCCTTTCAGAGGGGCATCTCCAGTAGGTAGCACCATAAAGCAGAATCTGAACTGCCACCTCTCATGCTGTAGAAGTACAAAGCACAGTAGCTGCTTGTGTCACCAGTAGCACCAGTGACTGACAAGGAAGGCTACATAACAGAAGTTCAAAACAAAACAAAACCCCAAGCCTCAACCCTTCTAGGATTCTTCAGCAGTCATATATGATTTCAATTATGGAAATATAAACTGCCTTGATAGCCACATGGATAAACTGTTTGAAAAAGCAAATTATTCATACCAGAATTAATTGTTCTTTGGAACACCAGAAAACTCTGAACAGCTGTAAAAAATGTTCACAGTGAAATGTGAGTCTCCTTGAGGTTAATCTGGGTTTAAGCTTCTTTACAGAAATTAAAATGGAGTTCAGATGAGGCACAAGTCCATGAAATCCACTTGTTTCTCATGCCTGTAGTTGCTTGCAAAAGCCGAGCAGATGCTCTGGCTGTCAGTACCCTCTCTCCTTCCACACTACCCTCTCTTGACCCACCCCCCCCAAAAAAAAAAAAAAAAAAAATATCTAGAACAACCCAGAAAACCTTCCTGGCCTATTTACCCAAAGCCCTAGGATTTCCTTCCTTTTACCAGTGGTATCTTCTAGAGACTGGCTAGCAAAATATCTCATTCATTCTGGGCCAAGTTCTTCCGCTGCACGGATCACGTAGACAAACAGTTGCAGGAAAAAGATACATATCTGAGGATAAAAAGAAAAAAAAAGGGGGGGGGGCAGGAAATCTACATTCTTCTACCATGGATATTTCCAAAGCTGAATTAGCATAGCATACTCTGTTCAAGGTTGGTTGCCAGATGGCTGTGACAGGGAAAGAACAGCTTACCCCTATTGTCAGTGCTTCTTTCAGATGCTGGGAGTTTGAGAAACGCTCTGCAGCCTGCTATCCCAGAGTGCAGAACCTAAACTGTGCAGAAGCTGAAACTGTAAGCACTAGTCTCATTACTTGACAAGAACAGGAGATCATACAGGCTCAGATAAGCATCACATGGAAAAGGCTGGTAAGATAACGTAAGCTGTACTGATTAAGCACAGAAAATACCACAGTAATATCTGTATTCCTTTTTCTCTTAAGGTGAAGTTCAGGTTTTGATACTGTGACAAGGAAACATGCAAGTGTAAAAGGTGCCTGGGAATAGAAAGTTGGCACTGTGGCTTAGATAATCAATCATGGCAACTCTTCATCATGTTTTTGCCACATCCCAGAGCAGGCTGGGGCCACAGTGGCTGCTGCAGGAAGTCTCAGAGGGCTCTCCTGCCTGTGGCTTTTGCACATATATGTGTCTGCGGGGCAGCAGGGACAAAACCAACCCCCTTCCAAGGATAAAAACCTGGAGATCGTGTCCCCAAACAAGTTTGCAATCCCTGAAGCAGGACACATGAATGAGTGATGTATTAGGAGTATCCACTTAGCAGGCAAGGTCGGCATTATCATGGAATCATATGCGGGTACATGCTAAGATTTTTGGTAAAGCATAAATCACAGGAATTACTATGCAGATAGACTATGTATGATTTTAAGCTGCTCTTATTCTTCCTGGAAAGCATAAATTGGAATTAAGTTTTGCGCCTGTCCTCTGTGCAAGGACAACTTTTAAACATAAAACAGAGAGTATTTTGCCATCACAATGATAAAATATTCACACTAGCTAAAATCACAAACAGAAAATTCATCAAGATTGCCTTAGTGAAACACAAAGAAAGAAAATTTAGCTGAGGAGAACAAAACAACCCATAAATGTAGTTACCTTACATCCACGAGGAAAGCTGAAAACATACATAGCAGTGGTAATGTCCTTTGGAGATTTATTGCTGTTTGCAGATCTCATCAGAATATTGCAAGTGCTACGCCTGTATTGCCTGCCTATAGAATTCTAATCTCCTGGATGGCTTTCTCGAATGTGATTTATTTTGTAGTGTCCCACAGCCCTGAAGGTAGGTGATAAGTGCATTTCACAAAGTAGGGCTCACCTAGGGAAGGTATACACAACACTATTCGGAAATGACATCCACAAAGCCGCTCAGTAACTTGGATATTGTCACTCCCCTTAACTCTTAATCCTTTGCAAATAACAGCATCAAGTTACAGTAGTCTGGTACAATGTGAAGCATTTATTTGCATGCCACATCAAGCTAGAAAGGTAGACTGTGCATACGTGAGGCACAAAGGTTGAAAATTTTTTATTATGAAACATAACTTTGCAAAGGCTTAGCCAGACACCTTTGATGTTTTTGAAGAGCCCAGAAAAGCTCATTTTTGGAATAAAGCAGCTAGCTAAATGATATCTTCATTTCTTGAAGACAGTTGTTCAGTCTCTTTTCTATACTGTATGTTCCACATTAAGTCATTATCTATGCTGTTCACTCCATTAATTCTGCTAGTTTTATTAGCAAAGTTCTGCTGCCTGGTCCTGTAGCAATGACAAGCATTTCTAAAAGCTAATCTGACAGATAATGACTCCATTAAGTGTTGAATACTAATTGGTTTACATCAGGGGCCTGAAATTAATTGATGTAAATAAATTAGCACCTGAGCATGCATCACCCCAGCTTTGGATTTTCCTAAATACCAATGATTTTTAAAGCTTGTATCTTCAGCAAAACGCAATGGCATATAAACAGACAGGATGAGTAATTAAAATGTGGCAACAAAATAAGACTATCAAGATGAGCTTAACAAAGATTGTTTACCAATTGATGGAAAGGGTAGTGTCTGCCTGTACAGTCTGTTTACACCATTCTGACTTGTACAAAAGCTACTTTTTGACAGTTTCCAAAAGATATAATTATCATTACTATTAATAATAGCGAAGCTGACCCACACACCATTACTGAGATTTAGTACAGATATGGGATATATAGTCAGTGTGTGCTATTAAACGCAACAAACACTTCCCCCCGCCCCTTAAAAGTCAAGGCTGTAAGTCATCAAATCTTCAAGGAATTAGTAAAAGTTATTATGTTTTAAAAGGAGCAAATCTCATTACAGAGGGGATTTGTCATTAGAATGACACAAATAATGACTTGTTTCCAAAGCTCAACTGTCCTGAGGCATCCGAGAGCATATGCATGTGTATTTTAAGTATTTCCAAAGCAGCTCATAGGTTGAAAGGCACCAGCAAACAGGGTCGATTTCCATCTGCTGAAGTGCTACATTCACTTTCACTTTTATAAAGAAAATAAAATGCACTATAAAGCAATAAAACCCTGTGGGGAAGCCGCATGTCTTGGGAAAGCAGATTTTAGTCAGAGCAGTAAAGCAAATTCAGCATAAAACAATATTTGGACGGCACGAGACGAGGCCGGGCCGCGCTGCCGCGCGTGGCCTGCGCCGAAGCCGCTGGAGCCCATCAAACGGCACCCGTTAGCTTCAGTAAGGTTTGGATCAGATTTCTAATTACTCACATAAATTGCAGATGGGCTCCACAGATTATTTTTCCGTGCACCAAAGAACACTTTGTTACCACCGCTATGGCAGCATTAAATGACTTAAAGTTGCCCTGTAAAGGATACCATCTAGATTTCCGGAGGGCAGCATCTTCTTCCTAGGAGACTGGAAAAAGGCGAGGTTATCAGAAAGAAATTTTCTGAGGAAAATCTGTAAGGAAATTATGAGCTCTGTAGGGAACTATGAGGCTCCTCCAATACCGGCTCGTGGCCGCCACAGAGACACCCATCCCGCACTGCCTCTTGGAGCCATCTTGGCCATGGGGGTCCGTGGTGGCGAAGCTGCCTGTCCCTTGTGCCTCAGGAAGCCTGTGGTGGCTCCCCAGGGTGTCCTTGGGAAGGGATGGCCGTGTGCCTCCCCTCCGGAGTGCCCATGAGCCCGGCATTTCCTCAGCCGCCCTGTGTCCGCGCAGTGGCGCCTCCTTCACCACAGGCGGCGGCGGCCATCTTACAGCAAGGAGCTTCGGCCTTGCTGCTGCCTTTTTGCCTCCTCCTTTCCCGACTTGTCTTCTGTCACTCCTTCCCACACCTTTCCATGGGAAAACTGTCTCACGGCGTCACTGGGATTTGTGACAGAGCCATGTCCAGGCCAACAGGCAGTGGTGGAAGAACCTCTCCCGCCCCGGCACCCTCAAGGGCCACGTCCCCCACAGAGCGTCTTACAAATAAAAAGACAACTTTCCTCGGATAAATTCCCTCGCTAATAGCAGGGGAATGTAGAAAGAGAGATCTCTGAAAAATAGTGGTCATAAAATCAGCTGTTTCTTGAGGGTAACACCCCAAACGATCCTCTGTTTCAGAGTTATCAATGAATCTTAAAAAAAAGGCAAAGAAGGACTAAAGGATGAATAACATCTAAGCATAATAAAAATGGAGCTATTAGTCACTTAGAGCATGTAGTTTTGTAGTAGTTATTCTACATATGCTTTAATGGGAACTCAAAGGAGGCAATGAATTAAGATTACCCTGCTGGGGGCTAAGTATTTCTTCATTAAATACTAATGAACAGGCGAGATCATCAGGTTTGTTCATGTGGCTGATTTTGCCCCTTTCTTAATGGTCCCGTTTGGACAAACGGAGTTGGTCGTCGTTGTCCTCATGACAGAGGTGCACCGAAAGAGCGTCTTTGAGTGGAAGAAACACAGGTATGGAACGACAGGAAAGTCAGCAGCACCAACTGTGTGAAATAGCAGCAGCGCTTTTGCCACGCCGCGCTGCCAGAAGCGGCGATTTCAAGCACGGCCACCATCGCGGAGCAGCTCCACGCGGTGACCCTGGGCACCGCGGGCAACGCGCCAACGCCTGTCCTAGCTGGGCAGGTCCTGTTGGGAAGCGACAAGGAGTCATCCCACCCGTCTGTAGAGGCCCTCCTAAACGGCCCCGCGCAGGAGAGAGGATGTTCCATCGGAGGAACGAGGGTGATTTCTTTTAAGCTCCCCGATGGAGGGGACAGGTGACATCCTGTCGTCTTTCAGCAGGGAAGCCAGTGAAACTCCATCATTAAAAACAACATTGGACATTTCAGCTGTCTCTGATGGCTTGAAAGCCAGGTGCCCGGGGGGCAGAAAGGAGGATGACACCAAAGACTTCATTTCCCAAAACCCTTACGCAAAGGCACCGAACGTCTTTGTTCCTCCCCGAGTCCCTGATGGAAACACAGTCCGTGATATCTGCCCTCCAACAGCCTCCTAGCTGGAGCTCTCAACGTGCTTAAAGCTTGAGTAAGTTAAGCAAACGAAGGCAGCGAGTCGAAGCCCTGTCCCGCAGGATCACGGTGAAAGGAACACAGATTTGCAGGTGAAATCCTCCTGGCTGGTACATTTGGTGGCCCTGCTTCTCACTGAAAAACAAACAAACAGCAACAAAACCAGCCCACACCTTTGTCTTCTCCAGAATGTCTTCAGCACAGACAAACGGCGCTGGCTGCCCCTGCTTTCTTGTGCCCGGGCTCGGCACGCCGCTTGCAGCCACCGTGAAGCTGCTCGCGGCTCCTGCGGTGCCGTGGACATCTGTGTCCCCCACAGCCTGGGCACAGAGCAGCACAGCGGCTCTCTGATCCTCGTGGCCTCCCACGTTGAAATGAAGCGGATTATCACACTACATGTTCTCACTAGCTGTTGGCAAGAGGAGCAAAGCAATCAGGCTGCTATGGCAATTTTATGGTGCTTATAAAATTCATTAGCAGCCTATTAATTAATTTTTGTTATTAATATCATCATTATTATTATCTCCTAATTCTTTCTGTGCTCAGGTTTTATTCACTTGGTTCTTTCCTTCTTGCTTCTCAACAGTGCCGGCAGGAGATGTCTTCTTCCAGAGGCATCTTCCCCAGAAGGGATTTGAGCACAAAAGACCTTAAAAAGGGGTTTCTGGATGCTTCTGACATGTGGTTTATCAGCAACTATCCACCCTGCACAACACATATTTGTCCAGCCACAAGCTGGAAAAAATGCCCTTTTAGACAAAATCTCTTTTGGGCATATTTATGTTTTCAATCAATGGATGAGTTCCGCTCACTTTTCTCAGAAACTTGCAGTGTTTCAAAATGACGCTGCTGTATTTATTTACTACTTTTTTTTAAGCAGACATGCTGCAGATTCAAAACTATCTTGTGAACCGGAAACCTCCTGCCCAGGTGATTTGGGGAGAATTAATATTATTCGGAGGTTAGGAGCTAGAGCACTTTTTCTTTGTGAACATCAGCCAGGGCTCTTTTCCTTGTTTGCCTGTTTGTTTTTTAATTTCACATTGGGAATAATCTGAGACACAGTTTCATAATATTTTACACTAATTTAAGACTGAAGTGTATTTTATTTGTATATTTGCCAGTATTTTGAAGTCTCCCTCCCAGGCTCCTGTCCTCTTTTGAAAGTCTCCCGAGACCCCTTTGATGCTCCTAGCATGAACGATCCCACACACCAGAATGCAAGAGATTGTCTGAATTGGACACTTTCCCAGAACAAGTTTGCTGGCTAAAGGGCTCTGTTTATGATGAAATATAGCTTAGTCCACAGGGTCTTACCTTCGGTATCTTGGAACTGTTGACTTAGACAATATTAGCCAGTATCGTGCGTGAATTGTCCCTCTTTCTCCTGTAAAAGAGACCAAAAGACTTTGTTATTTTCAATAAAATCCCTCCTGGGGCCTACTGTAGCTTTGCTTATTTTGTCCTAGGTTTTAACCAAGTGTTCAAACCTAGAGTTTACCACCTGATGGTACCATAAATGGGGCCGTCTTGGCCAAAGAGTTCATGCTGGCGGATCCTGCCCCGCACCGGATGGGAGAAAACACCAACAGGGAGGGCCTGTGTTCCTGCACACGTGCAATTAGCCAGGAGCTGTTTACGATGGCACCCAGGGGTGCTCCACTGGATGATTCCTGCAGCTGCCGTCCCCTATGCATGCCCGGTGCAGGAAGGAGCTGGCGCAGACACAGAGACCATGTGCCCAAGTGCCAGGCCAGACCCTCAGCTTTAGAGGGAGAAGGTTATTTTGACCAAGTTTGGAGCTTTTCATTAATTTGCTCCTTGCTCAGCTGAAAAATTCCATTAACCTTGCAAGTTTGAGTTAGTTTTTATTTATGTGAAGCTAGATAACCAGACCCATTTGAATGCTCGGGGAGTCCTGAGCCCAGTGCGCAGTGTCACTGGCTGTAATTCCTCACCATGTCCCTTGGCAGTGGTTTCCACTGAGCTATAATCCATTTTGCTTGCTGCTTGTGAAGTGCCGGGCCCCAGAGCTCTGCAGAGGACTGGAGAAATCTGCTGGGATTTTCCCCAGGCTGCAGAAAACTCCGGAAAAAGAAACTTCCTGCAAGCACTTACTACCAAATGAGCCAGTTATAAATTTGTTTTGGAAGCGTATTCCTGGGGTCTGAGGTGTTGCGTTTGATCTGCATTGCAGGCATCGTGTTACTGCAACCAATTAATTCAAAGTGGCCTCGCCTTGTGGCAGGGAAAAAGCCTAAAATCAAGTATTAAAACACACTAGCTGACAAAATCATATCGGAAAACAACATTTGGGCTCCATAAGCCTGACTCCATTCTTACATGCATCAAAGGATTTAATCCTAATACGTAGAACTTGCCAGTGCCCTGGCTCCAACACATGCCAGCAGTATGGGCTTTAGAAGAAAACGCTCAGACAGGAAGCTTAAGCTGAACAAAAATCTGCTCTCGTGGATGCGCAGCTTTTATCAGTTGTCATAATTCCTACGAACTCACATCCGAGGCGCTTCAGCAGAGGAATTGCCTCTCCGCTTCCAGTGCCGGGGAAGAGGAGGCTCAGCCTCTGCAGCTCCACGCTGCGGCTTTGCCGGCTCGCAGACCTACCTGAGCCTTCTGGGGCTGATCATTGGCATTAAAATAAAACCAATTCCTCTTCCTTTAGCCGCTTCGAATTCGCATTTGTACAATACAGCATATTTTTGATAGCAAGGAGAGATTTAACACAACTTCCTTTGGCTTTGGCAAATGTCATTCACTTTTTAAAAGATAAAATACTTCTCTATCAGGGCATTTGAGAAGGGGAAAGTGCATATGTGGGAGGACGAGTGCTACCTTTAATTCAATATTGTTGGTGGTAACATTTGATAAATCTGTCATGTGTCATTTTAAGGGCAAGTTAAGGGGCCATGAGGCTATTAAAGCATAAAGTGCATAACTGTTGATGGTAATAACAAAGTCATCCTTTTGACCAAAGTCGTTTTAACGTAATGTGTTGTTAACTCATAAAATCATTTGTCTTTGCAAGCGATGACCTTTCTTTTCTATTAAGTCTTCATTGTTTTAACTTTCCTCGAGATTAAGGCTTCTTTGTGTTTAACTAACAGACAAAAAAGCCTCTAAAGGTTATTGCTTTCAAATGTTTCTGTTAGGTGACCGATAGCATTTTTACCTATCACTTCATGTAAATTGTGAACTTATTGAATTATATTACTCGAGAAATAAAATTTTAGGAACAAAAGACAAGACCCGGGTTACATTAACTTCCCCTGATCGCCATGTAGCTGATTAGTAACTGGCTCCATGGGAAGTTACTTACTGGAAGTTGTCACCACTGCTCGTGGCTTCCCCTCTGGAAAGGCCTGGTTGCTGCGGCCGGAGCAGCCTGCAGGAATTACAGCCCCAGCAAAGTTTGCCTTAAGGGAATTCCACAGCTACAATTGCCTTCATCCTTCATTTTGCAATACTGAACCACCAAAGGTGGTAATACAATAAGCCTTCACTGTTAGAGCAGAAAAATTAAATTTGCCATTATTATGCCTTCACACAAATCCTTGTGGAAGAGCTAGCTTTTATTTGCATTAAGCAACTATATTTTATATTGCATTGGTTAATACCAATGTCTTTAGAGGTCGTCAAACTCAACAGTTAAAAAAAAAAAAACTAAGAATTTACAGCAGTTAAATACAGCTAAATAATTAATGATGAAGAAATCGAACTTCCCATTGAGATTGGATTAGGAGCCAATGTGGGACACCACTGCTGTAGAGCTGGCTTCCCCAGGGAACCTCCCAGAAAAAAAAAGGCCAACTCTTTATTGCTTTCCATATCACTAATAAAATATGAAAGCAGAGAATACAATAAGATTTTCATATCATATTAATGACCTTCAGAATGCAATCAGACTAGCAGCTCTCACTGAGCAATTTGCTAACATAATATGAAATTGTTAATATGATATGAAGGTCACTAAGGCAGTATAAAAATTAGTGTAATGACAGCAACTAACCTAGGCCTTTCGGCAGCAGGAACAATTAACTTGCAGCTTCATTTTTGCAACCTGCGCCTTCTATGCGTGTGTTGAGCACAGTGCCAACAACATGCACTGTAGCCTCGAGAGATCCGAGGGAATTCACCTCTGTGCCTTGTGCTCCTCCCAACTACACCTGCTCAAAACCTGGTGTATAAAGAGGTGCCTCGTTCTGCCCCTTCCACAAGTCAGTCTCAAGGGTAAAGACAAAAAGGAAGAGAAAAGGAGATTTCCTTCTGCAAAACTGAATCGATCCTTCTAATAGGCTCTGCCGTGATGACCAAGTACGCTGAGTTCCTTGGAGGGAGAGCACTACGGAAATACAAAATGTGCTTCTAAAGGTAAAGGCAGAAAGCTCTAAAGGATTTGCCACTGAGGAGGAAAGCTTTGATTTATGGAGATTCAAGGGAAATAAAAGAACAGCTGCATATCTAATCCAGCCAAGTATTTAAAAACTAAAATCATTCAAAAGTATTTTAAAGATTTTTCTACTGAATAAAACTATTATTTTTAGCTCTGATTTTACTAGGTTAAACATGAGAATTTCCATCAAAAAAAAAGGTTCTGAAGAACTTTAAAGTCAAGGATTTCTTTTAAAGTACTTCACTACTCCAAAGTAGGATAACTTTGCTTTTCACTCTGTAAATAATACTGCTGAAGTGCTATGGAGAATGGAAAGTGAACATTTTAAATAAACCTTGTAAGAGCGTTCTCAAGAAGTAGATCCATCTGGAATAGAAAATCTGCCCATAATTTCCCCAGATAACCTTCAAGACTAAGGCCTTTTTCTTCCCAAGACCGATTGGTTTCAAATGAAAGGCTACGAGCAGAGGAGCACAAACTCCATGCATTTTTGTGGAATTTCAGCATTAGCATCTCAACATTTGCTGTCACCACTTGTAAAACCGAGCTGGCCATAGCACATGGGAATGGACGTGGTAGGTCAGAGGGACCTTCCACCGAACCCGGCATCATGAAGCCACGGGTATCCCCAGGGCCCAAGGAAAAACATAGGATTGGGACAAACCCAACAAGATTTCTTTTCCCACATAAGGCTCCTCTTCCAGATCCTCCAGAACTCCTGTCTTCACTGAAATGCACCTAGACTGCTGACACACGCATCCTACGTCAGGTCTCCGCATTTAACTACTTGTTTCATGAAGAATCATCTCATTTTAATTTTGGACTTGCTGTCTTCATCTGACACCTCACATGGTTACCACTCCTTAGGGAGCTTTGGTGAGGCACCTTGTCAAAAATCTTTGGAAAATATATGCTACAGCCCTGTCCTCACCTTGAGGTTTGTTTGTTAGGATGAGGTAGATGTAATTAAGCAAACTGACCAAAATCCCTGGGGTCAACAGGAAAGTCTCTAAACAGCACGAACATATCTAATCAGGGCTTTGCTTCCATAAACTGAGCTTTTATACAGGTACTTTTTTTCCTTTTTTAAGGAGCAGGCTTCCTCCTCAGTGCTGCTTTGAGCCGCACAGCGTGCGAGAGGGGGTCTCTTCTCCTCATTGCAACGAGCCAAAACCCCCTTGCATGCATTTTATGTGGGAATTGATTGGTATTTAATTAACCTACACTTTATGCCATAGTCAATCTTTAATTAAATGCATCTTTAAGCATAGAATTTAGAGCGTTGCTAGAATGACTTTAAGTGCAGAAAGCTTTTTTTTTTTTTTTTTTTTTTTTTTTTTT
>VZSV01000010.1:2396057-2417090 GCA_013398735.1 Nothocercus julius
CCGGGAGCTGGCCCAGCTCGCCGCCTCCTGCCTCAGCATCGTCTCGCTCAGGAGAGGCGCCCAGGAGCCTCCCGACGCTGCCGGAAAAGCCCCCGCAGGAAGCGCCGGCCTGCCGGGGACGCCGCCCGCCCCGGGCGAAGGGACGGCGGCGCGGGACAGAAAAGCTCTCAGGTCTGCACCCTTGGTAAGGAGACCATATCACTCCGTTGGTGCAAAGTTTGATTAACAAGGGGATTTTAAACTGCTTTTTTTCCACCAGGGGTGAGCCTGGGTCTGGTGATAACATCACCCCTTTGAAGGGCCCGGCCCTCGGTAGTGACGCTAACACTACGCGGAGGCCGAGCGGGGACACGGAGCCATCTCGAGCTGTCAGGATTTACCCCCTCCGCAGAATTCCCAGGACAGGCTGGTCCAGCCCTGCCTCTGATAATTCCCACCATTAGTTTCTCCTCCTCCTCGCCCTGCTCCATGGTGGCCCTTCTCTTGCTACGGGTAACTGCCTAAGGAAAGGCTCCTGCTCCTTCTCCTCGTGGCCCGGCGGGAGCAGGGGCAGGACACAGGGAGGACACCGGTTGCGATCAGCAGGTCCCCCCGTTTGTGCCATCCCGTCCTCCCCGTGCGCCGACACTGACCTCTCTTCTTGCAGCCTGGAGCAAAGTGGGTCCAAAAATTCTTGTAGCGAGAAACATTCTGCGGCGGGAGCATCGCGCCAGGGAGGAGCGCGTGGAGCCGGGACGGCGGCGCCGCTGCCGTCCAACGCTGGTAAATAAACCCCGCCGCCCGCGGCTGCGCTCCCCGCCACCGCCGTCCCCACGTGCTTTCCTGTCCCCACGCGCGGCCCGGCTCTTTGGTGGCACCTGGGCACACGTGAGGGGCTGTTCTCAAGTAGCCCACGGGGAACACAGTGATTAACTTCTTGTTGTTTGGCTTGAAAAGCAAGAACCAGCTTTACCTGCATCCTCACCCAGACAAATGGGATGTGCTGCCCATTCCCGGGGCGGCTGCGGTTCAATAGATGGGTTGAATAAAACCACTGCGGGGGGAAATGCTCCTATTTAGGAAAGGCCTCGCGCTGGAGCAGAGCAGGGAAGGGGATCAGCTGGAAAAGGCGGCCGTCGCTGCCTCTCCATCTGTCTGTCCATCCACCACCCCTTTGCTTTAGGATGCAGAGCAAGTTCCTGCCTGCAGCTTTGTTGAATGGCAGAGGCCAAGTGCAGAGGGAAACACTGGGGGGGCTTTGCAAACAGCACCTAAACACTGCCAGATTCTGGAAAAAAAAATAGTAATAACTGAGCGTTTCTCCAGGGCCTGGTCATTGTGAGCCCCTGCGGTTTCGGTGCCTCCCCTCCCAGCTCACGGGGCCAGCGCAGTCCCCAGTGGGATGGCCGGGGCCGCCTTTGCTCCCACGACCTCCCGCAGCAAACACGGGAGTCTCCGTCTACAGCTAAAAGTGTTTCCAGGTAGAGACAGGGCAAGGTAGGAAGGTGGTAAAAGGGGGATCATGACCCTGTTCTTAAAACTTTAAGCCTCCGTTCTATACAACAAGGGCTTCAAATGCAGCAAAGTCTCAGCGCTGCAAACACGCAACCTGCTTAGCCCATCTGGCTGCTGTGCAAACCCACACAATCCTTGCAAGTTTGGTCTATATGGACAAAAATTAATATATTAACTAAAGTAAGGGACCTTTGGAGGCAATATCTCTGTTGACTTTATAACCTGGTGGCGGAATCCAGCCCAAAACAAGACCTGGGACGTAAGTGATGAATTTCTCTTGCTCTGTACTTAACTTGATCCTGCTGAGATGTGCCTGGGTGGGAGCCGGACCTCTAGAGGGGATTAAAATATAACCTGGGCTTGAATACGCCTGGGGGAACGTGAATCCTGCCTTCACCAGGAGCAGCTTTTTGAACACACTGCCATACGCCTCGTGATGACATCCACGCCTTGCAAAATCCTTCTAGGAAAGGACGTGGAGAAAAAAAAAAAAAGGGGGGGGGTTCTTCAACACCCCAACTTCACATAATTCACTCTTGCCACAGTAAACTTGACTTTTAAAAAATATATGCCCTGTGGTCATCTATTCAGGTCACTTTTTGCCTTGAGCTTATTAGAAAGGATTCGTTCCCAGGTCCTTTCCTAGCAAAACCTCTAAAACGCTCCAGAAACACCCTGGTGCTGGTCTCAGGTCTCCCCAAGCAGCCACTGCTGTAGGGAATTCATCAACACCCCAACTGCCCCACTTTGTGTTTTCTTCTCCTCTGCTTTCAAACAATTTAAGGCAATTTTTAAATTAAATACAAAGGTCTTTCCACCTTTCAGAAAATTAATCACTTTTGGCGTTTATTAGCGATTCATTTCTGCTTAAAACATGTTTACAATTCATTAAGCTACCTCAAAAATTGAGCCCTCAGCAGCCCAAGGCCCAAAATCTGTTTAAGCAAGAAAATTAAGCACAGTCATAAGAGTGCAGAATCCTGAAATATTAATTAGGCCTGGAGCATTTCAGCTGTTTACTTGCGATAAGTGATTAGGAACCACCTTCCTGCTGTCCCGGCCCGTAGTTCACTGGGAACTTCCAGTTCTGCTCCTGACACCCCCAAATCCGCCCTCCTGGCGGGATCTCCTGTCACCACCGAATGTCTCCAGAGTGCGAATTAAAGCTCTGGCCCGTTTCCCAGCACGTTCATTTTTGCGGGATGGAAAATGAAGGCGGCGGCTGCGGGGGCTGCCCGGCCGGTTGCACGGAGCCCTGTGACCTTGCACGGCGCTTCGGCTGCGCCGTGGCGTCGCGCTCGAGCGCGGCAGCGGCTGCCGCAGCGCGCGCTGCGGTGCGGCCGCCACGGCCGGGGGAACATCCCCATCTTACGGGCGCGCGGCGGCAGCGCAGGGCTCGGCTTTGCTGCAACGAGCCCCGGCACCGCGTCAGTGTCTCCTCTCTCCGCAGTCGCGGCCTGACCCCCTCCCAAAAAGCCCTCGCGGTTTGAAGCGCACGCGAGCCCTGCGAGGGACACGGAGCCGAGCTCGGCGGCAGCCCGAGCCTCAGCAGCGGCGGCCGCGAGGATGAGGACGGTACCTGCTTGCTGGCCCTTCACACCTGGCCTTTGTGCTTTGTGCTGTGGCCACCACGAGGCGTTTGGGCCCTAAAAGCTCCTATGACAAGGAGCAAAACGAGCCGAAGGGAAGGAACCAGGGGCCTTGCAAGCGATTCCCGGGAAAGCCAGAACTTGGCTGGGGCCGCTGCGGCCGTCCCTGCAGCTCCCGGCGCCGAGCCGGCCCCGCGGCAGGAGCCGGGGGTCTCTGCCCACCCGCATCCCGCCAGCTCCCCCCACCTCCTCACCGCATCCCCTCTCTGCTCCCGAATTCCCAGGTTTTCCCACTCGGCCCCAGGCCCCGCAGGTTAACGCTTCCTCCCATCTCCTCCGCACGTCCTCAGCCCCTATTTTACTGCCCAGAGGGAGGCGGATGGAGGAGGATCACGGTGAGCGCGCGGGGGGACACCCAGGGTCCCCCCCGGGTCCCCCAGCCCAGCAAGTGCTGCAGCCTCCAGGCAGCGGCGCCGGCGCTTCAAGAGGGCCCTGCACGAGCAGCACGAGCCAGAGCAGCCCATGGACACTAGAGGGAGCAGGGAGACTTCCTGCAGGTTTCGGAGGAAAAAAAGTTTCCATGTATTTGGAACAGAGCACACGGTACCTAAACCCATTTGCGGACAAACAGCAACACTAGTTAGCGAACGCCTGAAGCATTTTAAAAGCAAGTATTGCTATTTAACTGGGGCGCTCCTAGACGCCCCATCTCACACTCACAGGGCAGCGCCGCTCCCAGCACACCCGGCACCCCTGGCACCAGGCCGGTCGGTTTCCCATGGTTTAGGCAAAGCTGCACAAACACCTGCAAAACCAGAGGAGGCAGCGCCTCCCACCCGTGTATGAAGCCGTACATGAACCCTAGGGGTGCACGGATGTTTTACTGAAAGGGCGGTGTGAAACACGTTACTGGGAATAGAGATGTTTACAGACAGCTCTGGAGGGATCTAAGAGGCTTTTGGTGAGGTTTACCATGCAACGCAACTCACATTACGTTCTAATTTAGGAATGCGTGCTCATCCTTTCTGCATCAATTAAAAAAAGCTGTCGAATTTCCCAAATGCTCATTTCTTGGGTTAATTATAAAATATTATGAATTTGCAAGCTTTTATTCCTTCTCAAGGAACTGCCAGCTATTTAAACTCTACCTTTTTAACTACTCACCGAGTTTAACCAAAATAAGGACAATTTGGAGGTTGTCTTTGGCTGTCACAATTACAGGCGCTGGCATCCTTAGCGGTGGGAGGACACGCGCCGGCCCGTGCACTACTCGACTCGGCCTTACAAGAAGAGGAGAACGCGGTACAATGCAAACTTTAATGTCAATATATACAGAGCTTTAAAGAAAACATTTTTTTTAAAATTAATGAAATAAATACAATATGATACAAAATCCACAATATGCTTAGAGAAAGAAATGACAGTTACAATATCTGTTACCGGGGATCTCTTGCATCGTTCCAGCTCTGACGTACCTCGGAGCGTGTAACCCACCGCGCGCCGCTGGCGGTTAATGCCCTTTCACTGAGTGAGATTTACAGCCAGTCACGTGCCAAAACAGTTCTAGCTCTAACCAGAGTATCAGTGCAAGGATGCCAAAGTGCTTGGGATATTAGGACAACGCAATTACTTAGCAAATGCTGCTCATCAGCCTAATGCAACACACAGAGCAGGAACGCTTTGTCCTGCGAAGGAGACCCACCGCGAGCATCTCTGCCCAGGCCAGGACTCACTGTTAATTACACACACACCCCCACTGCAATAAGTTATTTCCCAAACCTCAGTTATTGAGACATAACCAATTAAAAATCCTCTAAAGCTTTCACACTATTTTTTATGAGAAAAATTGCGCATATTCAGGAAAACCTCGAGGAAACCAGGAATTGATAAATCTGGGGGGACTTTGGTTAGATAAGTTACGCTATCATTCAACTCAGCTCTAGCTGCACACAGGCTTTTTTCTGACTTTGTGTTCATCCTTACAGTCCCAAAGGAAAAATGCGGCTTTATCAAAGCTAAGAAAATAATTTGGTGGAGTCAATGTTTGAAAACAAATTAAAAAACAAAAACTGAACACCATAACCCCCCCACACTGAAGTAGGGACAAGCAGGATTCAGAATGAGCTTCACTTACAAGGTGCAAATGCGGAAGGGTGGCCTGTTACCAACGACAGCACATGCGCGTTACCAATACGGATTGGTACTTCAGAACATTTTTGAACCAATTTGAGAAACAACTTATTTTTTTTTCCTCCTCCTTTTTTTAAGCTCTCCCAGCATTCGTGAGGACTTCATCCCCCCTACGGCTTAGGATGCCTTCAGGAAACTTTGAGAGAGACAAGTCTGCTCCTTCCATCCTGCCTTCCTTTGCACACATATTCACAAACTTTAATTCTAGATAGGACTGAAAAAAAATCAAGTCCCTCAGAAATACATAAAACCCCGTATTGATTAGCCTAATTTCACGGGTACAAATCTGGATAATTACAATGATTTTCTGAAACTCATTTAAGCTCCACCCTTACCCTAACTTTTCAAGGTAACTTCTGAAGACAGAGGGAAGAGCAACAACCCATTGCTGTAAATGACCTCTTTATACGTATGCTGCAAGCCACTTGCAATTGTCAAAATCTGCCAGAAAACCTTTTTGATATTTTGATCAGTTTCTTCAACACGTATAGAGAGCTTAAACTCTGGATAACAATTAAAATATGGAAGACTCAATTTGACACAACTGTCCTGGGCCTGGAGGGTTTGGATGCTCTCTCTGAACTCAAGGGAACATTTAAGTTATACAACAACAGCAAGCTTAGACCACCCTCACCTTGACCTCTTGGTGTGGACAGAAAGAATTTACTACTTCCAGGCTTAATGGAGAAAATATAAGATACACAACCACTGACAACAGCATTCAGACTGCAAAACCACAAAAGAGTGGCTTAAATCATCCCACTAATGCTCTCCGATACGGACGCTCTTCATGAAGCACCCCTGGCTGCTGCTGATGCCATGGCAGAGCTTTGGAGTTTAATACAGGAATACAATAGAGTTCTTACCTTTTTACAGGAAAAAAGGGGAAGAAGAAAAAAAGTATTTGAACATAACTGCAGCACCCACAGAATGAAATGATCAAGTGTCAGCTGCCAGCTCCAGTCCATGTCAGAGTCAGTTCGCCGGCAGTTCCTCCAAATAAGGAGGATGCCTTCCCCATTTCTTTGCAAGCCTCTAAAAACAGCATTCTTACTTATTTAAAATTATTATAGTAAGATGGTAACTAGTTTGGAGTCTTTAATTGTGCAGAGACCATAACAAAAAGGAAACAAATTACACTAACCTTTTGCTCCGGCTAAGAGCACACTTAAATAAACACAGTGTCGTTTCAAGTGCTTAGTTGATTACTCAGGAGCAGATCACACTACTTTTAATATAATTACCTGATTGAGTAACATCTATGAAAAATTTAAAAGATAAATACAAATGGAACTGCAAAAGAAATAAGAACGAGATGATCATTAAACACTATAGTAACAACAGCCTGCAAATGATGGTAGAACTCTTCTGTATTCCTGTATATCCAAAATATTGCAAGACTGATATGCTGAAATACTTGTAGCAAATGAACCTTTCCCCCCAGATTAACCATGAAGTGGCATGCCCGGTACACCCGTCTTTTCAGAGGAAAACAAAGATGTTTGACCATATGTCTTCCTTGGGATAAAATTTTGTAATGTTGCAGTCATCAAAACCTTATTTTTGCTCCAGGAGAACCACTTACAGCAGAGGCTAGCAATGATGTAAGAACCAGCAGGGATAACGGCACAGAAAACGCTTTGAGTTCTGTGCTCATTATCGGACCATCCATCCAGTTTTTGCATTTTTCCTCTTACCACCTCCGTTTTGCACGATGGGAAGAACTTAGTAGTAAGTATCTTCAGCTGCTTACAACTGCTTTTGTGCAAAATGTTTCTAAGGTGCTTAAACGTGGTGCTTCTGGGCAAGCTAAAAGAAAATACCAATGTAAACACTGTTAAGCAATTCATGAATAAAGCCATTAACGACCAGCTGCTACCTTGTGGGAAAGCTGAAGCCTACTCAAGTCTGACATTCCAGTTGTATTCAACTCCTTGCGCCTCTGCCCCAGCCCATTTTTTTTTTTTTCTAATGTTCTAACCTGCATTATACCTTGCCCAAAAGCTCCATTCCCACCAATTCAGTTTTTCTTGAAGGGAATTCAAATTCTTTTGGTATTTGTAAAATTGCAAACAAAATTATGGTTAGCCTGCTGATAAGAGGTTTGCACACAAAGATCTCTAATAATGAAAAGAAGGATGAACCAACCTTCAGGATGGTTCCTGCAGGATGAAGGCAGCTTTCCTAGCGAGCATTAAGCTTCCTAGGTAGCACCTCTGTCCTTCGATAACCTTCAAAGATTTCAAACAGGCACCTCAAAATTAGGCACAAAAAGGCCCCTAAAGCTTCCAACATCTATCGAACCCTCAAGATTTAGTATACGGTATGTTTTGTGTGATACAAATAGCACATCTATGTTTGCTATATTCATTAAGTCTCAAATCTCTATATATCCATACCTAACTATTTGGCCAGATTTCCTTCTTCCCTTACCACAATAAAAGAAAGCAGCTTATCTAACAGGGCGTCCGATGCCATCAAGTACTCTGCAAGTATAAGCAAAAACCACCCAGCATCCTCTATATTTTAAGATCTGAGTTTGTTACTGCTCTTCGTAGCTAGACCCAAATTCTCCTGAAAGCTTTATTTTCTTCTGCTTTAAAACGCAAAGTTAAACCATCACAGATGTCTTAGAATTCGCTACAAAAGGGATTTGGGACAGAAATTCAATGATGGCAAATCAACCTGAACTACATTTGATTTTTGGTCACTTGGATTCTCTAACTGTTCACAATCTAACTGTTGGTCACTAATATACTTACCTAATATTTTAAATGTGCATCATCCTACTATATCAGTACAATTGTACAGTAATGTCTAAAACTTGTGAAAATGCTTTAATTTAAGCTCCTTATCTCTGTACTAGTTCCCAGTCTACTAGCAGATGCAAGTCACCACTGGTTTTGAGTCAGAAAACCTCAAGATGATCCAGGCCCTGAGATTCGCTTTCTCTCTAACATAGCATTTAGAAACAGCTAAACCCTAACACCAAGACAGAGAGTGAGTGAGTGCTGGCAACAGGATATTTTCAGTAACTCGCCCAGAACTGTGAAGTCTCTCTGGTCAGAATTCCCTTAACCGGGCACACTGCGAGTCTTATTTATTTTCCCAAGCTACCCCTACAGTTAGGCAAATAGGATTTTGCATTTATATTCTGTAATAGCTGTACATGCGGCTAGAGATTCTGGTAGAAGCGACGTTCTATAAAAGTCAAATAAATAAAGAGTAAAATCCATGTGCCAAGTTTGCTATAATAAAGTGTCAGTTTGCCTCTCATGCCGACCAAAATTAATATTGGATATAGTCAGCAGAAACGACTGCCAAGGTAGCAGTAACATAGACACTGTACGGACAGGCAATATAAGTAACAAAATAGTTGCACAGCGATGTCTTCGTGGCAACAATATTATTTAGATCCTTAGTTTTGACAATTTACTCACATACCTCCTTTCTCCAGCTCAGTGCAGAACACAGTACCGTTCATGACAACTACTAGAAACTTTCATCATCTTACAGGAGACCATTTGTTAACTAGTATTTCCTGCGGGCCACAAGTGATTAAGTTTATGGGTAAAGTGCAAAAAAATTACACATCCTCTTTGTTTGTATTTTCACATAAACTTATCAGTTATTGGCACCATGCAAACACAGACCTCCCAAACTAGCACTAATGCACAATACATTGGTCAGCTTTTTGTAACAGTAATGAGGAAGTCAAATCATTTATGTAGACTGAATTAAGTGCCCAATTGCAAAATAAAAAATTTCTCCTTCACAGTAGGGTCTAAACGTGTAAAGAAAAAAACCTTACACTGACACTTTATGTGCAACTTGGTCATTGGCAACGGTCCCCTAAACCATTTTTGTGAACCCAGCAGAACTATACAGAATAACAAATAATATTTGCAACAGATCTCAAAGGACAGCATAAAGAAATTCATTATGATGTACCTGGTGGTAGAAATTAATTTAACAGATACGGCCTGTAAAACAACACAGTATGAACCTGTGGATTTTTTTTTTTCTTTTTAAAAAAAGGACTTTTACAGAATTCAAGTAGTGTAGCAGGAAACCGCAGATGCCTTTTGATCACAGGTCAGGCAAAATAGAGCCACTTATTGGATTTTTCCCTTGCTTCTGTTTGCTAAGGTGTCCCAGTGGGTCTATAAGTCTGTTGATGTTAGTTTTTTCATGCTCCGTCGCTGAGCTAAACTTGAGGCTGCAACAGGCTCTAACACTGGTTGAAATGTCTTGTGATTCAGTGCAGAATACGTGGCAGCCATGGCTCCCTATGGAACAAGAAAATATGTATGACATTCCTTTTTATTCCCTCTATATTTTTATTCCCTCCATATTTCTTTCACATACCTTAGATGCTGCAATAACCTTTAAATGTGGGTGAGAATTAGTATCTTCTAAACAATGTTAGCCTCAATTTATCAAAATCAGCACTTAACTGGATATCCATCTCCTGATTTATGAACGTGATAGAATTATTATCAGTTATTACAGCTCCTTGTTTCCGAAACCAACAAAACTGAAAAATTTCGTGTGAAGAAAGCGTGCTAAGATAGTCACTAGATTCAAATCCCAAACAATTTCTTGGATAAGAACACCTGGAGACCCCTAGAAATCTGTTTCAGGTAACTTTCAGGTTCTCATACAGCCTATGCTACTTAATCATTGAAAACAGAAAAAATGGTAAAGTCTTCCCTTTGATATAGGAAAAAAAAAAAAAATTGTTCACCAATATTTGGTCAGCTTGCCTGACTTCCATGAGTACAGATACACTTGAGCACAAAAATTAATCCCAAGAAACAAGTTCTGTCTGTGGTTCTAGTGTGACTCAATTCTACAATTTGAATCATCTCCTTCCTTATCCATTGTCTGCAACTGGGAGGACTAATCCCAGGAAAAACTGACTAAAATAGAAACAAATTTGAATGAAGTAAAATATATTTAGTGAGGAAGTAACAAAAACACAGCCGACGTTTGAGCTGTGATTAAACTCCCTCTTATTAGTCTGAATACAGAGGTTGCAGACACACAGATCGCTCCATCCACGGCTGCACCCAGTGAAGGCAACACAATCTCGTGATCACAGAGCAGAGCTTGTGGCAGCACCAGGGGGTTATTCTGGCACTAGGCAGTGACAAGGAACTCCAGGATAACAATAATAGGCTGGAGGACCTTCGAGAAGAGGAGTTGCTGTCCATACTACTTGCACTTCATAATCCAGATTTGTGGAATTGGAGTCTTGCTAAGACAAAAACAACAACTTTATCTAAAAAGGTATTTCCCTTTCTAAGCACGGCCTCCTTCCTATTTATTTCCACACAGTTTGTATAAGTTTTCTCCTCTGCATTATAAGGAAATAAACATTTGCCTATTAATCCTGTAGCATCAATGCAACTACATAAAGAACAAATTTAGACAAAGTAATTACATTAAAATAGATGCATCCCTTATCAGAGACTTCCTCGTGCTATATAAGCATTCTTTGCAACATCTTCCTCCTTCATTAATCCATATTTACAGCTTTAGACAGAAAGTGAAGAACAATACCCAACTGAAATCAGAACGGTAATTTGGCAATATTAATTAGCACTGGGAGAGAGGGCAGAGAGCATGTCTTTTCACAACTGGAAATTAAAATCATAAGCTGTAAGAGGAGGGAGTAGAGGAAGAAGAACTGGGTTGGTTTACCTTTACTAGATGTGGTGCATCTTGCCTGTTTAGTTGATAATGCGGCAGCTGATCCCTACAGGCTATCCATGAATGTTTTAGTACTTGCTCTGCTGTATACCTCTGATGAGGATCTACATGAAGCATATGGGATAACAAGTCCTAGATAAAAGTGAAAATTGTAAGTATTATTCAGTTAAAATAATTTAACCTCAGATTGTAAAGCAATAATTATGGTCAACAATGAAAATAGCCTATGTGGCAGGGATTAACACAATGCAAACACACCACATGCACACAAAATCAACAAATGAAGTGGATCATTCTGTGCCTTGACACTGCTAAAGTCTGAAAACAATGTGCTGTACTATTTAATCCATTTAACAGAGCAGGCCTTTATTGTAAGGAGACCTACTGTTGTTTGTGCTTCATATTTCCATTTGTTTATATCTGATATCACATTTAAAAAAATGACACCATTTAGCCTGACACTGGGCTAGAAATCCTCATCACCAAAAAAATCAACAGAAAGGTTTTGTGGAAGGAAGTTATTATTTGCAAACAGTCCTCCTCATTCCTACTATGCACTTGTTGGGTGACAATACAGCATAAACCAAGTTCATATATAGGGATATACTACTGTAGATTTTTAATTCCTACAAGAAGCTGTACAAAGAATAAAACCAAACAGAAATGAACAGTAGTTTTGTCTATTTAGAAGAATGGACAGTGAGCAGGTAAACTTCAGTGTTCTCCCAAAAGAAGAGCCCTATGAGAAGGGCACAGAACAAAAACAGGAAATAGAAGCACATTGGACTAGAGTACTTTTACTGCAGTGAAGCTTGTAGATACAATAGTAAATGGTTGTGTTGGACTATGTTATTTTACAAAGTCAGGTAAATGCTCATTTGAATTCTATAATAAATAAACAAATTTACACCTTTGCTGCATCTGAAACAGTATCCCAGTTGCCTCCACTTAAAGAGAATTTTCCACTGCCTATCCGTACCAGAATCTCCTCAGGAGTATCATTAGGACCATTGGCAAATGGAGTATAGCTATTAGAAGAGAAGAGCGAGAGAGAGGGGAAAAAAATCATGTTATAAAAAGAAAAAAAAATAGGTAAAAACGTCATAAATCATTCTATCTAGATATCCCATTGCTGACAGACAAAACATTACATTTTAAGTATTTCTTTAATCAGCTTTTCGTCTTTGAAACTTTATTATTTTCTTTTTCTCAATTGTGACTATTCAGATAGAATAAACTGAAAATGCCAACTAAAAAAGATGTTTTAAACAACAGTATTAGAATAAAGCATTCTAACCAAAAACCACCAAATAAATGGAAGTGATTTATAACCCGAGTTATGCTAGACTGCCAGAGCAACACAAACCTCGAGCAGTGCCCTAACAAGATGGCCTAATAAAGCTGGGAGTAATTTAGTGTTTGAGGTTACACGCATGCATATGCATTTAATTAGAGAGAACATGAGCACAATGGACACGCACATGCATCTATCTCATTTGGGAAAAAAAAAAAAATCAAGAAAATATTCTCTTTAGTTTTTACTAATGAAGTTTGGGAGGCAGAAACCATTAGGTTGTTGGTTTTGGAGGCTTTTAATAGTTTACAGGATTTCCTGAAAATTCAGATTATTTTCTACAAAACCTGCTGTGAAGAGCACAAAAGAATTAAAAAGTCAGTTATCTAAAATGACTTAAATACACCTTTAAACAATGCTGAAACTATTGCTATTTCCTATGCTCACAAGCAACTAGTAAGTACAAGTTAACTATTTAAAAAAATCATAATCAAGTCTTACATTAAATAGTTACATTGTCAGACCCTTTAGATTTCCAATTAGCATGACAGAAGTAATAAAGCTCAACAGTACTTTGAAAGTTCTGCCTGAAATCAATCAATCATCAGGAAAGGTTTAGAACTACCCCAGCTAGTTTAATTCTCGTACTTCAGCTAACAAGTTTAACAGGAAACAAAAAGGAAGAATCTGAACACGTGCTGGCTCCTCTCCCCCACACTTTTGGCCTGTCATACCTTCTGTTCAGTCAGTAACGTTTCTCAAGTGTG
This sequence comes from Nothocercus julius, assembly GCA_013398735.1. NCBI lineage: Eukaryota > Metazoa > Chordata > Aves > Tinamiformes > Tinamidae > Nothocercus > Nothocercus julius. Next base: position 2,409,107 of record VZSV01000010.1, read on the forward strand.
CAGGCAGTGCACTGCCCCACGTCTGCATGCTTGGACCCAAATCAGGCAGAAAACTGCATTTGCAGGGCTAAACTGTAGCAGTGGTGGTGATTTTATCATGGAAATGTACAATACAATCAGGAAGAGTTTCCTATTATCTGTATTTATCCGCAAGACACAAGGTCTTAGAATTTTTCTGTTCAACAAAACAGAATTTAGTGGCAGACTAATAGAGGTATAAATTCTCTAAATGCTTCACAGGGATTCGTGAGAGTTCAGCAGAGACTAAGTGGACGACCAAGGACAAGGTGTTTAAAGGTGACAGGGCAGCAGTTCTTACAAGAGCCATAGGTCAAGCCCCTGGAACAGGCTATGAGAAGCTGGACTGTGTGGGCAGTGGGATGGGTAAGACAAAAGAGAGAGGCAAAAAGAAGAAAACCAGTGCCATTTTCACAATAAGTTCTTCTCCCTAGACTGGGGGGAGGCTGTGGCATTCCACAGTCATGCATTAAAGAAGAGATGCCATAAATCTATGTGTTAGGTAAGTCTAGTTATGTCTACACTTTAATAGCTTCCCCTTCCACTTCAGGGTCTCTGTCATTCTGCATCCAAATCAATGATGAGGTATCTTATTTTAATGAATGCAAGGATTCAAGCTGGAATTTTACATAAACACATGAAAAAAGAAATATTTCTCACCCTGCCAACATTGTGTAAAGAAGAACACCCAAGCTCCATATGTCACAAGCAGCATCATATCCCTGTCGCATGAGAACCTATAAAACAAAGAGCTGCTGAAGTTCTGATCTAGCTATATAAAAAGAAATACCCTTACTTCTACACAATTTAAGGAAAAGTAACTCAACATCAGGATAATTTCTAAGGTTTGATCATTTGTTGCTCAATATAATGGTAACGGTAAGTATTGACAGGATTTCATGTTCCCAAAACACAATCACTTAAGTTTTTCAGTAGGAATGTTTTTAAAGTACTTATATTTAAGAAAATCCAGCAGAGTTTCCCCCCACCTTTTTTTAAAGGGTGCTACAAAGTTCCATTAGTTGATACATCAAAAACAGAACAAAGAAAATGCATGGCAGCTTGAGATACCTCTGGTGCCACAAAGTTTGCAGTGTAGCAAGGAGTCAGAAGTAGCCCGTTATCTCCTCGAAGCTGTTTTGCAAACCCAAAATCGCAAATCCTGATAGAATCAGCATTATTTGAATCATCAGTATATAAAATATTACTAGGTTTAAGGTCCCGATGCACCACCTTTAAACAAAAAAAAATAAGATCTGTCAAAGTTGCTTGTACATACATTTATGCATATTTTGCAGTTCATAAAAACTACTCTCTAGTTTGCTATAGTTATTAACAGCTCTACACAATTACATCAGTTTTTCTTTCAAGTACCACAGGAATTCTACTTTAAGCAATCTCATTAAAGAAAAAAACTACTGACTTATAACGCAACTTGAATTAACATAAGCACATCCAAACAAGCAGAAGAGAATTCTATGGCTTCATGAGCTGTAAAAGTAGAGTTGAAAGGGTCACCAGAATAACAGGATGGGTTTATATTATTCACCTGTGTCAAAATACTCTGAAATCTTCTTCTGCCTTAAAAATAAGCCAGCCAAAGTGCATATAATTAGCCAATGCTTTTTGTTAAGAAATGTGAATGCAATTAGGTCATAAAAGAAAACACTCACTCCTTGGCAGTGCAGGTAGTCCACAGTCTTGGTTATGGTATATAATACAGCACTAGCCTCTCGTTCTGAGAAAAACTTCTGCCTGAGAATTCGATCAAGCAGCTCTCCTCCTTTCATCAGTTCAGTGACAAGGTATATGAATCTACCATCATCATACACCTGCACAAATTTAATAAGCACATATATATATATATATATATACACACACACACACACTACACATTCACCCAGATCTCAGATACATCCTGAAAAGCATAAAACCAACAGGCTAGATCGCCAACCCAGTCACTTACACGAATATATAAGGCAGAAACAGGCACTGTCATATTTAATTCTACAATTGAAGAGTCTGACAGTATTAGGTATAAAAAAGCTTGCATGTCATTCTGTGAGATGCAGAGATAATAGATAACTAAATCATTGAGTCAGAATTAAATTTCTGCAGTCTAGGAACTTTTGTTGAAAGAAGAGACTAGCTCTATTTCTCCCTATGCTTCTTCCCCTGCACAGACTATTTTTAGCTGCAGGCGCTTTGCATATACATGACAATATGCAACTGCTTGTTCAGCATCCGATTACCAATACATTAGCTGGTAGTATTTGAAAGGAAAAGAAATGAGACAATCTCTAAAAATAGCATCATTTCTCACTTCAAGCTCATTAAAATTTGTTCAGTAATATAGTTCTGCTACTTTTCCAGATGCTCACAAAGCCCTCAGGACGAGTACAATCAACAAGATTTGAATTTCAAGCCCAGAAGTGACAAAAGAACTCCCGGAAGAGCAGGGCAGGCAAAGAAAACCTTAGGAAAGTTGTCAGTGACAGAATTTTCCTTCTTTCATTCATCCTCCTGAAAGCCTTCAGTAGCTCTGTTTAAACTGAGGGCAAAATTTGGTTTCAAATAATTTTTTTTTTTTTTTTTTTTTACTTCCTTTTTTGTAGTGGTGGCTATGGGGAGGGTTAAAGCAGAGAAGCTTAGGAGATTAAAAGAACATTTGGAAAAAAATTAATATCAAGATTAATGGTATATTTTGAAATACTTAATATACTACTATGTATGATGGCCTTTGAATTCATTTTGCTGACGAAGAGAACCATGTAAGCCCAAAACATCACTGTACATCTATGTATAGATTGACTACTGTATAATAGGAGGTGGTAGAGAAAAAGAGGGGTACCTACATCTTTTAAAGTAATAATATTTGGATGTTGTCCATAGCGCATCAAAATCTCAATTTCTTCTGAGGGATCCCTCTTACTTTTATCAATTATCTGTAAAGAACAGTAACAGGAAAAATCTTGGCTAAGCAAAGTCCATGTCACAAAGAAAACTTTTTTAAAAAATTATATTCTCCCTTCAGCAAGTGAATCAAAATTTTCCGAGTTCATCACTTCTTATTAATCCTGACCAATTTATCTACAAATTTCACATCTTATAGCCTTACTTGATTCTTTCTTTATTGTTGTTATCAGTTAAGTCTGTGTCATCAGTACAGTCTATGCTGCTCCAAAGGACAGTGACACTCACTGCATTGTCTGAAGAGCCACTGTATCCCTGCAGCCAACTCCACCCGCACACATCTCTTATTTTACTTCAGGCATGTTCATTGTTTTATACTCTCAGGCTTTCAACTTAGATATTCAAAGCCAGAATACTTCACAGAATTGACAAGCAATTCTTCAGTGATTGAATTGTCACCATAAGAACTATAGAAGCCAATACACAGTTTCACTGAAAGAAGAAAATTCTCTATTTTTAATTTTTCACAGCATATAAGCAGCTACAATATCTGAAAGGAAGTGACTTAAAAAAAGTTATTGATCCAACGCATAAGTTTCACAAGTGTCAAAATAAAATATATTTCAAGTACCTTCACAGCGAACTCCATATTTGTAGCTATATGTATACATCGCTTGCAAACAGAGTAGGAACCAACACCAATATCTTCCTTCAGTTCATAGACATCAGTAAACTGTGCACTGTTTCCATGAAGTTGCTTTGAAAAACAAACATGCACAAGCTGTCAATTAAAGCAACAAAATGCTCTTTGCCATACCACTCTTAAGCAGCAGAAGTTTCTTCTGCTTGGTCATGCTTTTTCTTTTGTATTTTGCCTATAGAGAAATAGAGAAACTACTTTCTTAAACATTTGGAATAAAACTTTTCTGTTAAATTATTTTAATAACACACCTTCTATAACAGTCTTACTAACAAAACAGCAAACACTAAATATTGGTCAATTTGGGGTATTTCAAAAAAAAAAACAGTTTATTTAAAAATATATTTTACCTGTACTATTGGCAGTATATTGGTGAGTGGTGACATTTTATGATCTTCTACTGTAGTAGCTGCAACAAAACTAAATCCTTTGAAGAGCTGATGTGCGTTTGCACTGGGTGGGACTCCTGGAGAATCTAATTGCACATACATTTGATTAGCATCACACACTTGCATCCTAGCAAAGATTTTTTCTTGTAAATATTTACAAGTATGTCCAAAGAAACACTTTGAGGGAAAGGAGGCAAGCAAAACAAAACTAGACGGTCAGTAACATCTCTATTCAGTCACCTTTCTAGCTTCTTTTATTTCATTATAGGACACAAAAGTGTTCCTGTGTTTCATTTAAGACTTCAAAGCATCAGTTAAGGCTTCAGAAAGAAATTGAATATATTTTTAGGAAAACATTTATTGAAGCACAAACACAATTTTGTAAGAAAACTAGAGATTACAGCCTAATGTTCAAAAAGAGCACTATAGAAATGTCAACTTCAGTGATGTAACGTGCAGATATGGCAAAAGATAATACAAAAATATTCAGTTAACATTACTGAAAAATGAGAACCAAGTTTTTCCGCAGATAATCCTACAAACACCTCTGAAGTCACTGCGTTAATTTACATTCTACAGTTTCAGACATTTAATAGTTCTGTGATCTGTATTAGAATGTGAACTGTAAACATCCAAATAAATGAGATAGCTAGTTTTAAATGCTGGACACAACAGTGAAGGTAACATTCCCAAAATAAACTCTGAAGCGAATGTATGAGTGTTAACATCTATTGCTTAGTATGTCTCGCTCAAAGTTCAGTTACTAGCATATTTTCATAGGGCAGTAATGTCTAAGAGATATTTCAAAAACAATTTTTTAAACTTCTCAAACTATTTGTAACACCTTTGAAACTGATTCAGGTCAACAGATCCGATCAACACAGGCTACACTGCTACATTTCCCTACACTTCTCTTCCTTTACATTAACACTCCTCTGCCTTTTCTCAAGAGTAAAGTCACATTCAGGATGGCTAGTGGGTGGAGGAAGAGCTCAATGAAAAATTTTCTATTATAATGTTAATTTAAGGTTTAATTTTAATAATAATAATGATGATGATGAATAAGCTCACAAAAGTTACTTAGAGCAAGTCATTTTCAGAGGAACAGTGATCCTGAATAATAATTGCTGTTGCAATCAAGTTCAGTTTACTTTTAACATTAAATAAATATATATATATATTTTCTTTTAAAGCACTGCATTAAAAAGCTATTAGCACATTTCTAACTTGGGGCCGTAACTAAAAACCTACATTTCAGCTGCAAGTATTCTGCCCTTTTTTGCGAATGGAAGTTTAGCAGGATATTCCACTACGTTAGAAAACACTCTCCTGAAAAGTCTCGGAAATGTGCTGCAAATTGTGTCAGTGGCTTTTCCCTCATGCAGACAAAAGGAAAGTTAATAAGGAAAGTTCCCATTCAACAAATTCTACTAGATATTAACATCAAAGGGAAAAGCAAGCCTGGACAGATTAAGACAATATTAAGATTAAGCCCTCTTCCTCTTTATAGCAGAGCTAGGTACTTCCCTTGCCTTTGCATCTGGGTAAGGCACAGTTAAAAGGAAAAAAATATATATTATATATATATTTTTTTTTATGTCACAGTAATCTCTAAGAGGGTGTTAAGTTTACATATTTCATATTTTCAGTAAAATTCAAAACATCAATCATTCAAATTTTCCATTTTAATTCACAAATAACAAAAATATTAATTTGCCTAGCTGTGAACCTCATAAATTCATAACCAGAATACATACCTTTTGGTGTTTTTGCTGTGAATTCTGGATCAAAACAAAAAGTATCTTCTGGTTTTCCAGAAGCAGGTTTAAATGGGGGTTGAATTTCTCTTCTGAATAGTTTCTGAAATAAGAAGACACAGTCATATAAAACAGTGAATTAAACTTGCACAGGCGCTGTAACTTTGCTCAGCTAAAAGGCAACTAAAAGGTCATTGTTGTACTCTTAACATTTCAGAAAAATATTTTAATATACAGAAAAAACACAAACACATTTGCAAAAAAGGACTTGCATGTACCTTTTATTTGAAAAACTTAGTTAAGGAGATGTTACCAAGCAAGTCAAACATGAAACATGGTACGTTTACATCTTCTGGATCTACATGATCTACTAGCTCCGTATTTTTTGAAGTACTGTAAGAGGCAGCCGTTTGTAACGGCCCCCATCAGCTCACCTTCTGTTTATTATAGAGAACGTGCAACAGCTACTGTGCATTTTACCTTCTATCAGCATTTCAGACCCAGGTCACTGCTACTTAGGAGAGCTGTCAGTATCCTGAAAAGCCTGCCCCCAAGGGAAAACACAAAACACAGTCCTGACGTCTTTCTGTTCTGTGAGGAGGTTTGTTCAACCAATTCTCAGGACTGCTCTAGTGTTTGCCAAAAATCTGAGATGGGGAGAGACAGGGGGGAAGAGGAACAATCATTCCTCCTCCTTTTCTCCTCCCTTTGCCCAACGTACTTTAGAAGAATGTTTTGCCCACGAGATATCAGAAATGCAAGTTTCATGTCAAATAACACCGAGAGCTGTCCCTAATGGTTTGAGAACATTTTCTTAGTATTTTTCTCATTCTGACCTCTTTTTTTTTTTTTTACTGTTCTTTTTTTTAGTCCATCTGCAGAAGAACAAGCAACACAATTCAACCCTAAAAATCAAAGTGGAGGGACATGAATTCATCCCTAAGTAGTAATAAATTATTAATCATGTAAATAAAGAAAGAATAAAATGAAAACAAAGTCTTCTGAGGAAGTTGTTACGGTAGATGCTATATAAACACAAGAGTAACCCTTCTCAGAGGTAAATACAAGAAAGAGGAGTATAAAAATAACACTTTAAAGGAACAGTTAAGAAAAATATAATTGGCACTGAATTGAGCTGCGACAGCAAAGAAATATCCTGTTCATTCTGTCTGGGGTCCTTTTGTGAGCATTATAGGAAGGGAAAGTTTTCAGAGGTGATTTGACATAGAGTATCTTGGCTTTCTGAATATTTCTGAGCAACATCTCAAATTTGGAGAACTCCAGAGAAAAAGCATCAAGATGCTTGTTAAAAATTTAAACAAGCTTGACCCAGACTCTTGATCATCTTGGAACACCAGAGTCAACACTTAACTGTGAAGACAGCATGACTGATGAGATAGGAATATGCTCTGGCTCGCAACAGTGAAGTCCAAGAGAATTACAGTCACAGCAAGTTTCCGTGCCCTACTGCATGGCAGCATAAGGCACACTCATGCTAGATGGAATTCAAGTGTCCTCTCCTAAATGCAAGGATTCTAACAGTGTTGCAACTCTATTTAAAAAGGAAATGCACAATTTATAATTGTTTTAATACTCCTGGTATCACAAACACAACAGCTCAAAAGACGAGTAACAGTATAGCACAAAACAGAACGTAACAGTCAGATACTCAGATACAAATGCTTATATGTTACAGCACAAAAGCCGTTATCATTCATATCATTCTGTACTTACATTCCAGTCAACAGTAGAGAAAAAAGGATGTCTCTTGATTTCTTCAACTCCATCTGAACCAGCTCCTGAACAAAGAAAATAATTGTATTTTCAACACTTTTGGCTACAGACTCTGAACACTATTGCACTAAAAATTAGCTCTTTTTTTTTTTTTTTTTCTTAAAAAAAAAAGGTATTACATAGGCACAGTTATTCATGGTATCATAAACACTGAAACATTCCAAGGATGCTAAATCCTTCAATGTACACATCACCAGGGAGGTGAACCGAAGAGCAGGAAGCTCAGAGGCTCAGCAGGGTTTTGCTCTGACACTGTCAAAGCAGCACCTCTCAGCAGTGAGACCCGTAACAGCTCACTTGAAAACTGAGGCTATGACAAGTATTTAATTAAACATATTAAGTGCATACAGTTCATGGAAACTGAGTGAAAGAAAGTTCAATTAATTCCAATTTCTGAAGATCCAAGCAGTTCA
>VZSV01000010.1:2417100-2434058 GCA_013398735.1 Nothocercus julius
CATCGTGAAACTCTTTTAGAGAAGCATTTCAGCTGCTGAAGCTTAAGCAAGACTGCAGAGCTCCGCAGCCGGCCCAGCCACTGAACGTCCACAGGCCAGGAAAGCGACCCTCGGCCAGAGCAAGGAAGTCATGAACTCACCTAACAAAAAATGCTCTACACAGTCTTAATAGCCACCAACACCAGGGCTTGAGAGTGTCCAGTGAGTGTTTTCTTTATATAGATTCAGCCATTGCATTTTTATTCCAAAGATTTCCCCCCCCCAAAAAAAAAAATAACCAACCTAGTCTATTTGATGGGTTCCTTTTAAACAGCATCCTCAGAAGACTTTGTGCCTCAGGGCTGAGGAACTGAGGCATTCCAAGTTTTGCTCTATGGAAAAAACAGAAGTATTTAGAAATACGTATCTTGCTAAAAATGGTCTATGTTAACTTAACTGTACAATTCAATCCAACAAGGTCTTGGACCGAATATATGCTTTAACTTCTTAGCTTTTTGGTTTCACATTATACATGAGCAATTTTCTAACTTTTTAAAAAAATGTTCTTTCAGAGTTCATAACACCAAAATGTTATTATTAAAACATTTTTACCAGAATCAAGTCCAGAGGAAACTCACTAAACTCCCAAATCCTTCTCATATTGACTAGCCCCTGAAGATCCTCCTGAAGAATGAGCTACTCAGTAAGTAGCTCTTTAAGTCATTATAAAACTGCTGCACTTAACCTTATTTATTATATGAGGAAAAAATACACTAAAGCCAGGTATTTACATGCAGAACTGAATGTTACACCATCTCCCACAGGTAATATCACAATAAACTCGCATTCATGGTAAATTCAGACTGTCTTATGTAGTTAAGAAGAGAGCTTTTCTTATCTCCTCCCAGATACTGAAAGGCCCAAGGCTCTGCCTGTGGTCTACAGGAAATTCTTTTAGCTAAGCATAAATGAAGACCAATACCTGTTTGCCAAACAGCTTCACTTACTAATCACCAGTTTATCCAGTTTGTCTCGTTAGACAGCTTGTGTTGTAACTGAGGTAACTGGAGATGAAAATGTGAGCACATAAGTACGTGCTCATAAATATATACACAAAGCAACACACGACTCTCGCTTACAAAATAACGTATGCTGAAACAGCAGGAAGACAGTAAAGTGGTAAATAATGCTTTGCTAATCCACTGTACTGTTTTTAATCTTAATTATATATCTTTCTTATAAAGTGCAAGTGCAATTTGCACTTTACAATTTTAATTCCTGCAGATATTCAATACTATTTCCATGATCTTGGATCCATATCTGATTTGTGGGGGGAGCTTTCTGCTTTTTTTTGGCTTCCATCCTAGTCTTTGTGTGCTCAAGCAAAAGGAGCTACAACAAACTCAAAACATGTTTAAAATTGCATTTTTCTGACTTTCCAAAATATAAGAAAATGTACTTACTTCAGTATCATATTCATAGTTTCATTTCGATCTTTACCTTGAAATGGTAGTGTACCAGTAAGCATTTCAAACTGAAAAGAACAAATGTTAATCTAAATCAACATTTTTCCCCCCAATTGCTCAAAGTGTTACGTACTGTACTCCTTCATATTGCTACATTTGACATTGTACTCAAGATATTGTTAAAAAGTTCAAATCAGAAATTGTTTTCATAGATAAATTACAAGACAGTAAGAATGACAAAAGTAACGTAATGATGATATAGGAAGACTGTACAGCTAAAATTTGAAAACCCACTTACATTACAGAATCTATAACCTAGTTTTGTACATTGCTGAATTAGAAAAGCAGCAAGAAAAAAAAAAAGAAATTCCCAGACAATATTCTGCTTTTAATTATAGTGTCAATATGCACACTTCAGGCTGACAGTCTACATCATTAGGCCATCCTTACTGCCAGCATAAGAGCAAAGGCATGAGAATGGCAAAGGCATGAGTACTGACATTACTGACTTATTTTACTATTCGTTCCATGGGCTAACTTTTACAAAAATGCAATTAAATCTGCATCAAAAACCAAGCCGTGTGTGCGTGTGCGTGTGTGTGTGTGTGTGTGTGTTTTAATACAGCATGAAATACATTCAAACTAAAGTTTCACATTTAATTATGAAATTCCTTCATTGCAACTGCTAAAAATATTTAAAGAGTATCACACACAAAATCTCCGAAGTTACTAACAAGTAGTCTTTCCAGGGCTACGCAGGTGAAAGGTAACTTTTATTCGTATTAATTGCTATTTCAGCAGCAACTCAGCTAGCAACTTCTCTCCTCCCTTTGCCCAAGAACCAAACGCTTAATTAAATTTGGAATTAACCTAAGCAAGTGATTTAACATCTGCTTTGGACACAGGGAATGCATTTGAGCGCTCTAAGAAGGGAAGCAAGGAAGCATACAGTACCATGAGCACACCAAAGGACCACCAGTCTGCACTCTGGTTGTGGCCTCGCCTGTTTACTACTTCAGGTGCCATGTATTCTACCGTACCGCAGAAGGAATAGGCCTTCTTCTCCTGGTCTACCGATTCTTTGCTGAGTCCAAAGTCTACAACAGCATCACAAGAAGAGAGCGAGTGAAGAACCTCGGAGACAGCAGGGCCGTGCGCGCGTATCGCAAACCCAATGTGAGTGGGGTCTAGAGACGTCAGATGTACTATGTATCAAGCCACTTTAAATCATTTATCAAAGCACTCTAAAGGATTAAATTGAGGACAGGCAATCAGCACTGCTAGTCAAAATGCAAGCAATTCAATAGTTAAAACATTATATTGGGATTCTAAATGTAAGAGTTCTCATTTTCTCTCTGTTTGCTAGAACACGCTGACCACTTTATTAATCCACAAAAAATGGATACAAGGGAAAACGAGTTTCAAAGAGAACACAATCTGCATGGTCTGATATTACTGAATGATGAATAAGTAAAGTTAGGCTAAAAATAATGCTGTTACATAAGGCAACATGCTTCTGCAACCTGAATCACAAGTTCAGTACTGAAAACAGTCTTGGTGTCTGCTTGTTTTATCTTCAGAATACGTTTTCCCCTCCTTATTTAAAGGAGGCTATTGAATAGCGAGATCCTTGATGTCAACCTGACTCTCCAGATGAAGCTCAAGGTTCCCTTTTATGAAGGGAAAAGTATTTCTAATGATTAATCCTCTCGGTGGCTCTTTGCGCTTTCAGAAGAAGTGGGAATTTAAGGATTCCTCACTGATCCAGAAAGCTGTCTGATAAGTGGCTTCCAAGACCAACAGAGATGGGGGAAAAACAAACCCAAATCCCCCAAACTAATCTTGCATTTTATTTCAAGTAGAATTCAATTAAAAAAAAAAACCACAATTTTAAAAGTTACGTTATTTAATCTACATTTCCTACTCCTTTTAAGCACTTGTTGACCATAAAAATCCCCCAAAGTTTCTACATGACACCAAGGACAGAAGAAGAAAGGGGAAGGAAAGCAATTCAGATGCTAAAGAAGTCCAAGAGAATTTTAACTGGAAATCAAGCGTTTTAATATGGATTTAAATGCTTTATGTTTTTAAAGAAATCTCACAACTTTTTAAAAAAGTAGCCTTCAATATTTATAATTAATGAATATCAGGTCACCCCATGTTAGAAAATATCTGGCTAATTATCAGCTGTTTATAAGTAAGACTACTGTGCCCATACATTCCAATAAGTTTGTGAGATTTTAAATAGCTTCTAACACCAAAAATAACCACCTGATCTTCATCTAAAACACATTTAACAGTCCATCTCAATAAAGGCCACTTTTTTATGTGAAGAATAGATTTATTTTTAGTTACTAAAATGTCACTTAAACTAACCTGACCTCAAAGGAATCTGCTCAGACATAAGGATTAGGATAAAGACTACATTGATTTTTAGGATATTCTTAAATATTTCAGTAAAAGTACTTAGTGATAGATGAAATCAGTTGAATGAAAAGGGACACAGATTTGTTGTAAGATGGCAGAAATAAAATACTCTCTAAACAGCTAAATACAGGTTTTATTCATACTCCAACCATCACCACACATTATACTTGTAAATTTAAGTTGGTGTACAAATATTAAAGTGCTATGCTAATAAATGGTACCTACCTGTTAACTTGATATGTCCTGCTTCATCAAGCAAAATGCTGAAAATTAAAATTCACATTCACCAATAAACAGGAATGTTTACATACAACATACAAAATATAAGTTAACTTGAATCTCCTCCAACAAAAGGACATCCATTGTCTTAAGTATAATAATACAGGCTTATTACACATTTTTTTAAAAAAATTAACTATTTTACATAATTTTACAAACAAGAAATAAAGAATATATATATATTTATATATTTTACATCTTTAAAATGGAGAATGCAAAGCAATAAGCAAAGTACACGTAATAGCGGTAAAATACATTTTACTTTACTTTTCTGGCTTCAGGTCCCTGTATACAATTCCCAAGCTGTGAAGATGATCCAAAGCAAGGGCCAGTTCTGCGAGGTAGAATTTCACATCTTCCTCTGTAAACATAACCTAATAAGAACTGTATAGATTTACCTTCTGATCTTGTCTTCAGTTTTTAAAACTGTAATCTAAAAGAAAATACTTCTGTCTGCCTAGACTTAAAAATAACTTTAACATGAACCTTATGCACTGACAAAATTCATGAATTTGCCTAACAGAAATAATATGCGAGATAGGCTAATCATCAAGCATACGAGAGAATTAACCTTAACACTTAAAATAAACAAAGCTTTAAGGTAATTAATTATATTTAGTCTTGCTCATCACCAGTGCTCCTTCTGACACTATATGCTATTGGCTACCACTGCTTTCCACTGCATTGTAAAATTTGATAATATAATTCCTTTTATTGGAGCAGTCTCCAGGTTGACTGTCCCTTTGAATTTGCATTACCAATATTAAGTGGAAAAAGGACACAGAATGAAAGAGTGAAAATAAAAATATATATAAAAAGCATCAGTAAGAATGGAAGGAAAACACTTTGCTCTTTTCAGGAGAAGAAAACAAAAAACCACCCCCTCACACACACCAAAAAACAAAAAAACCTCTGAAATATCAAAAAACTAACTGATCTTGCATATAGGACATTTTACAGAGCTAAACTTCTGTCCCATATACTAAACAGGCTGTTTCTAATCTTGATATATAGAAACCATAACTGCTTTGGCTCTTGTCAGATTCTACAAATTACACAAATTACCAGAGAAGCTAATAATCTTTACAACTCCAAATTAAGAAACACACACAGTTGTTCCTCATTTGTTGAAAACACCAAGACTATGGAGAAAACACACCTCAACTGCATAGTAAATGGCTAACAAAGCTTCTCTATAAATTAAGGTAAACAGGACTTAATGATTTAGAAATAGACTGGTTAGTTTTTTGAACTGCACATAAATAGGTACTCTGTTTTACTGGTAACAAGAAATATTCCCAATTTCCATAGTAACAAGAATTAGTGTTGTGTGAACAACAAAGCTGTTACATAAAAGGAACAGCACAGAAAGTTTCACCTTAATTTCATAGGAGCAAAGTTGATATTGCTTTTATCTATATGCAAAAGACAACAAAAACTTGGGTAGTGTTAGTCTTGGAAGAGCAAAATGCAAATCACCAATAAAAAGATGATGAAAGGTGATCTGCAATCTTACAATGACAGCTTCATTTAAAATTACCTTATGTCCTGTTATCCTAGAATTTCTCCTACAGATACACACTATCAAAACAAAAATTGACCTCGCTCACATAATGTTTCAAAACCACTAGTTATTATTTATTACTTTAACAGCTCATAGTTAATGAGTTTTGAGCTCTGTTCTACCAAGGTCAGTTAAACTCCATCCTCCCCAATTATTCCTTCTCTTTTGTCTGTTCCTGAAATTAAACTGCATATTTTAAAGAAATATATAAACAAAAGTAATTGAAAACCTAGCTCACGTCCTACAGATATGGGGGGGTAAAACAATCCATCTCAAAAAGAAGTCATGTACCCAGTTCTATCATATTAGAAAGTGTCCTTTGCTATATATTAGAAATATAAACACACTCATTCTAGTTTCAACACTGAAAAGCTCTCTTACTGTGAAGTAGTTGGAAAAATTAGCATTAAAAAAATAGAGCTTTATGAAAGGTTGACAGAAAAAAGCACTTATAAATATGTTGCTAATACTTAACCTAATATATGAGTATTTGATGACAAATACTTAAAAATAAATAAAATAGGCTGCGTCATATTCTCTGCCCTGAAGCTCCCTCCCCATAAATCAAAAATAGAAATGAAATCGTTCCTGCAACATACCAAGAGTAGGTACAGGGGGAAAAAATGTCTTTAAAATAAACAAAATTCTCATTTTGTGAGGTTAATCATTAAGATTTGTATTGTAATATTATGAAATTTTACATTGTATAAAAAAATCTTATAAGTACAGGCTTAGGCATGATCACCTAAACTGACCATGAGCTTTGTGTACATCTTTTTGCTAAATCTTAATGTACTTCAGCTAGGTTTCCAAGCAACAATATGTTTTTAGACAAAAAGAATAGGTCTATGTACATATTATAAAGGAAACATTTAGTCTACTTATCAATATATATTGATGATATTTCTTAAGGTGGTAGCCCATTATTCTAGAATACATAAGAAAAGTCCTGCTAAGTTATTAAAAATTTGACTGTGACTAGAATTAGGGGAAACAGCTATAGAAAACAATTTTATATTGACAAAAATAAAATAAAAAACTTTCTCTAACACTGAGCTGAGATAAAATTTTAAGTACTTACCTCTTTGGATAATCGTGTGAATACATCTCCTCCCCTGAGAAAATCCAATATTAAATATAGCTTCCCTTCAGTCTGAAAGGCTTAAAAAAAGGGAAAATGTTTTATATGACAAAAATGATCTCTGAAACAGATGCTGAATGCCTTGCAACTCGAGTATTTTAGTATAATAGAATACTTCGATTTTGCAGCTGAAATAATTCAGCTGCATGTGACAAAAGTACATAAATTACTCAATTTTATGAATGATTACTTGCTTCTTCACAGGAAACAATCTTACTCATAAGAGATTATTAAATATTGCTATTCCTCCTCTGCCCAACAGAAAAAACCCTGACACTTCTGATTTATTTTATTGTGGTTTTACTCAGTGAAAAACTAAAAACTTCTAGAAAATTCTAAGTAGTTTTGCTCACAATCTTTAAGTACAGTGTATCTAATCTAGGAAATTTACACATACATTCATAAAAAAATTCACATAGCTAAAAAGGAATTTAAGTAGACAAAGCCTAATATGAACACTAAAAAGTGAGAAAGGTTGATTTTCCTAATGCAAGTTCTGGATGGCATATTTGAACTGAGGGTTTGAATTTTTTTTTAGTTTAGAATTTTAGTTAAAAATATTTTTGCACAAAGTTGGAAATCAGTCCATTAATTTATTGCAACTCAATGTATTTCAAGCTGATGGTATTAATTTTAAACAGGGGAGGCTATTAGCAAAAGTTAAAGGCCATCCCTCAATGAGCTAGTCACTAGATACCAATGCTAAAATTATTTTTCAGTAGAGAACCAGCTGGAGAAATGATGGGGCAGTTTGCTAAAGGACTGCAAAGCAAATAATAGAAAGTTACAGATGTAGACCCTGAAAATCCAAGGTAAAAGTGCCATACAGCTCTCATACCATTTTGAGTTGTACTTCTAACAAGTTATCAAATATTTACATTTTTCTCTTTCATTAAAGAATCCACATAAGCACTTTCATAGGGGCATGAAGTCATTAATTGAAGAACTTGCTTTCATATTAACCACAAATGCTTTTACAATACTTCAAAAACATGAATAAGTTGTCTTGCTAACCAGTGCACTGAGAACATGTCTAATTAAATTTTCATATGACCAACCCAACATGTGCATTGGAAGGAAGACTTGATTGGAACTCCATCCGAATAGAGGGGCCTACAGGTTTTGAAAACATTGCTAGAGATTTACAGTTAAATACCACATATGTATTGGCATCCTATCGGAAAAATTCCCACTGATGACAACTGAAGTGTCAAGCTGCTATATCTATAGAGAGAGAATCCATATGAAATAGTTTCAAATACACTAGTGGTCCAAGAATCTTAACACACAACTATAAAAGGAAAAAAAAATGGTTGGCCTCAGGCAGAAAAACACTGGCTCTGCAAAGTTCTGCTGAGGCTATTTCAGAAAAGCTGATAGACTTTTTTTTTTTTAAAACTGAAGTCACATTCTGTGATCAATTGCCATCACAGCAGAACACTTCCCCATACAGCCTAGTATAGTGATATATTTTGAAAGACAGCAATATCTGTCAATGCCTTGTTTTCTTATTCTTCAAACATTATTCTTCTTGCTCCTCTTTGGATTTACTATCTTACTTAGCTGTACTTCACAAAGCTATAGTTTAAATGCACACCACTCCAATATCAAGAACAAGATCAGCAACACTTTCAAGTAATGAAAAAGTTTAGCAAAAAATGAATACCAACCATAGTGCAGTTTGACGATAAAGGGATGATTTACTTCTACTAATATATCTCTCTCCATTTTTGTACGAACTCTATCTCGAACTGAGAAAAAAGACTAGTATTAAAATAATGTTATTAGGTATAATACAAATGCAGTCAAAAAATACACAAAGCTTTATTCAAAGAATTATTTTCTCTATGTTACTCATTTCATTTCACCCACAACACCTGTTTTCAGGCAACAAAACGATATTTTGTTCATCTACCCCAGGTTTGTCTTCATTTTTAACAAATCATTTTAAACTAACCTTTTTAAAAGACTGAAAAATAAAAAATACTGATTTACATAAATATTTGATTTAAGATCACTTTTTCCTCGCTATCTATGAACATTCCATGTTTTTACACAGTGGCATTGCCTGCAGTAAAGGGCCTTCCAGAAGCTGAAATTGTAGGTTTGCTGCTTGATGGGGCTCCCACAAGAAGAGTGAAGAGCTTAGCATTTTAACAACTATAGAGCTCTAATTAACAAAGATAGAAGGGAAATTGTTTCTGAAACTAATTTGCTCTAGTATAAAGAAAAAAGCTAGACACAGTTCAAGAATGCAACTTTAAACTTTGAAAGAATACACTTTATCATATAATTAAGGCTACCTGGCCAGTTTAAAACAAACCAAAAAATCTCAAATACAAACTTACAATTTAGTTTAGAAAAAACTTCTGACATCAATGAAAAACTATGAAGCCATTGAGAAATGAGATGTAAGACAGATACTTTTTAAAATAGTTTGAGATGCATGTGCCACTGAAAAGCTATTTTTTAAAGTGCTAATTAATAAGATATTCATACCTTTTAAAGAAGCTTTTTTCAAAACTTTCATTGCATAAAGTTGCCCAGCATCAGGACCAATTATTTTCCTTACAAGGAAGACCTAGGAATATAAATGTCACATTTCAATCTGCCCTGCTGAAAGTATTTTATGTGAATACCAAAACAAGCTGACCAAATTGCAGGGCTGTTAGAGCTCATACAAGCAAACTTCTGAGGTGTGAGACACACACCAGGTTACACTAATGAATGCGTCAGGAGTGCTGAGAGAGGAACAAGGAAACCTCTCCATCTAAGGTCAAAATACCTTTTCCCCTCTGGAATAGCAACCCCAACAGCTTTTCCTACTCTCTTCTTTCCAGAAGAGTTTTAGAAGACATACAGTGTACGGTCTGACACTAAGAAGTGGAGCATTAGAGAATAACGCAGTAGGAACACACACATCGCCGCTAAAATTCTAAATGCTAAAGCCTTCATTTCACAAAACTCTATGTGTTTCTCTTCCTAAATTGTTATTAGGAGAGCAATTATTATGAAAAAGGTTTTTGTAGTAAATATTTACAAGTATACAGAATGACAGGAATTATTTATAATTGCCTCTGATCTTATTTTTATTCAGATTTTCACTAGTGTTAGATTTGTATATGCCTGTTTAGAAATATACAATAGAGATATTAAAAATATATGTATGTTTATTAAATCACAAGCTTTTGCATTCTAAATTAGAACTTCATGCACTGTCACTAATATAGGGGGTGGGGGGGAGGGAAACTTCCTGGTTATCAGTCATTTTGTTTTTGAAGTTTTTCCAAATAACTACATAACTTATCTACAACACTGCTCCCCTGTTATCGCAAAGGGAAGAACTCAAACACCACAAATTAAGAAAACATGCAGATTAATATACTGATAATCTATTTACCACTGACAAATTAAAAGGTAGCAAGCACTGGCAAATATTTTAATGCATAACTAGCAGCTTGCAACAGTGCAAGACATTCATGCACAAATTATGAATTCTAGCTAGGATGTAAAGCGCTGCCACCAAAAGCTAGAATCAAGCTGCATCTATTTAATTTGCAGTCAAAGTCTCTGTAAACCTGCAAGTGGCAACAATGCCAGGGTGGTGGTTCAGCCACTGACATGCAGCATGTGTAAAAGCACAACTGCCACGGACACACACAGGGCACAGAGATTCACCTAAACTAATCTAAGCCCCTCTTGAGCAGACTAAGCCTTAGAACGTTACCAAAGGAGTTAAACTAGCACACTGGAGGTTTAACACTATTACACAGTAGCGAAGTATAACCAGGAGAGAGGGGGGTTGTAGTGCTGCTGGGTCAGAGGAAACAAATAACGTTGTTTGCAAAAATCCCAAAGGGACATCCTTGGGAAATGTGAGCTGGAGAGAGCAAACAAACATCACGAAGGAAACAGCCATTGATCTGTTTTGCTTGTTTGCTCTTTAAAATAGAAAAGAGTAAATATTATATAAATACAGCTCTGTGCAGAAGTGCTGTAGCTCTGGTGCATGAGTTTGCACAGGTTTGTTCCTGCCATAAGAAAGAGCAAACCAGAACAGATGAGACAATCAGTTTTATATATATTTCCAAAGAAGGAACTATTTTATAGATGTTGCAAGATTGACCTAGGGTGTTTTAAAAAAATAAATTAGCTAGTTATATGTTATGATTAATATTTTAATTAGTGTTTCAAAACCATGTGTGAGATTTCATTGTTAATTTCACTTCTGAAGCGTAACAACAAGTAGCATGTTGCAAAAAATGTACTTATCACAACAGAAAAGTCACTTATCCTCTATATCCTGTTCAAACAATTTTTCACTTGGTGTCTTTAGCTGTAGGTAATCTTCTGAATACAAGAAATTAAAACACTGAAATGTATTTCCCAGGTTATTTACTGTCACTTTGGATAAGATGAAGCTACCACAATCATTCCTCTGTACCTACCTCAATACTGTTTCCATATACTGGAAAAGTAGTCAAACATTCATAATGTGTCAAATACATTAATTAAAAGAGAAATAGGGAAACCACAATCTCCTGAAGTGTCTACCCATGTTCATTACACAACTGGTGGCTACCAAGCATCCATCTGAAGAAGATTGAAGACTATTTTGAACATAAGATGAAAACAGAGCTTGGGTCTTACCTTTCCAAATGATCCCTGACCAAGAACCTTAAGTAATTCAAACTGAGCTGGATCTGCTTTCTCACATCCTTCTTTCACATGATGGGTAATAGGAATTTCTTTCACACTTCCCTCATCCTATTAGGATTATTTTAAAAGAGAAGAAAAAAAAAAAAAAGAGTCCCAAATTAATCCTCTTACACTTTTTTTATTCTTTTATTTAAAATACCTGAAATGGTAGTGAGGCCTCCAAAAAACTGTACAAACTAAAACCATTTTCCATGCTTTGAAATAGTTGCATGTCTAAAATTTCAAAACTGAAGTCAGTCTCATCCAGCTGAATAAAACTCACTTCCTTTTGCTATAAATCCCTAACTAAAAATGAGTTTCGTTCTATGAAAGGAATAAACTCAGATTTTTAAACTAAGCCCAAGAAGCTCTTTCATACTCCACCTTTATTTCATGTGCCTTCAGTTTTCCCAGTGACAGCTTTCCTCATCTTTCCCTTGCCCAATTTCTTCTTAATGAAAGCTAAACCAAATTTTGCCATTTTAAGTAATTATTGCTTTTCACAGCAGCAAGTAATAAATATGGTCATTCACTGTCATAGCTAAAGGAACGTGCATCATGTGAAGATGTAGGAGTCATCTTAAGAACTTCAAGATTTCCTTCACCTGAGTTGCAGCACTCAGGGAAAGATGATCCAGTTCAAAAGTCCTTCTTCATAAAGGAGAGTGCAATGCTAAGGCAAGAAGGATTTGGGGTTCTGCTGATTTTTGCCTGTTACTCTAATCTCTTGCAAGATTGGGCACAGCAACTATTACAAAAGCACAAACGTTCATGATGAAAACAAACCAGATGATATATTGCAGCTCCATTAAATTTATGGCGTATGAAAAACTTCTGGCAACCAAAATAACCAGATGTTGAAACAAGGATCCTTACGTGGTAAGGCCAACAATGGCAACCTGACCTTGAATGTGGGACAGGAAGGCAATCCCTCTGCCTTATGGAAAATAGCAATTTCTTTTGCAGAGCAAATGCAATCCAATGACAACTGAAAATCCTGCCCGATTTGCATTACCCTCTGTGTCTTTAGGGAATCCAAGTCACCACTAACCATCTTCTCAGTTCTTCACCTCAAAGCTACTTTATTTTGCTTTTGTTCAGGAAAAAAATAGCTGACACACTAATGATATATGGTCTACATTCCGATTTAATTTCATGACTATGTCATATGTAAGACACATCTATCCCTTCCATTTTTTAATTGGGAATTTAAGACAGGTGAAAATACTAGCATTGCAGGTCACCTGATGACAGAGAGCAGCAACTCCCCTCTTACACACTGAGTTGTACTATAGTCTTAACTGTAGAAAAAGGTGAATACTATTGAGCGGTCTTTTTACTTCAATATTCTAATTCGTATTCCTTAACACTGTGAACCTCTGCATGAGAGGAGATCTTTAAGAGTTATCTGCCCTTTTGTTTTATCACCCACCTTGAATCATTAGCCTGTGACATCACATCTGGTTGCTGTGGAGACTGATAGAGTATTTCTAAATGTGAACTCAGAAGAAAAATGTTTTCCATGCTAATAAAGAATAACCTGAGATATGTATTAAATGAGGGTTTTTTTTATAACAAGTTTTAGCTTTATAAAAGATGTTTATGTAACTGCACCTACTTAACCACCATTAACGTGCTTGAAATTGCCATGACTGAAGTATAAAAAGATGTCAGGATCATCAACAAGAAATGAATAGGCAGAGCTGAATGAAGAGAGATAGATAGATAAGCCAGTTTCATTTTTATTTCTTGTTGAGTCTCCATGAATTGCAAGTTTGGATAGCTGTTGGGCAGCAGCTCTTTTCCAGGGTTCAGGTAACAACTCTCACGAAGTTGCCTTGCAAGAGAGGCACCTATTCCCAGCAGGTTAAACCAAAGGGTATAGAGCACCAGGAAAAATGCCACAATCAGTTTGGGCTTTTTGCCATCTTCCCTAGTTTCAGTTTGACTGTGGTTTATCCCTCCTAGCACCTCACAAACTCTGCAACAGCCTTTTGGCTCAGGGACAGCAAAAGACTGATACGCAACCCATTGCTCATCCTTAATCCACAGTCACACTAACAAGCCACTAACGTCAATACATATCAAGTGTACTTACGTGGTAGGAATATGGTTCGCCTTCTTCCATAGGCTCATCTGCCATTTTAAGGCCATTCAGCTGGAGAAGGGAATGCAAATGAAAAAGAAAAAAAAAAAAAAATGAGCAACCTTCGGGCCAGCTTCAAACAGGTCCAAAAGTTCATAATTTGACAGAATTACATCATAAAGAACATAAATGAAATAAAGGGGTTTTGCTGTTCTACTTTTAAAATTGCAGTTTCAAACAACAACAACAAAACACTACTTCATTTTGCACATCCCTCTGCAAAGGCTGTTCCATGGTGTTACTTAATTTGAACTAATTTAAAATACTTCCTCTAAGAGCTACAGATACAATTCATAAAGGAAGACACTAACATAAATGCTTCCTTTACAAAGTCTATGTTGCAGACGTTTTTGAAAATCTAAATTCTGCTACTGAAAATTTATTTGAAGTTTAAGGAGAAAAGATTCTAGGGTTGAGGTGAGGGGAAGTACAAGGGAAGGAGAATACATACACTCCAGAGTTCTCTGTACATACGAAAGCATTTAGGAATGAGTTACCCATTACCTTTAAATATTATGTGCATCTGGACAGAAGCAAATACATGCCAGCTTCTTAATTAAGAATACCACTTACCAACTCAAAAGCAGTTGCCTTTCCCACTCCCCACTTCAACCAAGAGTAAAAAAGATAAAGCCCAAAGTCACATTAAAAAAAAACTTAATTTATAAAGGTAAATTCAATCTCTCCTTAAGTAATAATTCGAAGCAGTCTAACAATTGAAACTTTAAACATACAGAAATAAAAAGGTCATGTTCTGTTTCAACACGCTAGGTATTAATTAAAACTGGAAATATCTGATAAAATGGGTGAAGACAATTATGGATTTTACCAGAGATAACTGCTAATTTATTTATATGTCAACTGCTCAGTAACTCTACCTTCATGTGGCATAAAACCCTACAAGAAAATATTATTTAAAAGTATCATCAGGGAAAAAAAGTAATTTGAGCTTCCTCAAAATTATGCAGAAGTTCAAGCAAGAAGTTTTATAATCAGGTAATAACATCTTTTCCTTTGAAAACATACGGACAGTCTAACATACTCAAAGATGGAATGTGATGATTATCAGTATGCAGACTGGTAAAACACGGCACTATAAAGAATGCAGAGAGGCCACACAGGCCCTATTAAAAAAAATAAGTAAAAGCAGCACCACCACCACATACACGCACACTTGACAGACTGGTAGGGCAGTAGGGACAGGTTTAGGACACAACAATTGCATCATCTAGGCAAAACCTCTACCAGCTGCTCTGCTTCTTCTGAACCGACTCTTGATTTCAAGTAAATCTTAAGAGCTCAAGTCTTAGATTAATAGACTTTCTTAAAGTAAAATTACATCTCCAAATTTTATCAAGACATTAGCACTTATTTTTGGACTATAACTTCATTTCAAAAAAAAAAAGTAGTTCAGGATTTGATTGCTTTCACTGCTTTAAATTTTTATTTATTCCCTACTTTCTTGAGCCCCCCAATCACTAGCCCATTACTCTCGGTTCTGAAACTTCACATACACTACAGAAACCAATATACTACACTGAGGCTTTTTCAACAAAGCTTTGCCAAAGTAGATACCTGAAAGGGGAGAAAAATGCACAATTATGCTTGGGATTGTATCAACTAACTGACTGCATCAAGTCATTATAACCCCATAGCTCAGACCAAACAAACTCCAACCTCATTTCCAACAGCTCACTGTCACATGGATCTCTTCCACAATATTCCTAGATGACATCCAGGTTAGAATCAATGCAGAGACCACCTAAGTTTGTTCACAAAACCTGCCCAGAACTGGTAAAGAAAAGGCTCTCCACTCTGGATGGTCAGAAACAGGATACAGTTCTTCTCTCCTACACTTCACCAGACTCACACAGCAGTAATTTGAATTTAGTGTTTATTTTTCTCTCTTTTAAATATAGTCAACATACACCAAGTTTTGTTATTTAAAATTAAGACCTTAAAGCTATATATACACCAGCCAGTGGAACTGCAAATACACTGAAAACAGTAGTTTAACTCCAGGCAGTCAGATATAAAAAGCTGTTGCTGCCAGAACAAGATTTTGACCCAAAGTCTAGCACGTTATTTGATCTACCCAGATTTCCAGCATACAATACACACACACTTTTAGCTTTCTAGTGAATCACATATAATATTGGATAATATTGGATTTTTTTTTTATGGCAGGTAATCAAATGTGATCTTAATTAGCAATTTCCTATCATACACTTTTCCCCCTTCACTGCTGCTTTTTTCCTGTACAATCTTTCCATAATAACAAAACTGGGATGTCTGCCAATTTTTGGCCCAATAAATTTTGTATTCGAGTGTGTAAATCTACTTTTATCTTCCGTCATGTGAGGCTATACTTCAGCTCATTGATTTGTGAACCCTAATTGCCATTTGCTAAATAAATCATCATACTGAAAGCCAAAACCTAGTAGTTTTAAAGAAACCACAAACTTATTAATTATTCAGTTAAAAAAATGTCAATGACAAAAATCAAGTCATTATACTTTTTATAGTTACTTATATTGGCCAGGTTTTAGTAACTGAAAATGTCCATTCATGTATTACACAATATCAAAATTCTTACTCAATTTCTACCTTTATAGAAACCAAATAAGGAATTCTGTTTTTGCAGATGATCAGAACCCCTTTTAGGGATTTATTCAAACATTTACACATAAACATATATTTAGAACACAATTATTTTAACCTCTAAGTAATAGCTCACTAAATATCTACAAACGCACAAATTAAATTTATCTTTGAAAATTAGAAAACACGCACACATTTCTTTACAGTGAGCAGGTGAAAGGAGGTGAGCACCATTATTCTGAAAGATTTTTTCATCCTCAAATCACCTAGCTGTTCAATACTTCCAATACTTAAAGTTTTCAGTTCATAGTAAAAGTTTACTAAAACTGAGACATTTAGAAAACTGGTATCAGCATTTTCCAAATAAAATTTGGGAAAAGTAATATTCCACACTGTAGATCAGTATAAATTAGTAGAAAATACTACATAAAAAGCCTGAGAATAGAAGTTAAAAGGCAAAGACAAACCAGCAAACATACAAACAAAATCCCTTACTTTTCCAGGGGTGCCAGCTAAAAGACCCAGTCCTTCAATGTCCAACTGTCTCCGAGGTTACAGGGTGCAACCTGCCTTCTAATTTAAACTTGCTGCTGTAGCTGCAATGGATCCCATGACTCGCTGACACTCTACCATATTACCTTGGGCATGTTTTTCCCT
>VZSV01000010.1:2435136-2474790 GCA_013398735.1 Nothocercus julius
GTTTAATGGCATTTACGAGTATACTGGAAAAGAGTAAGATTTAAAATTGATAAAAACAGTATATTTCAAGATTCATTCTTAATGTAATGAAGAATTACATCCATGTGAATAGCGAACATCTATGTACCGTGAGTTGATAAATCGTAACAAGCTTCTACTTGGAGTTACTGTGAAGTTTCTCCAGAGCTTTCCTGAAGGCATTCAGGCTGGCTATGACAGACAGACCCCACCATTTCCGGTCCTTTTAGAGATTCAGATCGCCACAGCAGATTTCTAAAACCACCTTCAAAACTGGCATGCCAAAATCCAACTATTATTACATTGCAGCAATTTTCAGTGCATAAAGACACTCATTGTTTTCTGTTTAAGAGTATTAACGTGCTTATTTTTTTCGTCTTTTGAGAGCTGTTTTTCATAAGTCTTTATAAAACCTGCACGCTGTTGCAATAGCTGAGGGCACTTAATTCTCAAGTTACATGCAACTACTATTACTTGTTTTTTTGCAACATAACAGCACCTAACTGTAGGGATGTTCAGAGATATAAAAAAAAAAAAAACTAGGTAGCTGAGTCATTCACGTCACTGCCAGCAATTACTCACAAAGACCTTATGCAACTGTGACAAAAACTCAGTGGTCTTTGAAGGACCAGGAGCAAAACATGCTTAAGAAGGAGGACTACAAACACTGGTGAAAAATAAGAGATGCATTTATTTGTATGCACATAAAAAGATTGATACGTACAGCAGCAGCATTCTACTCATGAGCTTACTTTTAAGGCAGCTGCTACTAATATGGTCAAGTTTTATAGCAGGATCATTCCTAGTCACTTTGTTGCCCTAGACTTGTTATTTCCCTGTCAGTTGCAGCCTATGAAGCAACTATTTATTGAAGTATGTATTTATTTGGGAAATACTTAAGTAAGAGATTGCAGGTACGCATTTCACAATCCTTGTAAGTAGTGAGCTGCATATGTTTTAATTATTAAATATATTTCCCATTTTAAAGGCATATAACACTACTACTATTAAAAATACTACTACCTTTAAATAAAGGCTATCTGTATGTTCTCAGCAATTCCCTCACCCCACCCCCGCCCCTTTGCTTCTCTCTCTAGAAACTTCAGAAGGAGTAAGAAAAGTTTCAATTTTTCTCTCAACTGAAAATTCCAAAGTTCCCGTAATCTATTCGGCCCGAGTATTTCTGCATTTGATTCAGCTTAGACAATAAAGTGTTAAAATCTGCTTTCCCGTTCCTTTGTAGATTGTAGTCACATTTTAATGATCTACTACAGTTATTTATAAGCAACACCCTTGCTGTATCTATTTTTAATACCATGAAAATACTTATGCATCCTACATTTAGGAGGAAAGAAGTTCACTGAATATCTGAAGCTTAAAGTGCATGACACAGACTCTTCCTACCTATGTTTAAGGAATTCCAAGAGACATAAAACTGATTCACAAGTGACATTTTGTTTTTTGGGCTATAAGAATCCCTAACCAGCTGAGAACTAGGCAGTGTACAGCCAAGAATTTAATTCTCAGCATTTCAAAGAAACTCAACATGAGCAAATGTAAAATAATTAAATCCTAAACTTCTTCCAAAAGTTAATGCTGTTTTTATGACTTAAAGCGTGAAAATTTGTTCCCTACCTTCAAGATCACGTTCTTCTCTTGCCGACTGTTTTCAGTTCATCAATTTCACACAAGTGCTACTTCATTGGAAATGCACTTATTTTTAATAATCTAATTCTAAATTTAGTCAACAGGCAGATTCCCCAGAGAGAATCATTTCTTAACATTTACCTCCAATGATACAATTAATGGACAAGAGCACTAATAAGCACAAGTAATTTGGCCTTCAAGATGCAGGATGACTATTTCAGCAATATTATTGACTCTCTGTAGCTGCAAAGGTCAAGGTCACCTAGACATATCAGATTGCAAATATAAGGTTGCATCAAGTACTAAAACACAATTCATTCTAGAAACTTTAAATGAGGAACTAAAGCAAACACTCATTTTAACAAAAAAGTGAAGCACTGCTAAATACCCATAAGCAAGTGAAGGTAAATTTCCAAACAAGCCAAAAATACTACATGTCCTCGAGATCCCTTTAATATAAATTTGTTATGACAGTAATAAGTACTTGCTAACGTAATATATGAACTTCATATGCAACTTGGAGATGTTTTTGGTATAAACGAAGTCTTTAACACTGTTAGCCAAAAAGCAATGTGGATGTAACAAATGTGATGCCTCATTTTAATTAGAGCACAAACAAAGCAATTAAACACAAAGACTGTCAAGTAAGTAGTTCATGTGCAAACTCGAGGAAAACGTAATTTCCATGTCACAAAGAGCTGCCTTCACACGTTACAAGCACAGAGCTGTCTCAGCTGGACATCCATCGTCATACGCTGTTGGCAAGATGGGCAGAACTTGGATTGGGAAGCCTGGATTACTTCCCCTAACCCAGGGAAGTATTTCAAGATGATTTAAACAACACAGCAGTCAACCAAAGGAACTATGTGGGTGAGGTTTGCAGTTCGGAGCTAACAGAAGCCCTCCCTCTCCAGCCACCCTTGCTACCTGTTGATGGGCTATTTAAGATAAAGACTGTAGATAAAAGTGCCACAATTACAGTACCCCAAAAGTAGTAACAGCCTTGACAGAAGCCAAAAAACTACTGCAAAACTGAGGGAAGTGCACAAAATAAAGAGTTTACATTTTGACAACACAACTTTAAATATGTTAACACCAACACATCACATTATTCTTTAAGAAGTGATGAATGTCTTCGGAAACATTCAGTGAGCTTCATACCTTGACTACCGCACTGCTGCGGCAAGCTGTAACATCAACACTAACCTCCAATATCTATGCTGACTTTTAACCCTTAGCTGTAGCTTCACTGGCATCATTAGGATTTTTCTAGCATTAAAGTAGGCAGACTGCGGTTAAGTATTAGATTGTTAGACTAAAAGTGTAGCAGCCATGGTGGAGAAGTGCATGTCCAGTAATTACAGTGCTGGGAAATGGCACTTTGTAGACACAGCAACAGAGAGATTTAAAATCTCCCTCTGGGTTTATTCTTGTTGCGAATTACTGTATATGTATAAATGGATATTATCTGAAAAAGTAATTTCACCATGATCCTCTAATGGAAATTCCTTCATTCTTCCCATAATTTTAAGCCAGGCCTGTTTCATGCACTTTGTACTTAGACAAGTTTGCCAAAGACCCTTTTAGTTATGATAAGGAAAACCTAAAGCATCATAGAAAGCAAGTCCAACCAGTTTTGAGAAGCTTTATTTAGATACCATCTCTCATGTCTCCGATACACCTAGGTGCCATCCTGTATTTGTCATAACTGACGATGCCGTATACGTCATCCTAAATGCCTGATTTGAAAGTGCAAAAGTTGTAATACTTAAGCGTAATGTAATATATTGTGCTGATATGTGCAGTATTAGAGGATAACCAGTTTTATCTCCCTCTCTCCCCCCAAAATAACACCTGGCAGACGCTCAGGGATGCATATCTATTACGAGAGCTGAGCAATACCTTGGAGACACACACGAAGAAGTTACCTGTTTTTCTCTAAATGTTGGAAGACCCAAGCCCCGCTCACACATGCACACACACCCCAGCCTTTCTGCTAGCAGCCTACACGGCAATTATCGTAGCTACTCAACAAGAAACATCGCAACCTCTCCTAGGGACAGCCGGATTTGCCGATTTTGAGGAGAAAAGGAAAAGTTAGAGGAAGTTTTTAGGGCAAACAGTGACAGGGTCTCCCGGGGGGGTATCCAGACACGGTGCCTGCAGCTCCAGCGCGTTACTCCCCCCAGCCAAGTTCGCCGCCCGTGACTTCCCACGCGTTATTTTCCTCCCTTCGGCAGCAGCGCTCGCCGGTGGGGGTTGAGGGGACGGGGCCAGGGCCGCTTTGCGGCCGCTCGCCCCGCCGCGGCGGAGCGCAGCGAGCCCGCCAAGGGGGGAGCCGGGCCCGGGGGAGGCGCCGCCGCTCTTCGCTCCCCTCGGCGCGGCCGGGGGCGTTGCGGAACCCCCGCGCGGGCAGAGCCACGCGGCGCGGGGGCGCCCCACGACGAGGAGGAGGAGGAAAGAGGAGGAGGAGGAGGAGGGAGGCAAGGAGGAAAGCGGCAGGTGCCCGCAGGGAGCCCCCAGCCCAGCCCGGCCCCGCACTGACCTCGCCGCCGCTCACGTACAGCTCCATTTTGTGGCACGGCGCCGGCTCCTCCGCGTCCTCCAGAGGCGCGAATGGCACCATGGCCCGCGCCGCGCCGCGCTGCTCAGCCCCGGAGCCGCCGCCGCCCGCGGCACATGCCCCGCGGCGGCCGGAGGCGCTCACAGAAGGAGGAGGAGGAAGAAGCGGGCGGGCTCCGGAGCGACTCCGCGGCCACAGCCCATAGAGAGCGGCAAGAGCGGAGGCAGCGGCTGCTCCTGCTGGTGGTACCGGCCGGCGGCAGCTCCGCGCTGCGCTGCCCCTCACACACCCCCCAACATGGCGGTCGGCGAGGGGGCGGTGCCCGCCCGGCGCGGCGGTGACGTCAGCGCGGGACGGAGAATCCCCTGCATGGGGAGGGGGAGGGGGCGGGGCCGGTGACGCCAGGCCCCTCGGAGCCCCTCCCCCTCCACCACGCGTGGCCCGTGCGTGGCGAGCGGGAAGGCGGGAAGCCCTGAGGGAGCCGGTGCGTGGCCGCCGCCCCTCGGCCTGTGCTCGCGTGGGGAGGCAGCGGGGCGGCCACGGCCCCCGCGCTGCCGCCTGAAGGGCCGCGGCGAGAGTGTCGTCCCCCCCACCTCCCGCCTCCACCCATAACTGTCGCTCCCGCCCGGCCTGTCAGGGCCAGCGGCCACAGCCTGGGGCGGAGGAAATCCGGCCTCGAGGAGCGGCACAAGGGTATTAAAAAAAGAAAAAGTTTTTTTCAAAGCTCAGAGGTGATCCTGAGTTCTGAGGTTTTAAGATAAAAGAGATGGGCAGTAAGAAAGGGCAAAGCCAGGTTCCTCCTCGGCTCTTTTTCCAAACCAGAAGGGGCATAGGGAAGACCGTGGATGAAACAAGTGTTCTTCTCCATCGCTCTTTGGTCTTAAAAGCAGGAAAAGGTTAGAGAACGGTATGAAAATCAAGAATTTTTAAAGGGAGAACACTGCCTCAGTGGCACCGCGGGTTTTAGTTAAATACTCAAAATGGCTTTTTAACAAGCGCTGTGCTGTATACATAACAGGAGCAAAGGAAGTCTCCGACCATTCCTAACGGCCAAATAATTTTGATGAAATTAGCTTGACCAAGGAACACGCTGGTGCGCTGTGCAGTCCACACTGCCTTTGCCTTGCTGATGGCTTTTCACCCCAAACCCAAGCGTCGTATAAACAAGTACACGGCATAAGGTGCTGTGGTGCTATAGACCTTGATTAAATTAGAGCAACCTGCCCCACAAAGCCAACCATGACCAATATATTGTAATTATAATGAAGAGAATTGCCTCTTGTGAATGTATCCTTACAGCAATGGACAACAGCATGTCAGTATTTCCATATCAAACCTGTTTTCACAGGTCTGTATCTCGGCCATGGGAGGCAGAGGTTTGGACTGAAAGAAGAAATGTGCATCAGGAACATGCTTCCTTCATGAAAGTATAAAGTATAAAAGACTAAAGTTACCAGTACTTAGTATTAAGAGCAAATCAATTTAAATTCTAAATATAAAACTGTGTAGGCTGAGTAACTTGTGTAAACATTATTTTTGTTGTAGTGGCATCGTGCGTGGTGCACGTGGGGCTTTTAGCATGGTTAAGTGACAGGAGAGGAAGGGAATTTGCAGATCCTCTAAGCAAACACAGAGAGTAACGAGCAGCCTCCTGGGGCTCAGGTCACGCGCTGCTCCCTGTCCTGCACACAGGCATGATGAGGGCTATCCACAAAATGCAGGTGGCCAGGCCTTTTCTGTGAGATTAAATGTGTGTGTGCACCTGAGGAGTTTCATGAAGCAAATCTTAATTTAAATAGATAGGGAATTAACTGCGAGGTGACTTCTGCTTTGAAAGTGGTGGGGTGCTCAACAGGAGCTTGCATGGAAAACTTGTCTTGGGATGCCATCATCCTGCCCCTGACCTTTTTTTTAATGCTACTGAGACTATTCCTATTATCATAAAAGATAACAGTTTGCAAGCAAATGTTCTCTATCCCCAAGGCCTAACACTATAATATTTGAGGAGAGTTCAGAGAGAACCAGAAATCAAAGAAATGGGGATTGGGACTAATTTCCTCTCAACGGTTAAGAAAATTTGATACACATAGATACAATAATGACTCATTCAGTAGAAGTAAATTCAACTTTTTTTTTTTTTTTTTTTTTTTTCTGGAGGTCTCTTAGCCAATGAACCAAAAGTTATTCAATAAAAAGGCAGCAGTATATCACTGAAATTCCTAACTTGGCAAAATCCAGGAAGAAAGAGACTTTTATAGAAATGTAAAATACCAAAAATATAATAGCAAGTCATTAATTTAGGAAGAGACGGTAAACCTCATGCCTTGGATTTTAAACAAATATCTAAATGACAGATATTTGGACAAGTTTTGTACTCTTTTCTGGAGCATCTAATCTAGCTCATCCATGACTGCATGGAGGTCAATTCTCATTTAGTGCACAGTATTCAAATTAATATATTTTACATTCTAGTACCCTCATTTGTTCAGTAACCTCCACCTATTATGTGCCTTGGCATGTTTTTGCATCATCAGCATGACATAACCAGTACTTCCTCCATCAGGTGCAGTATTGACTTTTATGAGATAAAGATTTCAAAATAACTGGTTTCTCAATATTTGTTCACTCTAAACCAGCTCTGTGACACAGCAAAGTTGCTGAGACGGCTCTTCCAGCCGCCCCGCCGAGAAGGAGCAGCAGTGACAGGGAACGGGTCCTGCAGCTGCGATGCTGCTTGCTCAGGGTCGTGAACCTGAACCTGCCTCACACACTTGTCCCTCTTATAGCACTTGGGATGGGAGCTGAGTGACAACATCATGTTCCGTTTGCTCATTCCGTTTCCTTGGAAGTATCAGTCTTGATACTTGAAAATATCAATATCATACGCTTGAAAATATGAACAACAGATTGCTTGGGAGGTAAACAAAGTCCCTGAAAATTTCTTGCCTGTCATTATTAGCAGTGATTTTTTCCAAGAGTCTATTATTTGGCATTCCTCCCTAAGTTTTCTGTCGATCTGTATCAACCTTGTCCCCAAGCAAGACTATTTCAGAAGGATCCTACCAACCTCACTCATCCATAAAGCTTTCCAGCAAAGGGAAAATAGGAATATTATCGGGCCAGTTTGTTCCACTCCCTCCTCCCCCAAGTTCATGATACTGGAACCCGAACCACACTAACCATGGCCAAAACAGTGCAGCTCCACCCTGGAAAATGAAGCAGAAAAAACTGAATATAGGAATATGTGAATAGTGTCTAGTTCAGAGAGAGCTCAAGAAGGAAACTATACAAAAATCAAAGCTTGAGGGAACAACCCAAGCTGGAACTAAAGCTTTTATTCTGTTCAACAACACAGAGTTAGAGCAATACAACTCTTTTTCCACTGTGCGGCTGAATTTACGTGGGTACAAAACATTCTTCTATCAGAGCGGCTCATTTCACACAGGAAGGAAAATAAGCTGGCCTGATGCATAGAAAGTGCATAGTTGTACACTTGTGTCTACTGCAGATTTGTTCCAGAGTAGGAGCCAATTTACCCAGAGTTTATTAAATAAACATGAGATATTCCATATCCATATCCGATCCTGTCTATACCGATGCTTAAAAAACGCAAATATAGTCACATTTGTGTGTGTATTTACAGAAAAGTAGTAGAAAATATATAATAAACAGTTCTGATTTTGTTGAACTGTTTGTTAAGCAGCCTACTCCCTTCTATGGTGGCAAGAGAAGTCACTTACACAAGCTAACAGCAAGGATAATTTTTATGCTCACTTATGGTATGCTGGATATATGAAACAAGAGTGAGGAGACCTTTACAGAATCTCTGCTTCAGATTTATGAATACATTTCTTCACCTACATCTTTTGTAGTAAGTTTTAAAAAATCTTTTTGAAGAATAAATGCAAGAGACGATCAGCAGTCACTGTTTTACCCTTGAAGAGCACTCTTGTCTCAAGGTCTTACACGAGAGTAGCCAGCTAGGACATGGGATAAACTTAGCAGAAAGTTTTGGCATGTTTGTCCAAGAGGAGCCAGAGAGAGCTCTTAGACATACAGAAAATGCAAATAACTAACTTATTTATGCTTATCCAAATTCATGGACAGTAGGATATGAAAACTGCAAATAGACAGAAAGTGAATTAATTTCCTGCTATTGTTTTTGATGCTTTCCTAAATAAAGTTTTTACTTAAAACTTGGGAGTTATTCTTCATTTCAAAATGTGTTTTGGATTGAGATTTCCTACAATATGATATAGTTGGGTTTTGTTTGTTTCTTTCTTTCTTTGTTTTGTTTTGTTTTTTTAATCAAAGTTGAGTAAATACTACAAACCAGCCAAATGACAAATCTCAGAATTTGTATACAGTCAAATGAAAAGCTACGTAGCACTAAATTAAAAGTCCAACCTTCTGTCTCCAATGCTGGCCAGGAAAAGAGAGACCAAAGAGAAGATAAAAGCAGGGAGAGCAGCACCTAACAATATGTCTGCAGAATTTGCTTTCAGCCTGCAGCAATTCAGGTTTCCTGAGCCAAGGAGGGTATCTGGACATAATTGTCATGATGGATGATTTTTCCATGAATTTGTACAAGCCTCTTGGAATCTCCAAACTTTTAGCAACCTCAACAACTCCCACCACTCTGCCTTACCTGTAAAGGCATCTCGCTTTAAGCCTACTGCTTTTTGGTTTCATCTGGTGTTCCCTAGCCTTATATTGTGAGAGAGAGTAGTTAATCACACCCTCCACATGCACATGATTTTATCTAAGGTTCCCACGTCCTCCGTTCTACCTCACTCCCTTCAGTTTTCCATGTTGAAGATTCCTAGGCCATTCAGTCATTCGTGAATGAAGGATGGGGAAATTCCAGTTTCCCTGGGCACATTGTCACTAGTGACGCAGAAGTAAATAAAAAATAACTACCAGTAGCACGCACAAATTGCAAAGAGAGAGGAAAGCACCGAGCAGAACAGAGCAGTCCTAAGCTATCAAAGTCATCTGGGAAATGACAAGCGACTCAAAGTAAATTACAGGCCTATCCCGACGGCTGGATGAGCAAGCTGTGATCTGGAAAGGAGGCAGTTGGTTTCAACTCCATGAACAATGTGGTAAAATCTGATACTAAGGACTGAGTACAGATGGGAATTTTGTGTCCAGAAAAGCACAGAAGAGAACCACAGAAATACTCAAGCGTAGACTTCATAACTTACAGTGAAAAACCTGAAGGTCCAGCTTTAGCAAACATTTTTTTTGGTTTAAGCACACATCAACAAGAATTTCTTTGGTAATTTGTTTTTCTTTCCCAAGACTACAAAAGAAAAAAACTAAAGCAACTGTAGTTCTCATTTAAGCACCTAAGGTTTGCTGTGCCAAATGCGGGTTGAAAAAGTAATGAGCTATTGAAATAAGGTACTAACAGAATGTGCAGAAATCAAGAGATGGCAAATCTACATGCTTTTTTTTTTTTTTTTTTGACTCAATCTCACATGATTTCCTGTTTTCCAAAAATTGCTTCATTATTTTTCTTCAAACCCATTTAGTCCCTGAAGTTGGAACCAAGCCAGAGAAATTCAACTTGAATTCACAGTGAATTTTGCCTCAACACAGAGAATAAACCATCATGATATTCCAAAGTGCAGATATATCAATGGTGATGAATGCTTAAGGATCTGATGTTGCATCTAAAATCCTCATGATCTCAATCTTCAGGGAAGTTTTTATGGCAGCAGAGGGTGTTACTTTTGTAATCCTGCTTCCTAACTTTAGCTAGAAACCCACATATCTTGCCTTAAACTAATACCCTAAACATTCCAGGTAAAAATTCTTTCCGTTTCAGAAGATTATAATTAACTTATTACTGTGCTATGTTTAGAAAAATGCCTCAGCCTGGAAGATTAAATAGGGACTTAGTATCTTTCAGAAATAAGTCAGCAGTAGCTGTTTGTGTCTTGCAGTAACAAGATACTGATTTAAAATATTATATTTAGAAATTGTTTTGTCCTTATCATGGAACAAAAGGACTCAAATGCATGAGTAATCTTCCTGGGAATACAGAGGAGATCACTGAATGCCACTTGAGTAATATCAGTTTAGGACTTGAGATAATTGCTATAATACACAATTTTAGAGGATCCACACTCCTGGAGAAACAGAAACAGCGTAACTTCCCCATCCAGCACTCTCCTTACTGTTTCTAAGGGTCAATATAACTTGAATTGATTGCTATTTCTTTTTCACTATTGTCAAGGTTATTTTCAAGCCATCTTGACTTTGCTTCTGTTCCAACTGGGGCACAACTTGACTCATCAGTTCTTTATTTGGAACAGACATCGCATTTCTGCACTTCATCAGTTCTTCTCTCGGTGAGGTCACTTGTTTGTGGCCATGCAATACCTCCTTCAAGTTTGGATTTCTCGGTTTAACTCATTTTCATACTACCCTGTGCAAAGAGTCTTTCCTAAAGCCACAATTCAGCCAAGTGTCTGTTTTGCAGAAGCGTGACTTTGGAAGCAGCAGTATATAAGCATATGGTAAAAGCCAGGGACATTCTGGAATGCTTCTCAGAATCAGCATCTGAAGCCCAAATTCTTTTTCCATTGAAAATGGTGACAATATCCATAATAATTTCAACAAGAGCATGATCATTCTGTAAGTAATTGCTATCAGGAATTTAATTTAAACCTCATTTGACTGACATTTCTTGTTTGCAGGGTATCTATTTTAGGAAAAATGTCTTGCTAGTATATCTCTCTTCATCTTAATCATGACTGATAACAGAATAATCATCTCAACTACTTTCCTTTTCTTTTCCTGAACAATAGCTTTATTGAATTTTTACATACCAAACATACAAGAATAGAAACAATTAGACAAATAACAGTAATATATGCAGATGAAAAGGTAAGTGAATAGAACTTGCCTGAAAGTATCGTATGCTGGATGTCAGGTTGAGAAACCTTTACAGTCGCCTATGATTTTTAAAAAAGCTAAGGACAGATTCAAGCTTTTCTTTGAAACATGCCTGTAAACTCACCGTGCTCTAACCTGGCATTGCACACATGTATTAAATGCAGAAAGTCTAAGCCTGATAACCGAGAGCTGCTCATCACTTCTGTCTTTGCAGTTTAACCCAGTGCTTTGCAAGTGTTAACCGTCCGGTCGCATCCAGCCTGTCCAGTAACAAAACACTACCACCAAAGTCAAAACTATTTATCCCAGTCATTGTGCTTTTCCCGGACAAATCTGAAACAGCGGTTGCAATTGTAATTTATTTTTAAACAATGTCTTCCATACAGGCAAATGTCACAAAATGCCTCACAGTTCATATCATTATCTTGTTCCTTCTACTGCTTTAATAAAGGGCAGCAATCACAGGGCAACTGAGAGCTCAGTTGCAAAAGGACATGATTGTGCTTGTTCCCACCTCTTTGTAATATTTTCTCATTTGCCATAAATCTACAAGGACAAGAGATTACACATATTTTTTTCAACAAGTTGCCTGTGACACCGAAAGAGCTGCTTCTCCTGCCGATGACGAGCTGTCACCCACATCGATCAGGAGCCAGGGCGGAACAGATGAAAGCAGTAAAAAAAAGACAGGCTAACAGACTTCCGAACGATAAGGAAAAAATGCAGTCCAAGCCATCTGAGAGGCAGCTTCCCACCCGCTTCAGCGGCAGGGTTTTAGTAGAAGTGGAGTGTTGGCTTCAGTGGGAAATGGGAGCACTTGGCAATGCAAAGGAGGCATCTAATTGAGTGAGATCAGACTTTTAAAGAAGGGATATTACCCAGCAAACCAGGGTATCGATAGATCACTTAAGAGTAAACAATACATAATTTTCTCTTAGCAGAAAAATTAATGTTAGTAGAAGATGCCTTGAAAACGTATGAAGGCTCCACGCCAGCCTGGTCTGTGTTTATGTAATTCCACTGATTAGTGGAGTTTCACTGAACTTAAGCCAATTTTAATTGAGCTCTACATCTAATACAAGACTTTAAAAAATGCAGCAGAAAGTAGCTAGACCTACAGCCTTATTACACCTATCTTTTTTTGTTGTTGTTGTTTTTTATCTTGTAATTCTGAACATTGGCCTTTATCTAATACAAGAAAAACTCTTGGTACTTTTTTTTCCTGTACCCAGCACAGTCTAGCACCATCTTTGTGAGAGCCTCACAGTGAAGGAGAGCAAAAAACAGCAGGGCAGATTTCTTAAGAAGAGGAGAAACTAATTTCTTCGTATAAAAGAAGTGATACCACTCTTTGTTTTTTAAATATGCTAACTGGAAGATGAAGAATTAAAGAATGAAACAATGCTGAGTTTGTGTGGGAAGGAAGCATGTTTAAATCTAAAATGCACATATCTTGTGATTACAGAAGCCATTTAAATGGATAGTCATAATTAGAATAATTCAAATATCCCAATTTAAATAGTAATTCTAAAATTGTGAAGTAGGTACAAATACACAGGCAAGTGAGGAAAGGGATAAAGTTCAAACCAGCTCAAAGGAGAAACCTGAGCATGGTTGGAGTGAAAGCTAAAATTGTCCCTGACCTCAGCGGCAGCTGAGGGGCTTCCAGATAGAGAGCGGCTGCACGTAGCAATTCTGGGAGGTCACATTAAGGGTTTGCTGAATTCTATGAGTGTTGAGTACCGTAACTGTTTGCTGATCATTCTTTTCCAGACCGCATGAACTGTGAGAACTCTCTGAAATTTAATCAAAACACCCCTCTCCGTTTTGAATTACTAAACAATGGGTGATTAAGCACAATTATTGAGCTCGCCGCAACAGAAGTAACATATTTCTTCTGTTATGACAAAGTCCTCATTGCTTAATGCATTTTTAAAGACAGTTATAAAGTATTTTCCATGCAGTCATTTCACATCCAGCTATTACTATTTACTTAGCTTACTGGCTGGAAGATATTTCCACTTGGAGACTATATTATATTTATATTAACAGCTACAGATAAACCTATGGCCCCTGTCGTGGTGATATATGGATTTTTTAGGCACGGAGCAGTGCTTGGCTGCATGCAGAAGGATCACAGCATTCCCGCCTCAATGATGCCCCGTCGCAAAGTTTGGCAAGGTTTGGGTGGAGCAAACGCTCTGGGTTGGTTTCCTGGGAAGGAGAACACGTTGTCCTAAGGATTTGCTGTCACAACCTGCCGGACTGAGGCCACGGTGAAGGGCAGATGGGAGCAGCCACCCCAGCACAAGGGAGGGCCTCGCTGTCCTGGGCACCTGTCTGGGACACCTCCGCTTATCCCACTTGCCTAAGAGCAATGTACCTAGTGCAAGACAAAACCCTTCCCAAACAGAGCTGGTTTGGGTCAGGAAGCCATGGTTTGAGCTTTTACGAGGCGTCAAAGCTCTTGCAGAGCACTCATCTTTCAGCTGGCATCTTTGCACCGAGAGCTGCGCCAGCCTTTCCGTGTTGTCCCAAGAGAGTCAAACTCCGCTGGGACTTCACAAGCTCCAGTCTCACACATGGGTTGTTGTATTCCTGGTGCGTCGCAGTCAGAAATCACTCAGAAACGGCTTTTGACAAAGATCTGCTTCCTCCAGCACCACACGCCACCAGCTCCCCGGGGCCCAGCTGGCTCTGCCGAGAGCTCCTCGGGGGTACAAGTATCTCCTTTCACTACAAATAAGAAATGCATATTTATGAGCTTACAGTTATTTTTAAAATGACTAACAGATTGAAGGAGTCACCAGAAAATGTCTATTAACATATCAGGTCAGATCTTGAATATAGGAAGCTGGAATATAGAAGCTGAATACAGAAGCTTAGAAATTCCATTTATTTCAGTGTATGAGTTGTATCCATTCAAGATCTCTTTCCTTCACGTAAGAAATACTCCTAGGCAAAGTGCTTGTGAGTATAGTATTGGTCTCTGCAAAATTTTTAGAATATATAAGGAACATGTAACCCAACATTATAATTAGATAAGGGTAAAAATAGCCTCTAAAGCTCCTTTGAGCAGGAGAGTTTTGGCATGAGTTTCAATTTCTGCCTTTAATTATTTTCCTGCTTTTAATACAAATTATTGTTTTCTGCACAAGTTTGACTTTTTGCCTGTAAAACAGTCATAAATTGTTTCAAGGAAAAGTCCGCAATGTATAGCTTATAGTTAGGATATAACCAAAGAAAAAGGGTGGGTTTTTTTCCTTATTGAGCCAAAAATCAACCGTCATTCCATCCCACTGCTACACCTACAGTCAGCGCTGCCTGTGCTGCACAAGAATGCGCATCCCTGTGCACACGCGTCGGTCGGAAGCGTGCAGTGCCGCCTGACACCCTTCTCTTCAGGTGACCTTCCCAGCCGCTCTGCTGATGGATTAAAGTGAATTTCACCTCAGGATCACAACCGGCACCTCCTTGTTTGCAGCAGCTGCGTTTCAGTGCCCATTAATTAGGTTTTCTTACCCCATCCCCCGGAGGGGTTGGTATGGGATGTTCATCAGATACCGGCTTTGCCACTTAGCTCTCCAATCCTGCCTGTTGCCTTTTTCGGACACGCTGATAAGGATGACATTTCCCTCGGCACATCTCCCCCATTTCCTCCTTTCTATCTTCTGTTTCCCCGCTGCCGTATTTACCCTGCTCCGTCTGCCGTCCTCCTCTCCGAGGAGCGTTTACCCAAATCAAGAGGGCCCAAAGACGAGCCCTGGAGCTGAGGCAGCCAGGTCTCTCTTTCGGTTGCTCCCCGCTCCCTGCCCCTCTTTCTTCTCCTTGCATATGGGTTTGGGGCACCTGGTGCATTCACAGCCTTTCTCTGTTTGCGGTGAGCATGAAACCAACACTTCATTTCCCTTGCAGCTCTCTACTGCTTCAGTCAATAAACTGCACTCTCTTCTCTTGTTCTTCCTTCCACTGGCCTCTTTAGGCACTTAAACCCTTCCTTTCACTGCATTTGCCTCTCTCACTGGCCCTTCTCCACACACTTACCTTTCTTTTATTAGATATTTAGGCTGGCATGTTGCTTATCAATTCAATCTGCTTTTGGTGCCTGTAGTTTAAAGCTGTTGTTGTCCTGTTCCCTGAGGTTCCTCTATGATCTCCTGCTGCTACCCATGACCAAGACATGGGTAAGAGGAATGATCTGGTGATTCTGGATTCACCAGCTTTTCCCTCAGATCCAGATTGTGACGCTCACAAATCCAGGAGCATGTGGAGCCAAGCCTTGGCTTTATCTCCATTCCTCATACGGATATTTTACCCCTTGGCTTTGCCACCTAGTAATGCAAATTCTGCATTTGCCTGCGTTTGGCGGCTAGTGACAGACCTCAGTATTTAAATAAGAGCAACCCGTGCACTAGAAATGCAAAGTGGGGAGGAGAGGAGATCTCCCCAGGTGGGTCCTTCCTCTGGGCCCTCACGGCCGGACGGAGATGCCGCGACCTCCGCGCGCCTGCGCTCCTTCGTCCAGCGCAGACCCACGGATGTGCAGCCGTGGGGCTCATAACGCTCCACCAGCCTCCCCCAGGAGAAATATTGCAAATTCCTGGGATTTTGCAATACTTTTCAGTACTCTGCATGGTAGCTCGTGCCCTGACCTGCCACCCCATCTAGGGTCACCCACCTGCCCCTGTCAGGGGTGTTGCTGGCACCCGAACACTGTGGCTCCTCTTTCCCCTGCTGTTGGGACACTGCAGGGGACAGGGACCGGTGAGTCATCAGTAGAGATGTATATGTGTATACGTATATGTGTATATATATACACACACGTATATATGTATGTGCATATATATATATATTTATACACCCCCACACGTATATATTTATTTATATTATATATATCTGCTATGCTAATGTTCTCCTCTCTAGAATTCATCGCTATTGCTCCTGCTGCTGCAAGGCAGCGCCACCGCGATGCAATGGGGTGTAACCCGCAAAGCCGAGCAGCTCTTGGAAGCCCACCTGGAATTCATCCCTGCCCTGTGGATTTTCAGGAAAAATCCAAAGCTGGTTGTTAATAATGTGGCTTGTGATTCGAGCTAGATGCAGAAAAACCCAGCCCTGCGGATAGGAGTGTAACGTTCAGCACGCCGCGCCGCGCCGGGGGCCTGGGCTTGTGCATCGCACGGCGACCGTTCAATATAACGCCCTGCCGGCTCTGTGATTTCTTAAGTGTCGGAAGGACGTGGTATCTTGGAAACTGGTTGCTTCGAGCTGCCCAAATCGATTACCCGGTGATTCAACGTATTGCTTGAGCATGGGAGAGGCGAGCAAGGGGTGCCAGCAGTGCTGCCACCACCGTCCCTCTGCCCCAGGGCACTGTGCAGGCACCTGCAGCTAATGACTCTAATACGTGTTATTTTACAAGCTGGCACCTTTAAAAGAGCATTAAGGGGAGAGGACAGCACTGAAACGCTGCACACAGAGGCAGTTTAACTCTTCTTTAGGAGTATGTGCCCAAATTTGTTTATTCTCGCTAGCTGACGGCAGAACAAGGCTCCTTTCTGCGTCTCGTTTTCTGCATCTGTCACTTGGACAAATAAACGACGCGCTCGGCGCGTCGAGTCACGTGCACCGCTGCTGCTTTCCAATGGGGAACAGGTCGCGCGAGGTACGGCTGAGCTCACGGCTCACTGACGTCAGCCAGAAATGACATTTGCAGGGAAGCACTCAGCATTTTATAGGAATAAATTTTAGATAAATTAACCTTTTTTTCCTTTTTTTTTAATGGAAACTAAAAACAGAAAGCCATATTTCCGAACGGCAAGCACGGGGCAATCATTTATGCTAAAGCCTTGCGCGTGTAAATCAAGCCTTCCTCCGCTTCCCACGGACCGTAGCTCAACAGCGAGACACCCTCGGCGGGAATTTGCTCCCTGATAAACAGAAAATAGTAGAAAAGAGCATTACTAAGCTATTAGCGTGCCTGTGTCCCTGAGATGAAGGAAAGCAGGTGACATTCATCGCTCACACGGCGTTAGCTGGCGAGACGGAAACCCTGCAGCTCCGGAGCCGGGCAGGATGGGAGCTC
This sequence comes from Nothocercus julius, assembly GCA_013398735.1. NCBI lineage: Eukaryota > Metazoa > Chordata > Aves > Tinamiformes > Tinamidae > Nothocercus > Nothocercus julius. The sequence continues at coordinate 2,452,356 of VZSV01000010.1, forward strand.
CGTGAATTCATCAGATTCCATGTAATCGTGCATAATAATCTGATCCACAAGCCAGAGCTTAGCAAATGCACTTATTTAATTCCTCTCCAATGAGTTCTGCTTCTTTGGCCAGTGCTGCAAAAAAAAAATGCTGAAATTTTAAATAATGGTCCAAAAATGGGATTATGTAGCTAGGAGAGTGTGGGTTGCTGAGAAAAGAGATCACTAAGCTAAATATTTGGCAGAATTAAGAAAACTAGGAAAGACATGGGGCATAGAGAAGTAATTCACCATTAAATTTCTGGCAGAATTCTTTAAGTCTGTTTATAATTCAGATTACAATGAACCATTTACTTGCTATTACTGGAAATAAGGCCCAGCGTCTCAGGGATTTTGCGCGCAATGGCTTTGCGAACATTGCAGAGTGAAAATTATGAAGGAAGCGTTTATATGTAGACAAATTAAGTTACCATACCAACCTGCCCTAGCATCACTTGTGATATTGCCAGAAGGAAACAGCCAGTGGATATATAGATATACACTTGGTTTTCCAAACAACATGATCCTCTGTGATGATGGGGACAGGTCCGCTGGAGCTACTGGCAGAGCAGAGAAGCCACCGACTCTCTCCTTGCCTGTTCCTATTTGCAGACCCAACATTTTAAGTGGGGCTTTGGGTATTCAGAACAAAGCCTAATTTTGAGGAAAAAGTAAAAAATCCTCTGACTTGTGGCTAAATAACTGTTTAGGAGGAGGCTGCACTTTTAATGCTGCCCTGAAAGTGCTGGTGAGGAAATTTCTCGGGAAATGATACAGAAGAGAGCCAGGAGCCACCAGCCAGCGCTGAGACACATGGGGCAGGGGTTGTCCCTTTGAATGGAGCCTGCTCAGTATCTGCCTACCTGGAGATCGTGTCCTCTGGGTCAATCTATCAAAAACTGCTCAGAAAACACAGTTTAAAGCTGTTTCTTGGCACTTTTCAGGAGAAGTATTTCAACCAACTTCAATAAGCATCTGCTTAGAGAATCCCTCAAAGCTCTTGTTTAAGGTTCTGCTATCATTTAATAGATACATGTGAGGAGCAAAACCCTCTTAAGGGTTGAAAGACACTCACTCCCAAAGTACTGTGGAGTTTATTGGACTCCTACAGCCCAGGCTAGAGCGTCTGCCTGTTTGCAAACAACCTTTCTCAGTGAGACTCAATCCAGACAAACTGAGTAGAGAGCAGCCCAGTTTTTGCTCTTCCGAGACTAAAAGAATGATGGATTTGGATCAAAGCCAGCTCTGTAAGACCCATGAGTGCGTCTGGGGGTCTGTGTGATCCAACTCAGCCATGCAGAGAGCCAGGCTGGGATGTCCCTGTGCTCATTACTATTTTAGTGCACTGCCTATCAATTATTTAAGAATAGCTGTGTTTTTTCTAGGGAACATTTTTTTCCTTGAAAATACACATCTCACTCTAGGAATAGTTTTTAATTACTACTCTTCTAAATGGTGGCATTTGCCTCCGTTAATCTGTGGCAAAACCATTCTATGATGGTTGCAATAGTAATTATTAACCCTGGCCCTTACATTGGCATTTCATTTTTTCAAAACTAGATCTCACCAAAATGTGTTTCCAGATCCTTTTTTGGAGAAAGAGTGACTCAAGACAGTTCCTCGTGAGCAGGGACCGCCAGCCACGCTGCCACCGAGCAGGGTGTTAACGCAGACAAATGTCACCATTTCTTTTCCACCAGTGTGATGGAGAGAGAGGATCTGACACAACCATTTCTGACCTGAAATGACGTTTCAGCTAATTCTGCCTCACTTCCTACTTGTTTGTACCGGGTAGAAATCTACTCCATCCAATGCATGCATGGAAGACAATATCACTAAACTTAATCCAGGCTTAAAGTTAGGCCATACTTAAAGTTAATCCAGGTTTAAATTTAAGAAGGTGGTAAAGGGAGGCTTAACTTTAATCCCGGCCTAATTTGGAGTCTATAGCACTAAAGACGCTTTCCTACTAAAGAAGTCAGACGGGAGATACTACAGTTCAGATCAACATCCTCTCCCTCTTTCTTCTGAAACGAATAAAAGGGACCCTCAGCCCAGGCTGCCAAAGCCCCTCGCTCTCATTTGGGGCAAATCCAGAATAAAGTGAATGCCACCTATAGCTCCGCAACCCTCCGGCTAACCGGCGATCCCCGATCTCGAGAGGCACCTATAGATGTCGCTCTCAGACCGACTTTGCTCTCCGCAGACGTCCCCACTCGTCCACGTCCATCCACAGCTCCCCATCTCCCCAGGCAGCGACGCCTATGGATTTCCATACCTATGGACAGGGGTGGTGTCAGGGGTTCCCAGGGCCACCCCCAGGGCTTTGGCGACCTATCCATACCCATCCCTACCGAGAAGTATGGATATCAATAGGGATATATCCAGAAGTATCTATGTTGGTTACTGTTGATGCCTCCTGAGGGGAGAATTGCTCCAAGAGCAAAAGCTATCGGTTCTTCCTGAGATCGAGAGGTGACAGTGCCTGTCGATAGGGTTCGATAGCTATAGATGTTGTTCCCTAGCACTGTATCTGGGAATATCGAGGGTCTTTTATACAGAGAGCGGTCAATGATGATAGTTGTGGGGACATGCGGAGAAAATTGAAAAGGAAAGCGCCAGATGCCAGTCAAGCCTGAGAGTTATTGATGACTTTGGTAGGGATCGATATTGATGGTGATCCGTAACTACCGATACTGATCCCTCTCCATGGATGGCTGCATTTGATACTGATAAAGTTCTTTTCAAGGCTGTGCGTGGCTCGCTGTGTCTCTCTCCAACTTTCTAGTCTGGTCTCCAGAGGAAATGAGCAAATACCTCTCTGGTGCCTGTGTCCTTTTCTCTCTCCAAATATTTTTTAACCCAGGAAGTCATGTCTTCTGTATTCAAGAATGAAGAGAGGTAGGCGTGTTTTATAAGAAATTTGGCTACTGAATAGAACAGAGCAATACAAATCTGTGCCCCTTAGGGGAAGTGCTGGCATGATCTGTGTCACTGCTGGGTGGCCAGTCATTCCTACGCTCACTCAGGACTGCAGTACATGAGTAGATCCTGCCCACCAGTTAATGGGAGGAAGCTGGGAAGCTGGTGCTAGAGCAGAGTCGGGAAGGGTTGGCACAGTAGTGGGGATATGCCGGAGGGGGAAGCTGAAGTCACAGTGTTGGACAGGCAATATGAACGTTGCCAACGAACCCGTAGGAAGGTGGGCTTCATATCTTCCGCTGCTCAAAATGACCAGTTCTATTGCTGTTTTTAATAGAGTAGGAACGTCAGCCTGGGGGCCTCGACACACAGTTTAGTGCTCAGGTCAGGTCCATAGCCTGAGAGGCTGCCCTAGACAAAAGGGATTTTTTCCATAGATCATTCCAAGAGGAACCTGGTCAAGGTGTCACACAGGCTGCCAAGTTTCCAGGAGGGCTTGGGGCACTGCTGGCTACAAGAGAGTTAAACTTTTGCTAGGGCTTGAAGGCAGGTTTGCTGTGTTGCACTAGCACTGGCAGAAATCCTTTTGAAGGGGATACAAAACCCCCTTTGCCTCTGAACATCAAAGCCATTGCCTAAGTACCACTCCAGCACCTGCAGGCATCTTAATTAATCAAAATTATGAGCCCAGTTAAACAACCCAGCCATTAAGCTCCAGCCATTAAACATCATCAAGCTTTATTTGGTTCCCCAAGAAACATCTTGATTAAATGTATTGCAGTTAAGTAGAGGGTACTGTAGTTGTGGAAATGAGATAGAAGCTGTTTACAGCTGTATCCCAATAAACTGCAGGTTGTTGTGTTGCCTTGTGCAGGCATTATGTCCTCCAACGGTGGTTGCACACTCACTGCTGCAAACTGCATCCCATCCGACTTGCTCCTGCCTTCTCTCCGAACCATGGTACCGCACTGCACTACACATACAGGGTGCTTTGGGGCTTTTTACCCGTTCTCACTGCAATATTCTTTCAGGTTAAGATACCCATATATTTTATTCCTGACTCCCATCTTCCTGACGTTGCCCTAAATTGCTCCTCCTAGCTTGCGTTATTCCTGGCTATCTGTGATGTAATTCTGATGTTTACACCACCTTGATATCCTCCCTAAGCCCAGTCTGGAAATGATTTTTTCCTTCCTCTAGCAGCTGTTGGGTCAATGGTGCTGCCTCTGAGAGCTTGTTGGCCCAGTTCTGGCAAGACTGCAAGTGGGAGAGGGAGCAAGTCAGAGGGGCACCTCCGCCCTTAGCCGTTTTCAGAGAGTCCTCTCGCTAGGTTTGGGTGTATTTTTTACAAAACTTATTCATATTTTATGTGTATTATGTTCTATCTTTCAGTTTCCCTCATTTTACATTAGTCATGATGACTAACAGATATTCTGCAAGATATTTGGTGTTATAGCTGCCTGGCTTTTATTTGTGCAGATTCAAGACTGTTTACTCCCAATTGTCCAATTTGGGCCACCTCTGGTGGCACTGGAGGCAAGAAGACATGCCTGGCTCCTGTGCTTTGCTTTCCATGAAATTCCCACTACTTAAACATGCTGTGTTTGAGAGAATCAGCTGAACTGCTCACAGTATTAAGACTGTTTGCCCAAACAAGGCTTCTTTAGCAAGGTCCAACCAGCAGTGAAAGCTTACACAGACAATAATCTGTGATCAATGGTTGCTGAAAACAAGATTTACTCCTTGAAATGCTATGAGAACAGGCAGTGAATTAAGTTTCAGCACACAGAATAATAGGGACCAGCTGTGTTTTATTGTGTCCCAGTTCTGGATGAAGTTTGGCTAGGTCAGGAAGTTCTTCCCTTACCTTGAACTGATTTAACAAGTGAAGGGTTGGTATTTTAGTTCGGAGAACTGAAAGCTCCATGGCCATCTTGAGTGAACTGCTGATTTTGGTGGGTCCTATTCCACAAGAATTTTCGCTGCCTGACAAGGCCATGGTGGGTCCCCATCATCATGATGTCTCGTGGACTTTCAATCTTCCTTGGTTTTGTCCTCGTATTGACCTGCTGAGGCAAAGCTGCTTTCCCCATTCTACAGACTGAGAAACAGAAAAACTAGAAAAATTGCTTTACATCAAACCTAAGCCAAAACTGGAATTTAAATCTAGATTATCCCAACTTTAACCCTGGGCTGCTCTCATTCCCATGTTTTTCTAAGCCTGTCTCTGGTCTCATTGTCCTAGCACCTCTTTATTTGTTTTAAATGGAGGATTGCTTCCTTTTTATGCTAATGAATTTAAAGCCTGGATCCAAAATTTCCATGTGTTTCTTTCCCTCACTGTGTGAAACACAGCTTTATCAGGATGTGCTTCCCTTCTGATAAAGTTTATCTGAAATAACTAAGCTGTATCTAAACTACTTTTCTGTATACAAAGAGATCTCTTTCATTCCAAAGGCATACGCAGCAAGTAAGGAGACAGAAATGGGATCGTTTCTATCTTTCTTATCTAATCTCGGGCCCCAGTGTTCAGAGCACGAGACCAGACTCTGGTGAGCGGGGCAGGGAGAGTTTCCAGCATCCCTGCAAACCGCAGAATTGCTGCTGGCCATCAGAGGTGTGTGAGTACTCCAAGGAAACCCACAACGAAGCAAACTGTCCCCAGGATCTCCCAAGACTTGCTCCTTCTGGTAGTTTTGGCAGTATCTTCTCCGAGTGTTTGGCAGCCCGGACTGCAGGACGTAAGCGAGCCCGGACACCAGCCCCACGCGGGGTGGGCAGTGGCTCCGATGTGCCCTGCAGACGCGCTCGCTGTCACGCAGCAGCTTCCCATGTGCCATTCAACACTGGAGGGGCTGCTTGGGGACCTGCTGATTTTGGCAGACCTTTATCCCTCTTCTCTGCAGCACCTGCAGCTTGGATTCGTCCTCATTCTCTGGAATCTCCTTCCAGAGCCGTTGCCAAATGCAGTTAGTCACTCTGTTGTCTGTCTTGGCCTCCAGGAAGCTGCCTGGGATCTGTTTGGGATGGGTTATTTCATTCCTATAATCATCACAAACAGGTGACAATTTCTCTTTTGTCTCTCTCTTCCCTCTCTTGGTTTTCTCCTCCAAATAGATTTTACATTTAGCTTGCGATGCAGAACAGCCAGCCCCCATTTTACTTCTTTCCTCCCAACCATTTTTTCCGTTTGCATTTCAGGGAGCTCTAATCTCTTCCCTCTGAATTGCTCTCTCTCGCTTGCCCCAATCATCCTCCCATTAGAACATTTCTCACCAGGGCTGCCTCACAGGTGGCAGTTGACATACCTGCCCTTCGCTGGATATGCCGAACGTTGCCAAAGCGTGTGATTCATCTCTCCTCCGCCAGCTTCATGCAGGGCTGAAGCTCTTAATTCCTCCTTACGATGCATCGAGTCGAGGTGCCGACAAGGTGGGGACAGGAGAGCTGCAGCTCCCAACCTGCCCCGCGTTAACAGAGCAGTACCAAAGCACCCTCCTCGAAAAGCTGCAGCTGCTGCAGGTCCAGGCTGAGCTACATGAGGAGCAATGGCCAAAAGGAAGGGGTCTCATGTGAACAGGGAGAACTATGGAGCCTGTTCCAGGCATGGCCGAACTCACAGCTTTTTGGTACAAACAGGGCAGGTTAGAAAGGAATGAATCGATCCTGAAAAAAGTAGGAATTGTTCAGAAGTGCAGCCTTTTCCAAGGCTTGAACAGCCTCTTCCTGCTCCCTGCTTTGTCTCTGTGCTTGTGTGTAGTTTAATTTAACTAATAGGTAATTTAAGACCTTTTGGAACTCCACATCCACCCCAGGGAAACAGTGACCGACACAGAGTATCTTTGGATGCTCCTTTAGAAAATTTATCTTAATCCAACAAAATTTATCTCAATCTGATTCTCTTGTGTTTGCTCATCTCAGGTCCTCCTTTTCATCGCTTCCTTCTGCCTCCAAGCACTCATTTCTGAATAATAATGCCAATAATAATGCCTGAGCTCCACGGAGCTCTGAGCTTTGGATGGGTTACCCCATGGGTGGCACAGGGCCAGGCTAGGAAAGAGAGAAAGGGAAACGAGGTACTAACCTCACATAGAATAGCCAGCCCTACATCCTCGTCTGAGCTGGCCCCAGCTGCCTGGGAATCACAGGGCGGCTCCAAGGAGGACTGGGATAATTGCAGAGAGAAGCTGGGAGAGGTTAAATGAGCAAGGGAACTACCAGTTCCCTTGCTCACCGCCCAGACTGTGCTGATGACCTTCCTATGGAAAATAAAGGCATGGGGGCCTGCATGGTCAGTATGCAAGAAATAATAAGGCAGGCAGAAGACATGTGATTTGTGCTGTCTTTGGCACTATCTGCATTGTGCTTGGGAAACTGCAGGGACATTTGGCTGATGGCTGGATGAGGAGCTCGGAGCAGCTGGAGATGTTTCTGGTTTTTCTGAATGACAGCACACCAGGGAAGCAGCTTGGAGGCCTGGCACGAGTGAAGGTGTCGCAGACCCAGAGCGAGGTCTGTGCTGGAGCCCTGGGCAGTGCTGGACCTGCTGGGGTGCAGCTGACACCAGTAACATTAAAGGGTGCGTGCGGGGAGTGCAGGGCAGGTGTTGCAGGGAGCAGCGTAGGGCTGGAGCTGACTGCAAGGCAGCAAGGGGCTGCAGCGCGCGCGGTGCTGGAGCGAGACAGCGGGAGCGGGGCAGAGTGATGTGTGTTGTGCACAAGAACAACAGGGAGGAGAAGGAAATTACCAAAGTTTCTTTAAAACCTCTGTGCTGAAGGGAGAGGTCAGAGTAGATGGATGAGCACCCCAAGCTGAGCGGACAGATTAAATGTCTCTATCAGAATGTCCCCAGTGCCAGAAACGCCGGGCTAGAAGAAGCGGAGGGAAGGGACCTGTGCCTGGAATTGCTATGAGGGCTCCAGGAGAAGCGGAGCGCTAAGGTTACATAGATCTATTGAGCCGGGAGCCCTGCCTCACTCTGGGGTCAGTCCAAGGTGGCCCGTGGTAATTACTTTTCTCAACAGTGAAAGGGGAATCGGTCTGGGAGGAGTGGGGACTGCGGCTGCAGCTCACGAACCCTCTTGAATGCTTAAGAGAATGCTTGAGACACCAGCTGTATCGTCCTCGCTGCGCCCGTCCCTGGGGAAGCGGAGGTCGTGTCCGAAGTGCCTGTGAGGGTTGCACCCAGTTTTAGCAGCCATGCATTCCCACCTCTGCTATTTTCCCCATTTCAAGTGGACCTCTTAAAACAGCCCTCGCTCTGGGACTAGTGGGTGGCTGAGAGGACTAGAGTAGTTCTTAATGTGCAGGAAGAGTCTCCCCTTAAACTAGGGTCGAGACATCCCTTGGGTGAAGCGCCAGGAATAAAGAGCCGTCACCCCGAAAGACCCACAGGGCTGTCGAGGACGGGTACCCAGGTAACAGGGAGGTGAATTGATTGACTGTTGGCTGTGACGTGGGTCCTGAATGCAGAGGATGGCTAAAGTAACATAAAACTGACTGCTGCTCATTTAACTGTGCATTCCCCAGTTCATGCTCTCAGAGTTTATTTAAATCAGACCTTTGCTTCTATTTGGAAGTAATTTTTTGTTTTCTTGAATAAAACATCTTCCCCAGTGCTGTTGCCCTTCCCCAAACCATAGTGAAGCAGCATCTAGTTTAGTCAAGCAGCCTAGTTCCTTAAATCAAGAGAATTGTTTATGTCCTTGGAGGCTGGAATAATAACAAGCGAAGAAAGCCAAGAGACGCGGGAGGAATTCATTTGTAAGTTAATGAAGGTTGTGCAGTGCAGTGGAAGGATGATCGGGGCTGCTCCTGGGCAGCATTTACCAAGCTGGGTTTCTTTCTGTCGGCATTTTTCTCTCTGGAAGCATCCTGGGTCAGCTTAAGGACCATTCACATGCGTGTCTAGTATGAAGCATTTCTTGACACAAGGATGCACGCTGCGTCCTAGGGCAGCGCCCAGCGCTACGCTGCAGGTGGGAAAAAGTGCAGTGAGGATCAAAAGGGAGAACCTATTTGATGCTTCTATGCCAAAAACCACTGACCATCCAGGTAGCAGTGCTGTTTTTATACAACGTTTGTCACAGGGAAGCAGACTAACCCTCTGCTGATGCACACCACAGGGGATAAAACTCACCTGGACCCACGTGCTGATGTTTCAGGTATTATAACCTGCTGATAAAGTACAGAGTCGCTGGGAGAAAAGTGCTGGAGACGCCCAGTGAAGTGGGGCTGAAGTCAGAGAGCTGGTGGGACTGTGGGAAGCAACCCCTGCAGCAGCTCCTTCCACTTTCCGCTCAGTTTGGAGGCTTTCTGGTGGGCTCTGGCCTTGCTCCGTGGCTGTGAAGGACACGCGGGTCACTGGGGTGGCCTTGGGCACAGAGAAGATCTGTTGACGTTCTAACTTGCAGGCCGGTTATGGCATTCGCTTCCCGTGGATAAATATCCTGGTGGTGGCATTTTGATCTTTGAAAAGTAAATGCTGTGAGTCAAACTGGAGGAGCAAGAAGGGTGCCGTGTCAGCCTCTGACATGATGTGACAACAGCCTCTGCGGCAGCGGGGTCAGCTGTTCTCCCCGCTCGAGAGCGCGGATGCAGCTGGAGCGAGCTGGGCACACAGTGTTAGGAGAAATCTCCCCGTTCCCGACGAGCAGCCGGAGGCGGGAGACAGCATGGCAGGGGCAGGGTGCAGAAGAGGAGATGTCACAGTCAACCAGTCTTTTTGAATGAGCTCCCTGACTTGGAGGTGGCCGTGGATTCAGGATTCACTTCTGAGTCTCCGGGCAGGGAGCCTGGGGTGAGCGTTAAATCAAGGCACCGACGTCCTGACCACATCACCAGAGGGATCCGCGCTACTCCGTCCCTCCGAGCCTTCCCGGATGGAGATGCAGACACCCTTCTCTCCTAAGCAGTGGAGAGTTTGCTGCTGGTGGTTGCAGAATAGATGAATCCTGTCTTTGAGCTCATATCTGCATAATTATGGGGCAATGAGTTATAAATATTTTCTGAAAACACCCTGGACTTTCTGTGGATGTTTCTTGGGAGTTTTATGGCACAGCTGAGCCTATCAGTTCCTGCCCCCGGAGATGGGAGAGATGGATGGGTAGGTACAGAGGAGAGCAACCTACTGACATCACAGAATGGGTAAAAAGGGGGCAAAGTTAAAAGCAGACCCATCGTCCCCTGCCTCTGGTCGCAGCACCCAGACAGGGCACCAGGCAGGAGCCTCCTGGCCTGGAGGGGCTCTCAGAGGGCAGGAAGCTTCTTCCTCAGCCCCCAGGCACCTTCGGGTGCTCGAGCAGGCTGACAGCCGGCAGCGGTTGTGGCTTCCGGCACGTGGATCCCTTTGCAAGTGCAAATGGACTTGGTGTGTATCAGATGGTAAAGAGCCATCAGAGATTGGGAGTTGCAAAAAAATTATTTCTCCCTTCAAACCCAGCAGCCCAATTTTAAAATTCAGCTTGGATCAAAGAGGAAATAACACTTTGAGGTCTTCCTTCCTTGCCAGAAGGAGCTTTTCTGTTATTGCTTCCTGCAGCTTAAATCCTTCATTCAGCCTGATGGAAAATCACCTGAGTTCAGGTTTCTTTATGAAAAATGGGTGCATTTAGAGGCTGGACTTGTGAAACTGGCAGTGATCTCTTCCATCAGCTAGTGTGCTTGCCCAGTGTAGAAGTCCTCAGCTCCCACCTTTGCTGGGCAGGTTGGCAGCTGCATCTGGCATGTCCCGAAAGAGCATCCAAGGTACCCTGCAATGGGGTAGTCAGCAGTGGGGCTGCAGGTGCATCTTCTCCTGTCGATGCTGTTGAGTGTGTCTGTCTGTCTATCTACGTGTGCCTGTAGAGGAAGGACCCCTCAGCACCAGACAGGAGCATCCTTTTCACCCTTCCTTTCATCCTTTTTTTCAGAAAATGTTTTTGTATTTGTCTCCCTGCTTTCCAAACCAGAGTACTAACTATGGACTACTGAATGCAGAGGATGATGGCAAATGCAGTCCTATTTACACAAGCCAGAATTCAGCATTAAAACAAACAACAAAAAATCATACTTTTCCATCAAAAACACGGTATATCGAGATAGTGAAGCTCTTGGTTGTTTGCATATAGGAAGCATAGGAATCAACCGTACCAGGACCAGCTCATGATGGGAATCATCTTGGGAGCTCCTGGAGTCAAGGAGTCCATCCCACCTGCACATCTGGGGAGGGCTGGCTTGGCTTAGTGGGGCTGGTGTCCCACTATGGGTGACTGGGGATTTCTAGCTGCTCCTGTCTTTTCACATGGCTCTCAGGATGAATTGTGGTAGATTCTGCGCCTTCGTTGGCAGATAGGATTTGTCTGGGTCAATCAAATCTGCAGAGCAGGAGTGTTGTCTTTTTTGCTTTATTTTTAATGGCTTTTGGAAGGATCGGCCTTAGCACAGGCAAGCTGCCCTGGCCCAAAGAGGGGCACTGCAGGGGGTTGCCCTTTTTATTGCTAACGCTGTCCCGGCCTTCAAGGGGAGAGAGCAAAAGGAGAACTCCTGGGGTCACTCATATGTCGATGCCACTGTGCACAAGGACAGCTTGTGTCCACAAGGACAGCTCTGCTGGGCTTGGAGTGCCCTTGTGCTGGAAAATGGGATCCTACGTAAATATGGGCATGAAACTCTGCCTCCACGCTCGGGTGGCCAGAGCAGGCCTTTGGTGGCAGATTGCAGCGTTGCCGATGCTATGAGTCAGTCCAGACTCGTCACCATCATGTGGCTCTCCAGTCACAAGGACGTATTCGTCCCCTCTCATCCTCGGCTTGCTGTGTGCCTTGAAGGAATAAGAGTCTAAACTCAGCTTGGTGCCTGATCCTGCCACAGCTCTGCAGCAAGACCTTAGGTGCCCAAATGAGTGGACGTGACTCTGGTTTCTCCTGCTCTTCTTGTCCATTGAGGCCTTATAGTGATGTCCCAGTGAGGATCCTTCAGGGCTCTCCTGTAGGAACAAGATGTTCCTACTATCGTTGTCATCCATGTGGCTTCTCTGATGTCTGATAGGGCTTCTCCAGCAGCGGGAGTATTAGTAGGCTCCCTTCCTCCATCTAGTTGCAACATGCAAGGTGTAAAAACATAATTCCAGCTAATGCTGATAGAAGCATAGAGGTCTCATAGTAATTAACCACGAAGCTCAGAAGTTGTTGAGAGTGGGAGGGGAGAGGAGCTGCAAACAGCACAATCATATCAGCTGCCTTTTCTTAAAAAAAAAAGTCTTCCAAAACAAATTAAATTGCTTTGAGAGCTCTGGGAATGGGGAAACAAGGCTGAAATTGCTTAGGGAGAGCAAGAGATAGGCAGATATGCAGCACTACAGCAGAGCTGCGAAGGACCCAGATCAGACTGTCTGGAGGTGATGTACATCATGTTTGCAATGACTTAGCAGGCTGGAAGGGATGGTTACAAAAGCAACATGTTTTAACCTCTCCCTTCCCAGCACCCTCGAAAACCTGGGCTCCCAGAAAACACCCAGATTCCTAAACTGCCTCCAAACACAGATAAGGCAGCCGCAAGCTGCGAGCATCAATCAGCCAAGGCTTCAATCAGCCAAGGCTTCAATCCTCCTTCCTGAGGCATCAAAACTCCTTTGAGCGTCAGCAGAAAGACTTGCAGTGCGTAAAGCCACATATTAACAGGGCAGCAGGAGTTCCTGGCTTTTTCATCCACCAGGATACCTTTCTTGGGGGAAGAGTTAGCAGCTTGTCTTGTTCAGCCCCACCAGGATGATGAGACGCCTTTTTGGACGCTCTTCCTTGGGCTGTGATGCCAATGGGGAGGCACACGATGACTTAACTCCTGTCTCCTCTGACCCCAAGTGTCCTCACCGGTCTCAGTCTTGCCGGCTCTCAGGATGCAGCTACCCCTAATCCAACAAACCAAGCTCCCCAAAGGAAAATGTTTTGGCTTTTTTCCCTCTTCTTTCTCTGCTTCATCTTATCAAGATCTGGTCTCCTGACCTGTGGCCCGATGCTGCTCTAGGCTCGCCCAGGTTGCTAAGAGAGGCAGAAATCCCTCCCAGGCCTTAGCTCCCTGCTCGCCACTCCTGCGCTGGAGCAGCGTTTGATTAAAATAACAGACTAGTTGGGCAGGGCCCACGGCTGCCTTCTTGTTGACGCAATGCCAAGCGGGCAGCGAGCTTTCAATAAAAAGTAATTAATGGTAGAGCAGACTCCTGCAGAGGCTCTTCTATTTCTGTAACTTAGTCAGGCTTTTAAAAGGCAACAAGACCACAGCGGCTTGACTTTCTTCTCTGGCCAAAAGGAAAGGATCTTAATTTAGTGACCTCGCATTTATCTTCCGCCCTTCATTAGCACCATCTGTCTCCCTTTGCCCGTTAAAAGGCTACTGTGCCTCTCCTCGTCGCTGGGACAATACAAATATTGCTCAATTAAAGCAATGTTCCAAATGCAATTACTCAATTGCAATGTTAATTGAATTATTTGAGTTTAATGATTCCATTAGGAATTCTGTCAGTATATGTCCTAAGTTGCTTGCTTTCTCTCTGGGCTAGCGGCACAATGCAGCATCTGGCCGCACAGGGAAGGAGGGTTTTTTTTTCCTAACCGAGACAGCCCTAATTAGGCTGGGGAAAGTCTGGCACTGCCTGGAAATGACTCAGGTCCAGGGACAGGTGTCAAGGCTGCAGGGTCCCTCTTTCTTTCCGTCAATGAATTTCCAGGCACAAAACTATTTGCAGGCAGAGAAACCGTGAATGTTTATGCAGAAATAATTTTGCAGGAGAGCTGTTGTCAGAAGTACTTACGAAGATTTTGTTGGTGAGGAAACCTTCCGAAGGGGAGAAAGGCACGGCCGGGGCCGGAAGGGGCAACGGTGCAGCACCAGCCTTACGTTCAGCAAGCTGCTGCTCACAGTCCTTCGCTGGGTTGACGTGGGGCTGCTGGCGAGCTCTGGCAATGAACTTACTTGGGCAAACAAAATCTCTTCTCCCAGGAGAAGCAGGACAAGAAAAGTTAGGAATATCACGGCATGGGCCCTTATCCCCTTTAAAATTCCCAAGCTGGATGCATACGATACACTGGAAGTTGCTTTCCTGCTCCCCAAGGCTTTGATAACTGCCTCCTTTTCCCAGGAAAGTGTTGATGCAATATCCCAATATACAGTGGTCCCAGCAATATCTTTGTTTCTGCTCATTCTCAGGCTCCTCGGAAGTCTTCTTCACTCATGAGGCCCTGTGATTTAGAAGGGCAATTGAAGCAAATCCCTTTTCTCTCCTTTCATAAGAGCTTCCTTGGTTCCTCAGTAGATCTGCAACACCAATGTAGAGCTCTCGTGAAGGACTGGAAATACCCCTGCCCATCCTGGCAGGAGCTACTCCGGAGCCCCTTGCTCCAGCAGGATAGTTCAAGTCATGACACTCCATCCTGTAGCAGCAGGATTTTGACTACCTGGGCTTTATACTTGAGGCCTACGCTGTGTTTTGTATCTTGCCCCTTTGGGTAGCGGGGGGGTTATTGCACCAGCCAGCGGTCCTGGCCCCTGGGGTGCCAGTGGAGGTGTCCGTGTCCGGCTGATGGAGGTGTCAGTGCTGGAGGCCCGGAGCTCCTGCGGAGGCAGGTGGTCTCCTCTACCTCTCAGAGGTGGGTTTTGCCGTGTGTCCAGCTGAAAGGTGGCCGTCCATAGGCCTGGGAGAGGTGGCAGTGACGGGAGCTTTGCGCGATACTCAAGGACATGAACAACCCGATACCCAGCCGAAGCCCCCCCAGAGACTGCGCAGAGCAGGATCTAATTACAACTCCCGGCTCCGTGCCAGGCTGCTGATGGATAACAGCTCCGTGCTCCCATCGTGACAACAGGGCAATGGGATTACTGTGAATTAAGGTGTTGCGAGATGGGCCTGTGGTGACACTCCCGGAGCAGCATCCACAGAGCAAGTGCGGCTGGTGTATGGATAAGCACAGTCCCCTCCTGTCCTTGTCCCCCAGGACCTGCCTCTAGGTCCCCTTGGTCTCTGCTGCAACAGCAGCACAGAGCTGGCTGATATGTGAGGCCAGGAAATTGTGTTCGTGATGGCCACATGATCCAGGGGATGGATGGAGAGGATCCGCCAAGAGAGAGAGGAGGACTCATGGTTTTGCAGGATAATTGCACAGAACTGCAACCACAGCTCCTAAAATGCCCCAGAAGCTGCAAGTTCCTAGTGCCTGTTCCTGACACCCTCACATGTCCCTAACGTAAGTCCAGAGCTCTCGGCGGCTCTGTGCCGAAGATGCACCCAGTCCTCCATGTGGTACTGGGTGTTTGAAATTCCAGAGTTGATTTCGGTGTTAGTTCCCATGTTCTCCAATATCGCTCTTCCAGACTCTCCCAGTCATCTTCCTTTCGGTGCTCATGTGTATCCACACGAGTGCCTTCCCGCATCTCCAGCCCGCAGCCTCATCTCCAAGCGACGCTGCCCTATCGGCAACATCTTCAAAGCGCTGCCGTTTTCCAATTTAACAGGGAATTGGATTTCCGTAGCCCGCAGTATCTCAGCATCTCTCCCCTCCGGACCTGCTCTGTTTTCCTGCCTGTTCTCCAGGATGTCTTTGCTGCTCTGGCAGAGCCTCCTTATTGCCTTTCAGACAGATCAGCTTTAAGCGTGATCTTTCCAAGCCACTCAGGTGCCAGCAGGCGCAGCGCGGCGCGGCCCGGGACTTGGAGCATCCTATGAGGAACCTGGAGCGATTTGTGGCCATTCATGGCCAAGAATGGAAGGGAACAACTTATTTTACTGAAAGCTCTGGCCCTCGGGCCAACTGTCTGCCTTGCTCTGCTGCTTTCCTGCAGTTTTCTTCCTCTTCCCTCCTCTCTCGCAGCACTGCAGAGCCTGATCTCTGCTTGCCCTCCCAGCTCAGCTCATGTAGAGCAGACAGATCCATGATAGGGCTGGTTTTAGGTGAGTTTTGGGTACCCTGCGGCTTTCTGGCTACCCCGTGGCAAACCCAAGCCAACCTAGGGGCGAGCAACACGCTGGCATTCAGGAGGCCTTCATCCAGCATCATCCTCTGCCTCAAGCTCCATGGGCGCCCTTGCGCGTGTTGCATAGAAGAGCCCGAAAGCCTCAAATTCCCATTTGCAATGGAGGGAGCCGGGGCAGTCCCAACACCCACGGGGACTCGGTCCTTACGGAAGCCACGGCGCAGGCGCACGCGTCGCACGGTGCAGGCTGTGGATGTGCCCCGGCTCCACGAGGTGACCCGCGTCCTCCGAGGGACCGGGGCTGCAGCCACCTCCCGTCCCCTGCCAGCGCCGGCGCCGGCACTCGGGCAGCTCCGCTATAAATCCACAGCCATTTGCGTCACTGGCGTTTGGTGCCAGAGCCTGAGGGTGCTGGAAAGTGGCCTTTGGATGCGTAATTTTCTTCTTTTGACTCCGGCTCCTCGTTTAATATTTCACAGCCGTGGCAGCGCACGGCAGTGCCAGGGACGCCCGCAAAGGCCCCCTGCGGGCTCCATGCTGACATTCCCATCCTGCGAGGGGATGGAAATTTATTAGCATTCCTTTTTAAACCAGGGTTTCATGGGAGCAGAGTGAAATCAGGAATAAAATGTGTGTGGCCCTGGAAACTCCTAATCCTGTGCAGCATTCCTGCCACAAATGGCTCCTAGATTCTCTGACGATACCATCAGCTTAAATAATTGCCCTTCGTTTTGGAAATAGTGGCTCTTCTCTTGTGTCAAATAGCACCTCATGCCGCTATTTGAAAGAAAGTAGGATAAAATTGCCTTCCTTGCTCCTCGCAGTGTGTCAGCTCCGCTCGGCAGCGTTGGGAATGGGATCAATCCGGCCCTGCTCTCCTGCCGGGGCGCTCGGGCTGGCTGGGGTCGGGGCAGAGCCTCCTTGGCCCTTAAAATGGGGAACAGGGAGGTTGCAAAGCCCCAGTGAACAACCCAGCAGGGAAGAGCGGCCGGGTGGGCTGTGCTGCCGGCGGCCCAGGCGCTATCGCCTCTCTCCATCGCCGCCCGTTATCCCTTTCATCCCTTCATTCCTTTCATCCTCTCCAAGAGGCCTCCTGGTGCCTCTTGAATCCTTCCCCCTCGCCTCATTTAAACAGCGCAGCCCGCACGCAGCCCGATAAGGCTCAATAAGAGGCAGATTAGGTCCTTGAGAAGCCTTTGGAAGAAACACTTCCATCCTCAGCGGGAGCGCCGGGAATCGCTTCAGGTCTGCGGCGGGGGGAGGAAACCTGCACGCCCGGCACCGGCTCCAGCGCCATCACGAGCGCCCAGCGAGGAATTGCGACAGCTCCCCGGTCACAGCGGGGGAAGAGTAATCTCCATTTGTTGCTTTATTAGCGCCGTAACTGCTCGAGGCCGCAGTTACCTTTAATTACTGCTCTCCTGCTCACTCCGGGCTCTGCGCGTGGTTGCAATGGGATGGGTCTTGGGAAAGGTATCCGGAGCCGGCAGCAGGTATCCAGCCCCTTTCCCTGCCAGAGCAGCATTTGCCGCTTGTACCAGGATACTCCCATAGGAAAAAGCCGGGATGCGGGTGATTCCCTGCTCCTCCCACAGCTCATGCGGAGGGTCGGCCTCATGGTAGGGCTGGTGGGCAGGGAGGGACAGATGAGTCCCAGGAGCAGGACGGGGCCTGTCACAGCCCTGGCTCAAGTTGCGGGATGAGACCCCAGTGCGGGGCTCTCACAATGGCACTTCTTCCTCCCACACCCACGTCCCTACCTGCGTGCACAGGAACAGATCCATTTTGGATGGCAGTGGGGCTTTCCCGTTCCCCGAAAGCCTGCTCCACGTTTCCCATACGCCAAGGTGCCGGGAGAAAGTGTGATCCAGATGCGGCTCTTCCCGGCGCCTCCGGAGCGAGCTGCGCGGCGCGGGCGGGAGCGGCGGCCCCGCACCCGGCCTCCCCAAATCGCTGCTTCGCTTCAAAGCCACAATTCATTTATTGTTAAATACCAGCGCTTGGCTCCTCATCCCCCAGTTCTAGGCGTATGTTCGCAAGCCTCCCTGGGCGCTTATGAGGTCTTGAAACTTCAACCTTAAAGAACACATTAAAAATTCACTTCTTCGAGCAGCTCTGTGAGTCCAGGGCCCAGGATCTAAAGGAAAAACCCATCAGCGCGAGACGCGGGATGCTCCATCGGGAGCCCCATGCCGAGCTCGCGAGCTGCTCCGGGAAGCCGCTGCGGCCCAGGGCTAAGCTCACCGCTAAGCGCCGGGATCCTGCTTCCCATCCCGCATCCCCCGGCTGCGGGGCTGGAATTGCTCCTGCACCGGCTGGGAACAGGAGCACGTGCAAGGTGCAGGAATGTCTGCCAGGAGCGAGGACGCCAATATCCAAACGCCTCCGGTGCCTTCCGCCCAATAAATCACGGCGTGACTCTAATTACTGCGCTTGCCCCTGGTGCACACCGGCTTAATATGGAAAACGAGCATGGAGGATTTATTGCTGCCGATCCTTGAGCTTTCATTTGGGATATTAAAATATGTTTAATTCATTGCGACATAGATCCAAGGAAGGAAATGCCCAGCAGGTTTCGAGTGTGCTTTGGGGTGCTTTGCTTTCCCGGCTCCATGGCTTTGGATGGGAAGATCTGTAGGTTTTAGGCTTTCCTATGGAAATGTCTGTCCGCACAGGCGCAAAGCAGCTCCCACCTTCTGAGTAGCTTCTTTCCTGCTCCGGGAACCTTTGGCCTTCAGGGTCAGGGCCACACGGAGTCATCGATGATGCTCAGAGCATTTCTTTCATGGCCTGGAACATTCCTGAAATCCTAAATCCCTTTTTTACCCTTTTAAATTTTTAAAGACAGCAACCCCGCTCCAGCATGGGGCTTCGCAGGACCCTTCCCAGCTCCAAATCCCCAGATTCGGACCCAGACCCAGCTGCTCTCCCTCCCATCACTCGCCCCATAGCAGCCCCAGCCGGCCCAGCCTGGCTGTGGTTTTGCCGGCACAGGGAATTTTTGAGAGGGGAACCCCCTCGCATTTTACCTCCGAATCAAGCCCTATTTTGGGCCAGTGTTTGAATTGCAGCCTTTTGCCTTCCATGATATCTGGCTGAGTTATTACAGGACCCAGAGGCATCTCAGCCACGTGTGAGCCCTCCCTGCGGCCAGCGCCGACCCCCTGCATCCTAAGGGCTGGCAGCGACAGCCCCACATGGCCCCCAAATTCCCAGCTGCACTGCGCCGGGGATGGCAGTGGGATGCCTAACGGATTCGGGATGCAGGAGGAGCTGGTAGGGCCGGGGAGCTTGCGGACGTGGCTCTGTGCAGCCGGGAGCAGGGATGCGGATGGAGCACGGATGGGCTACGCGTTGCCGTGGCAACCTGCGGAGGACCGTGCGCATCCCACCCGGCCAGGCTGAGCCGGGCGAAGGCACCGCCGCTCCGCGCGCTCCGCACGGACACGGGCAGCCCGGGCGGGGGGGAAGCTGCCTGGCCAGACCCCATCCCGGCGCCGCCTCGGTGCCGGCGGTGCCGCCGGCGCTCGCTGTCGGCAGCTCGGCCGTGCCCGCGCTCCCCTCTCCCAGCCGGGAGGCTCCATTCGTCAGCGCTAACGAGGCGCGCGGGGCTCTGCCGCAGGGGCTCCGCGGCGCCGCGCCAGCGGGGTCTGCAGCAGCACCGCCCGCACCGCCCGGGGCCCCCGGCCGCGCCAAGGCAGGAGCAGGTGCAGCCAAACCCACGCCAGGTGCTTAAAATTAACCTCCCACCTCCTGATTTAGGTGTTTAATGAAAGGGGCCCCTTGCAATCTCTTTTTTCCTCTCTGGTGCTGCAGAGCCCCTGGGAGCTGCTCCGCTCCCAGCGCATCGCGGATCCCCATGCAAGGAGCCCAAATCCTTGCACGTGGCTGGAGCCGCGCTTGGTGACGCACGTGCTCCATTAAGGAAAAAGATCAGAGTTCCCAGCAGCTAAAAATAGCAGCAGGCAGCGGCGCCGGGCTCGGCGCGGGGCTGCAGAGCCAGAGGTGCAGCGGCACTGCCGGCTGCTCCCCCGCCATGCACGCGGCCAGGGCACTTTCCCACTTGGAGGTGGATCATGCCGTGTGCCCACGGTACCAATGTGACCGCTCTTTGCTCTCCGACCGGGAGCAAATTGCTGCCATCCATCACCTGGTGCCTCAGTGGGACCTGGTGGCCGGTGGCTCCTGCCTGTGGCGCCGTGTGGAGCGGGGACGTATGGGGAGAAGTCTCCTTGGAGCGGCAGCCTAACAGCCTCTGTGCCCCCTGGCTTGACCGGCTGCTCCCTGGGACCCCGGGAGGAGCCCCAGGGCAACCGCAGCCCCCGGCCCAGTGCCAGGGCCAATCCCTTGGGAAGGGCCCCTGGGACCGCGCGGTGCCGCCGGGCTCAGCCCGTTGCTTACATAACCCTCGGCTCTCGAGATCGCCAGGGCCGTTTGCTTCCCGCCCGCCGGCTCTGACAGCTCTTTTTATTTTCCCTACCCTTAATGGGATGTTTATTCCTCTACAGCCTCCCCGCAGCCTCCAGCAGGATGGACACAGGATCAGGCGCAGAGCCGAGAGCGAAGCCACCAGCTCCCTCCCTATTCCGTGTCCCCCTGTGTCACAGGGCGGTGACAGCGCAGCAAGCGGCGGGTGACGAGGATCTGCCGTGAAAACTGCTGGGCTCGTTCCATGACAAGTGCCGAGCAGCCCGTCAGGTAGTCGTGATTTCTCCTACTCGCTCTGGCTTGGAGCCATCCAAAGGGATGGAGTAGGAGGGGGCTGCTCCGCTCCACTCGTAGGAGAGAGAAACCCCAGGTGTGTGGGGATTTGTCACCCTCCCCTGTCCCCTGGGTGAGATGTTGGCTGGACAGGGATGGGACTGGCACCGTGGGGCAGCTCCCAGCACCCTGCGGAGCCGCACACGGATACATATCCTTGCAGATGGGCAAGGGGCCAGGTCCAGCGGCAATCCATACCATGGCTCAGCCAACCCAGCTTGGAAATCCCGGAGCCGCCCTCCTACAGGTGCAGCAGGAAGGCAGCGAGCGGATGAATCCCACACCCTGCGCGAGTGGTTTGCGCACCGCGAGTAGCGTCCCCGCACAGCGGGAGGACGGGT
The DNA here is from genome assembly GCA_013398735.1 of Nothocercus julius. Taxonomy (NCBI): domain Eukaryota; kingdom Metazoa; phylum Chordata; class Aves; order Tinamiformes; family Tinamidae; genus Nothocercus; species Nothocercus julius. Next base: position 2,473,340 of record VZSV01000010.1, read on the forward strand.
CGTACCAAGGGCTGTGATGGCTTTCTGTTTCCTTTGGATGCAATAAATTCTAATATTAAGATCTGGAAAAGCACATTACCTTTGTTGGGGCTTCTTGGCAGTTGTCATTCTGGAAATCATTCTAGGAGGGTCTCTTGGTGGTTGTATCAGGTAAAAAGCCACACAAAGGTGCTGGCTGGAAGGTAACAGGCTGCCCTCAGGGTGTTGTGTTCAAGCAAGGGAAAAGGGGAAGACTCTAAATCTTGGTCTCCAGGATAAGACCAAATTTTGAACCAGGATATGCTGAAAGCATAAAAACTAGTAATGAAAAAAAAAAAAAAAAAAGTCTTGACAATATGAGAAGAGAGCCAGCTGGTGTTGTGTGGGCTTGCGATCTTCTGGCTGTGAAAAGCTCTAAGGGCATCACGTAAAAACAAAATTAATTTTGTTACATCAATATCTGCCATGGAGAACTCGGGACATTTCACATACTGGCCCCTGTTCTGTGGCGGATGAGTCTGAAGGACCTCACGTTGGAGTGTCAGAAGAGGCTTTTTGGAAAATGTTGATGAAATAATAGCAAAAAGAGATAAATCCTACCTAATCCTCGTGATTTATTACTAAGGGATCAGAGGGAACAGCAGTAGGAAAGCATGAACCTACCATTTGGGATGTGTGACCTCTTGTTTAGATGAACACTTGTGCCATAAAACAGCCACCTCCCGGAAAGGCTGGGGCCGGGAAATTGTGGATGAGTAAATTTATCTTCTGTACCGAGCAAACAAGGAGCTCTGACAGAGAAGAGAAAGAGGGGGGAAATGATCCAATGGGAGAAAGTTGGGGGAATCTTCAAAGTAGCCATGCCCAGCCCGCAAACCTGGTTGCACTTTTCTGCTGTGGGAATGTGGTCCAGTATTCTCCAGTTCCCCCAAATCCGTGGTAACCTCCTTCCCTGCCCTTGTTTCCCGGCCTTCTGAGAAGCAGTGAACAAAACCCGCCTTTTAATCCTTGACAACGTAGATTCCTTAAGAGCTTTTGTTGATCTTTGCAGACCGGAGGGAGGTTACCATGGAGTTACCTATGGATGGGCGAGCGGCAAACCCGCCGCGCTGGTGAGGCAGGACGGAGAGTCGGCGGGTGATGGTGGCAGGTGACATGTAGCTACCAAAAGCCCTCAAAAAGGAGAGAAAACAAATCGCGAGCGTGGCGAGGGCTGCAGCGGGGTCTCATGATGCTGAGTGCGGGGGGATGAAGAAGGGCAGGGTGGCACTCGGAAGGGAGGGACGGTGCTGCACGTGTGAAGACGGTGGTGGCAGCCTCAAAACGGGGCCTTCACGTGGAGCAGGACCCTCCGTGGCTGCCGCGGGGGCCCAAGGCGCATGTTCCGGGTATACCTGCTGTCCGAAAGCACCGGAGTGCGAGGAAGGGCACGGGGAAGCGGCGCCCGCGGCGGCGCCCCCACCACTGGGACC
>VZSV01000010.1:2495513-2511044 GCA_013398735.1 Nothocercus julius
CCATCGACGCGCACGCGCGCGGCGACTCCCTGCCCTTCTACTGCGACTCCTGCAAGGCCAAGATCAAGGGCCGCCTGGCCGCGCGCAAGGGCGGCAGCGCCCACGACACCGTGGTGGACTTGATGTCGCTGCCCCCGCCCGGCAGCGACGAGGAGGAAGACGAGACGACGGCCCTGCTGCCGGCCATCGCCGCCCCCCCGCCCGGCTTCCGAGACACCAGCTCGGACGAGGACGACCCGAAGCGCCGGGCGGCCGCGCAGAGCCAGGAGCGGGGCCGGCACCTCTGCGGGCTCCTCTACGACGAGATCCCCGTGACGCTGATCGACGCCGTGCAGACGCGCACGGTGCGCGACCACGCGCAGGAGCTGGACGATGCCCTCGTGTCCACGCTGCAGGCGCTGGAGGCGCTGGCGGCTTCGGAGGACTGTCCGCATCCCCCGCCACCGCAGACGGCAGGTATGGCGGGCCCTGCGCCTTCCTTTTTCCCCATGGAATATCCTTCCCTTCATCCTCCTCCCTGGCTTCTCTCTTCTCAACCCTCCCTGTAAGTGACTGTGGGGCAGTTCCTAATGAAAACTAAATTATGGCAACAGGGTCCGGCAGGAGCAGCCAAACTGTTGCTCGGATTCGTAAGAGCCGCCCATGGGAACCCTCCTCCTCCTCGTGAAGGAGCCTTTTGGTTGTCCCCTATCGGCAGTGCTCCCCCTGACCCTGCTCACTTGGTGTGTTTGGCCCTTGTTCCTCTCGGGTCTACCCCCAGTTTTGCAGTGTGTGACCCCTTTTCCTTTTTGCTCCCTGTAGCCATTCCTATCCCTGGAGCCCTTCCCAGGACCTTTTTCTGGTCCTGGAGCTCTTGCTGAGTGAAGCCACCAGCTGGCTCAGGGCTAACAAACGATGGCTCTCGAACGTGCTAATCCTTGGTGGAAGGAGGTCACTGCGGTTCCTCTGCTGCCGTGTCCGGCGTCCCTGGGTCCCCACTCCCACCTGGAGCTGCTCCCTTGTCCCCGCAGCGATGCGACACGCACGTAGCACTGGTGCGGGTGTCTCTCTGTGTCCCTCCGCAGGTCTTATCGTCCTGGCTGCCATCACTCCTGAGTCATCTCTGGATTCGGGCCACGAAACCAACTCGTCGGAACTGACTGATGTCTCCGAGATGGTCTCTGCTATGAAGCAGCACCAGAACGCAGCCTACTTCCTAGCTCAGCACATCAGCAAGGAGAACATCCTGGCAAAGAAGGACTTGCCTTTCCGCATCCAGAGCTGCGCTGCCCAAGCTGTGCTCGCCTCCCCCTACGCCCTCAGCCACCAGGAGCCAAACCCCTCGCTGAAGGCCGATTGCTCCCACCAAAGCCCCAGCCTTAGCAATTGCAAGAGCAAACAGGAGCAGCAGCAAGGGGAGCGGAGCTGCCCCTCGGCCGCGCAGCCAGCGCTGTCCCCCCAGCTCAGCGAGCAGAGCAGGGCGGCTCCAGGGCCACCCCCTGAGTGCAAAGGGGCCGGCCACACGAAAGCCGCCTTTGAGGTATCTCTGCACAGCGCAGCAGCCTCAAGCGGGGAGCAGGCCCAGGAGTCACGAGAGACGATGCCCAAAGAGGTCCGGCCGAGCCCCAAGCTCCTCTTGGACCACAGAAGTGGTGTAACCCCAGCCCTCATTGCAGCCGCTCTGCAGCAAGTGGCAAATGCGAAAGGCTCCGCTTGCCAAGTGGCGGCGGCTCCGAAAGAAGATAAGAACATCGACGGGAGCAGCGGCTTCGCATCCTCCGGCGGCAAGTCTGTGAAACTTAAAGGAGGTCAGCAAGCTGAAGACCTGTTATGCAACTGTCAGCAGCAGCTCTCGCAGCAGCAGCACAGCGAAGTCTCTGCAAGTCCTGAAGAAGCTCCTGGCAGCAGGGCTGAAACGTCTCACCTTGCCTCAGCAGGGGAGGAAGTGATGCCTAGTAAGACTTTTCCCTCTAAAAGCTACCAGCCAAAAGTGAGCAGGGATCCCCTAGGAAAAGCTCCAAGTGGGGAGCCAGGTCAGAAGGCAGAGGGGGAAGCCACAAGCCTTGTCTTTCCAAGACATGTGGCTCCTCCAAACCTAGGGGAGAAAATGCAGCAGGAAAACTCAGTCAAAAGTTTCCAAGCCGAGAGTGGCTGTCTGCACTCTCCATCACTTGGCAGCACTTTCAGGAGCACCAGTGAGGATCCCAAAGGGCCGATCCAGCTGGTGCCCAGGCCCGAGGGCCTGCAGATTAGCACTGTGCCTTCCAAAAAAGCAGAAAAAGTCCTGGAGGTGACCCAGCAAGCTGGTGATGTCCCAGCTAAACCCAAAGCTCCCAAAGGTCCCTTCAGGTTGAGGAACCTCTTCTCTGCGACGTTTCCTACGCGGCTGAAGAAGGAGACGGACGAGCGGCAGGCCCAGCTGCAGAAGGTGAAGCAGTACGAGCTGGAGTTCCTCGAAGAGCTGCTCAAGCCCAAGGGCAAAGGCGACCTGCCACCCCAGGAGTATCTGCAGCCTCCTGCCCCTGGGCGCTGCAGCTGCCAGCTGAGGAGCAGCCCGGTGCAGAAAGTCCCCGGCATGTCCAGGGAGCAAAGACGCAGCTGTGACTGCAAGCGGATTTGCAGGGGGGTGAGGCCACCCCCTAACCAGCTGCTGATGCCAGAACTGGAGAGGCGAGGGAGGGAGAAAGCTCTGGATGACCAGAAGCAGGTAGAGGCTGCAATTAGGTTGACGAGCATGAGCAGCCCTTCCACAGGCAAGCGGATACGATCTACAAGTTTGGAGTCCAGAGATTACCGGTCAGACCCCGAGAACGGCGTGTCGTGTTTGAGCACGTGCGCTTCCCGGGGGGAATGCATGGGTGCTCCCCACTACAAGAAGCTCCTGCGTCGCTACAGCGTCAGTGAAATAGATAAGACCGACAGGACATCTCTCTCCTCAGAGATCTACCAGAACATCTACACCGTGAAGCAGAAAGGCCTCCAGAAGGAATCTGAACCCGGCATCCACGGCTCAGTTCTGAAAAGCAAAATCCAGGAAGCCTCTGGAGTGGCTGATCCATCTTATGTCCACATAGCACAGGAGAAAAAGAACCAGAAAGGCTCTGCGGTGTTCTCTGTGCAGGAGGAGATGTATCCGAGTCCTGCTGGGCTGCGAGATGAAGATATGGAGGATGAGAAGTGCTGCTCCATCCGGTACTGCTTCTACTACAGGAAATGCGACGTTGCAGATGACGGGAGCGAGAAGGATGAGCTGTCCTATTCCATCCCCATGCAGATACTCCCAGGAATGAAGCTGGACAATCAGATGGTCCCAGTCATGAGCAGGACCCTTCAGGTTCTAGATGCAACGGCCTGCAGCAGTCCCAATGGTAGTCAAACCCAGGAAATAGATCTAAGGTCCTCCACTTTTGAAGGGAGCCTGGCAAAAATCAACAGCCTCCGCGGCCATGCCTACAGCTTGCCGGATGGGTTCCTGCAGGTGCAGCTGGACACCAACGAGCTCCTGATGATCCTGAGGCAGTGCGTGGTGAGCCCCGAGGTCCGCGACTGCAAGCCCTACATCTCCCAGCTGGCCGAGTACAAGCAGGAGCTGGCGCTCAAGTTCAAGGAGTTCCGGGCGTCGTGCCGCCGCGTGGCCGCCGTCGACAAGAGTCCCACTCACATGCTCTGCGCCATCACGAGCAGCTTCCAGGTGCTAAGCAGCCTCATCGAGACGTTCGTGAGGCTGGTGTACATCGTGCGCTCCGAGTCCCAGCGCCAAGAGCTGCTGGCCAAGGTGGAGGAGGTGGTGAGGAACTACACCTTCCTCCTGCGGGCCGCGGAGGAGTCCACGGCCCGAACGCTGAGCCATCAGCAGGCGGCCGAGCAGCTCGCGCGCCAGTCGGCCACGGTCGCCACTGTCATGAGCACGCTCACACGCTCCCTGAAGACACTCATCAATAAGTAAGCCGGCCAAGAAAGCCAGCGAGCCCGTGCGTGCCAAGCCGTGTGCCCGTGGTCCTCACATCATGGAGGTCTGATGAGGACGAGTGTCTGGAAAGCCCACCTCTTGGCCATTCCCATGGCCATTCCAATGGCCAAGACCTTCTGGAAAGCCTTCATCTACTGGGGGTTCCAATGGCCAAGACCTTCTTTCATCTCTCCTGAGTGAATGGTGATGTTGGTGGAGCTTCCAAAGGGTCAGTCCAGCCACTCCGCTTGCTCGCTCACACCGGCTTCCCGGTGACCTTCCCAGGGAGACACAGCCACCCCGTCTCCACGCGGCTTTGGGTTCATGCGGTTCGGGGTCTCCCTCGTGCAAAGACCAGACACTGTCTCCCGCGGCCGCGGTGTGCCAGCCCGGTGAGCAGTGACTGAGCTGAGCCCTCCCAGCTTCACCTGGGTCTCGTTCGGAGCCCAACCAGCATCTTGCCACGTAAACAGCTCTTCAGCCTCCCCAGGTCCGACCCACGAAGGCAGCGTGCGGAGGGCACCTCCGAGTGCTCTCCAGAGGCAGGTCCCCAAGCCCTTCCGTCTCCCTTCGCGCTGCTAGAGGGGACCGCAGCTCTGCGCTGGAGTGACTGCCATGAGAAGTGTTATTTAGTCCCGTGTGATGGATGTTTATTTGGATTATTTTTTTGTTTGTTCGTTTTTTTACTTCCAGATGAATGGTAGACTGATTCCTAATTGTTTTTCTTCATACCCTGAGGTTCCTCTCCTCCTCCTCCTCCCCAGTCTAGCTTCTAGACCTCATGAATCAGACCGCCTTAACTGGTGCTTCAGGGCACTTCCCCACCCTGCAGAACGGAGCGAGGAGCAAACGCAAGGTCACACATCCAGCCCGCACCCCCGGGGACGCCCCGTGGCTCCCAACGTCCCTGCGCCCACAGGGGACATCACAGCATCCACCCGCGGGGCCGGATCCCGGGAAAGAGAAGGGCTGCCACGCTCGGCCCCATGGCCACCGGGCGCGTGGAGCTCATGAGGGATCTCCATGGGTCACCTGCCATCTCTCGTATTTTCTTTTTTTTTTTTTCTTTAATAGAAAACGCACATTTGGAATCTCTCTCGTTCTTCCGTAAGAGTTATGGAAATGCACAATGTGCTTTTAACACGCGCATCCTCTACCGAGTGCAATAACGTGCCCTGGCCCGCGGCCGCCCGGCGCGTCGGCCAGCGCCGCCAGCGAGGCGGAGCGGATCCCGCTACGCGCACAGAGCCCCGCTGGCCTCCTGCTTTCAAGAACCATGTAGCAAATACCGGGGGGAAGAGCCAGTTCGGAGGGCAGTCCACGGCGGGCGAAGCCCATGACAGCGGCGAAGGCTGACGGGGGGCTGCGTTCTTCTGCTCCCGTGAATTATCTATTCAGAAACTATGAGTTTCCTTGAGCTCCCCATTACGCCTATATCATTCCTCCAAAAAATCTCTCAGTCTAATACAGAGGAAAATTTTTTTATCGTCTGTATATAGTATATATAAATAAAAATATATATAAATTATATATATATATATACACAAATTTATGTCTTGTTTTACAAACAAGAAAGATTAAATATATCAGTCTTAATATCCAAACTAGCACTTTGTGTGTTTTTTTTAACAACTTTGCAGAGGGAGTAGCACAGCCAGAGACGGCAGGGCTCCCGCTTCCCTCCGCTTTCCTGGGAAGCCCATACGCCAGCAGGGACACGTAGGAACAACGCGAATCCATTCCTAGCTACAGGTGACATTTCCAATATCCCCTTTCCTCCGGGGACATGTTTTGCCTGGCACGATGAATTCCCTGTTTATCAGAGGGAAGAGCATCCGTGCGTGTCCTTGATACACCTCAAAGCCTCCAGGAACAATGATGCAACACCAAAATCTGCGGAACGGGGTTGTGTTCTCTAGGGGGGTTGCATTGCGTCGGAAGCGGAGACAGCCGCGGCCGAGACTGGCGCTTTCGCTGGGCCTCTGGGCTGGTTATTTTAATCTGCATCACACCATTTCCCAAGCTGAGATAACTAACGACGCCTGACATCCGAGGGGACCAAACACCTATTTATAAAGCTGGGTGTGGATCAGAAAAACAGCAAAGCCGAGTGTTTCTTTTCCTGACATACAGATCCTGGAAACACTATTGACAGCAAGCAGTTTCCTGAGCAATTTCAGTGGATTTTTTTATTTTTTTGTGAGTTCTCTTAGTACCATCTAGTGGGCAAGCAGCAGCCTGGCAGAAGGAATTAGTTTGTGGCAATACAGATATTATTTGCGTAGCTCCAGAGCCAGGCAGATGCCCCTGTTTGAAAGGAGCAGCTGTATTAGCACCTATCAAAACGTATTCCCTGCTTTATTTTTATTGCACTCATCTTTTAGGCGTTGCCTCTCTGGGCTAGGCACTTGTAAGGTCTGCTGAAAGAAACGGGCCAAGTAAAATTCCCTAGTTTAAAATTTCTGAATGTCAGATTTTTTTTAAAAAAAAAAAACTTCATCACAGTTGCACGGTGTAGATAATTATGAATAAATTGTTTTTTTCCCCAGATCCAGGTCCCTTCTCACTGCCCTCTGGGTTTGTCTACCTGGAAGCAGCATTGCTCTTAGCTGGCACTCACCCCGCTCCAGTGCAGCACTGTTGTCCCCAGAAGGTTAAAGCAAAGTATGTGGTCCCTTAGGGCACCAGCACCAAAATGCACTTGCAGTAGCCCTCAGGTGGCCTCCTGCCTTCCCTTAAACTTCTCTGAATTACGTGCATTCCTGGGGAGTCCTGACTAGAGCTCTGCCATTGGCCATGGATTAAAAAGGGACAAAAATTGGGCCACCTTTGCTCCCTCTAAATCACGTGCAGAAATTGCCAGACTCAACTTCCCGAATTAATCCAGGAGGTGAAAATGAGCAAACCCGAAGCTGTATTCCTGCTTGGATAAAGCTGGATAATGCTCCGGAGCATTAGTGGTCGTTCTCAGCCAGAGGCAACAGCCGGGCACCACGTTTTTGCAGCATGTTAGCCAGGCGAGCCTAATCCCCGCAGCGGCGGCCGGCGTCCTGCCACCCGTCCGGGCCGCTGCAGCGGGGCCAGCCGAATAGCTGGGAGCCACTGATGCTTGCAGCGAGCCCTGGCCCGTTGACATCAAATATAAATGAGTAATGTCTCAGTTTTAGCCCTGTTTGAAACACAATGGGCGCCCGAGTGAAACATCCGAGCAAATCCCTGGCGTGGGCAGAGGCGGCGGAGCTGGCAGCGGCGCCCGGGGCTTTCGGCTGCGCGAGGACAAAGTCGGCCAGGAAAGATGGGCACCCCGGCTTATTCAGATTTCCTCCCCGCATTCAGCCTGTCTGAAAGCAGACAGGGCGCGTGACGGGGAAGTGATTTCCGAAGGCCGCCTCATTCCAAAGGCTCGTCCCTGCGGAGCCGGGCGCGCGGCGGAGCAGCCGAGCGGAGCCATTGCCCTCTGCCATCACCCTCTCCCCAGATGAAGCGTGAACAGAGAGGGGTTTTTGTCCTGCAGCTGGACTATCTTACTTCATAACCTCATTAAAAAGCAAAAATGCTGCTAAAAGTGGTGGAAACCCCAGCAGCGCCTTTCTGCTCCATGCACCAAGTAGCTGCACAAGCTAAAGATGGGGGGGCGAAGATTAACACTGCACAGAGTGCCATAAGGCTCTGCAACAGCCCGCTTCCCAAAAGCACCTTGGAAATGCTCAGGAATGCAGTGTGATTAAGCAAAGGCCGTCAGCGAACAACATTCCCTCCTGCCGGAGGGCCTGGGCTCCATGTGCGTGGACGAGGCTCTGCAGAAAGGCAGCGCTCACGGGCGGTACGGCTGAGCTTTGCTCACCTGAAACCAAAGGGAGACCTAAAATCAGGTGATTTTTCTCTGCAAAGGAAAGAGCACAGTGTTTCAGCAGTCTCAGTAAAGGCCTGGAAGACATTCCTATTCAATCCTAGCAGCTTGGATAGGAGCAGGGAGCGGGATTTATGTAAAAATAATCCCCGTGCAAAACGAAAGCGGCAGAGGGGCTGGCAGAAAAACAGGCACCACTCCCAGGCTCCGGGTGAGCGTCTCCCCTGCGGCCACAGGGAATCCTGCAGTTTTCAAAACTGCAAAGCGAGCCCTGGCAAGGGGGTGAAATCCAGAAATGTCACAAGACCGAGCGGAGCCAAGCCCCGAGAGCGCGCGAGCCGCAAAGGCAAAGGCATTGGCGCCGTGAATTCGTGCGGCTAAAGGGCAAAAGCGGTAGTTGTGCTATTCATATCCAGCACCGCTCCTCAACAGCACGGGCTGCTACCTGCACACGGCAAGCAGAAAGGAAAAAAAAACCCTCAGCAACACACTTGCTGCATTGGAATAGGTCCTTGATTAAGCGACAGGCGGTAATTGAGTGGCAATTGTATGGAGGAATGTGCCCGGAGACCAAGAAAGTGGCGGTCTTGACATCACTCTGCAATTTGATAGAGTTAATGTGCTACCTAAACCTTCCTGGAAAATACCTTCTGAGGCCAGGAAACACAAAGGCGGTTCTGATTAAATGAACCTCCGCAGAATGCCATAAATAAAAAGGGAGGTTTGCCATTCATGCGCTTTCAGGTACATGAATGTCTTCGGGTGGACATTAATTTCTTTCTTAATTCCCCAAACGTGTGAGAGCAGCTCTAACTATGGGCTAATTCTTTCCAAGACCAAAATTAACCGGTGCTTGCCCTCACTATGAACCTCAGGCTAATTAAACTGAATTTCAGTGTTGCGTGATGTGGTTTATGCTGCTTGGCTCTCCAAACGAAGCAAGCCAAAGTGAGCAAGGCCCTTTCCTTGTCACCATCCACACAGGACAGAAGATGTTTGGATCCACCTTCACGACCAACCCTTAGTTAACCCGCATTTGTTCCCCTGAGCATCCTTGGACAGGCAAGGATGACAGCCGGATGGTTGAAGGGAGCCCAGGACCGGATAAACATCTCCCTGGCCAACGGTGATTCTCCTCGTCCCTAATCACACGGTAAATGGAAATGCAGGTTGTCAATGGGTGGGCAAATTGCTGGGGAAGGCGATGGGGAAGCTTTGGGGATGTGTTTAAGCGAGCCCGTGTTGCATATTGATTAAGGTCCTTCCTCAATAAAACCTGCGCTTAGCCCGCTGTAAGAGGTTCTCTAACGACAGCAATAAATCGTTCAGCTCCACGGACTTTTGTCCTTACACCCGAAGCGTGACCCTGCGAAGACGGTGACAAGCACTGGGGCTGCGAATGGTTCAGCAACAGAAACAAACATCTCAGGGGCCCGCAAGAAGTCATCCGGCCCCACGTTCTTCCGACTGCCCTCAGCGAGCTGCTGCAAGCCTGTGTTCTGGAGGGGGGAAAAGCCTTGAGGTTATTTTTAGTGTATATAGCTTTAATCATGGAAAACATAAAGAGAGCAAACAGCTAAAGATACGAGACATCCAAATTTGCAATTTGCAAATTAACACAAAGTACCATTTGAAAAATGTTGCCCACAAATCCTTTCACTGGAAGCACCAGGAAGCCACCTGACAAGAGGCATTTTCCCCATATTATTAAAATGAGCAATATTTAGAAACACGATAGAAACACAGGGATACATCCGTACTTTCCCGCTCTTCGGATTCACTGGATATCAGAATTTTACAAGCCACTGTGCTAATACCCAAGTGTTGGGAATTACCACCGATACTATATTCCATTTCCACCACAATTCCAAGTATGGGAATTTGCATCTATTCTAATCCACAAGGATCCCAAGTTTAATGAAACCTCCCCAAAGTGTAACCCTGAAGACATCAGTTTATTGGCCCTTTGGGACAGGAACAGCAGTTGTTGGGGCCCAAATATCTGCAATAAAATAGAAGGAGACTGTGCCCATCCCGAATGAACCTTGCAGACCATTTCTGCTGCTAAAATCCCACAGCCTCAAAGTAAAGACTCGTCAATGCCCAATTAGTTGCTGAATTTTGTTATCCAATAGCTAAAGGAAACTTGTATGGATTACGGGATCATATGCACCTTGTGAAGAAGCTCTGTGGCTCTGTTTTTATTTTGTATAATTAAAAGCCTTTAACCGCAACGTTTATTTTAGCAAAGGCTAAATTAATATACAGAATTTAATCACATACGGACTGAAAGCTCGCAGGAGATTAATTACCAAATTAGGTGCAAAAATACCTGATTATACACACAAATAAAACCTTCGGAAATCAAATTAAACAGCCTGTTAAAATAAAGCCCAAGGTAGATTTTGACATTGATCCAAAAGACAGGAAAAAAAAGTGTATGTGCAGCGTGGAAGATGCACCGCGACTGTAAGTTTTCTAATCTCCAGCTGTGACCAGCAGGTATTTGCACAAGGAAAATAAACACATTGGCATGGCAAGGTGACGCCGGTACAGTGTTACAGAGGGGTACAGCAGTCCCGCGAGGTGATGCTGGTACTGTGTTACAGGGGGCAAAACAGCCCAGCAAGGGTGATGCCAGTACCATGTTACACCTTGGCATGGCAAGGTGACACGAGTACAGCATTATACAGGGCTACAGCAGCCTGGCGAGGTGACGCTGATACAGCATTACACAGGGGTACAATAGTCCAGTGAGGTGACGTGGGTACAGCATTAGGTTGCGGCACTGTGGCCCAGCAAGGTGTTGTTGGTACAGTGTTATGGGGGGCACAACAGCCCAGCAAGGTGACGCCACTACAGTGTTACACACTGGCATGGCAAGGTGACACTGGTACAGCATTACACAGGGGTACAGCAGCCCAGTGAAGTGACGCTGGTACAGCATTACAGGACGGCCTGGCAAGGTGATACCGGCACAGCGTTACACAGGGGTACAGCATTACAGGACGGCCTGGCGAGGTGATGCCAGCCCAGCACTACACAGGTGAGGTGACGCCGGTACAGCATTACACAGGGGTACAGCAGCCTGGTGAAGTGACACCAGTACCGTGTTACAGCACTACAGAGCGTCCAGCAAGGTGACCCAGGTACAGCGTTACACACGGGGACAGCGCTACAGCATGACAGAGTGTCCGGCGAGGTGACGTGGGTACAGCGTTACACACGGGGACAGCGCCTACAGCGTGACAGAAGGGCCCGGGGAGGTGACGCGGGTACAGCGTTACACAGGAGGACAGCGCTACAGCGTGACAGAGCATCTGGCGAGGTGACGTGGGTACAGCATTACACACGGGGACAGCGCTACAGCATGACAGAAGGGCCCGGTGAGGTGACGCGGGTACAGCGTTACACACGGGGACAATGCTACAGCATGACAGAAGGGCCCGGTGAGGTGACGCAGGTACAGCGTTACACACGGTGACAGCGCTACAGCGTGACAGAGCGCCCGGCGAGGTGACGCCGGCACCGCACAACGTGGCCGCCGCGGTGGCCGCAGCCCAGGCGATGCAGGAACGCGGAAGGCCGGGCGGGCCCAGGCGCCGCAGCCCCGGCCCTCGGCGCCACGCTCAGCTAAAGGGGAAGCTCATGGGGGCTCCCCCCGGGCGCTACACGGCGCTGCGGCCCGGCGGGCACCGGGGGCCATTTTCTGTTCACCGCCCCGCTCGTCGCCCCGGCCCCCCTCACACAGGGGAGGCATCATGGCCGCCGTGGGGGGGGCGCTCACTCATACCCTCCCCACACACCCTCCCCCCAACCACGCGGCCACGTGGGGCAGCTCCGGCTGCGGCCGCTCTGACCAATAGAGACCCGCCGGCCAGGCGACGGCCAATCGCCTCGCTGCTCCTGAGTATCGGCCCGCCCCCTGCACGGGTAAGCGGCGCCCCCTGAGCGGCGGGCGTCAGGTCCCTGCCCCCTCCCACCTGGGGCTGTTGAGGGCGGGGCAGCGGGGAGACCCCTCGCGCCATTGGCTAGTCTGTCTGGGCCCCGCCCCCTAGGCCCCGCAGAGCCAATGAGGAGCTTGGCCAGGCATGGCCGCGGGGGCGGGGAGTTTATAAAAGGCCCGCGCGGCTGGCGGGAAGGGGTAAGATGGCGGTGTAGGCGCGAGTCGGCGTGTCTTGCGTTCTGTCCTCGCCTCAGGCGCCTCTGTGTCACCTTCCGGCGGAGGCGGCTGGATTCCGACTCGCAAGGCGGCCGCGGTGTGAGGCGGGAGGAGGAGGACAAAGCCTCCGCTGCCGCCCTCGCCGTCATGCCTAACATCAAGATCTTTAGCGGCAGCTCGCACCAGGACCTGTCGCAGAAGATCGCCGACCGCCTCGGCCTGGAGCTGGGCAAGGTGGTGACCAAGAAGTTCAGCAACCAGGAGACGTGGTGAGGCAGCGCGGCGGCAAGGAGGGCGGGGGGGGGGGCGGAGCCGCGCACTACAACTCCCAGCAGGCAGCGCGGCGTGGCCTCGCTGCTTGCCACGCGAGCGCCGCGCGGGGGCTGCTGGGAGTTGTAGTGCGGGCGGGGGGAGGAGCTCGCTGCCGGAGCGGGGCCTCCCTTCCCGCCGCGTTGCGAGAAGCCCCGGGGGGCGGAGGCGGCGGCGGCTGCTCTGGGGGAGCCCCCGGGGGGCGGCCGCCATGTGCGGGGCCCTCCTGATGCTCCCCTCCCTCTAGTGGCGCGGCCTCGCAGCGCCGCCTGTGCCATATGGGCCCCCTCCGGCCGCTCCCCGCGGGCTTTCCGTGTTTATGCTGTGTTTGAGGGAGAAAAAAATCCAGGCTGGTTAAGCAGGATCCTGGAGGGAAGCGGCTGGCACGGCTGCATCAGTGCCGTGCAGACAGGGACCCGGCGAGTGCCCCTTGGGTGCAAGGCTGGGGTGCAGCGCCCGTGGGATCCCTGTGTCCCTCGTCACATCCTTCCACGCTCTGCTCCGTGGGCTGAGGCCTCCCCCGTGCCCCGGGTGCAGCCGCTGCCTTCAAACTGCGCCGGGTTTTGAAGCGCTTCATAACGTGATGCAGGGAGGATCGCCCAGGGCACGGCCAGGCAGCCGGGTATAACATCAAATGATTGCGCTCTTCTGGAAACAGATTTTTTTTTTTTCATTAGAATCTAGGTTAGAAACAGGAGGTAGAACACCCCAGAGGCTTCCATTGCTTAGGCATATATTGTAATTGAAAGCCCTAGAGTTGCCTCAAAGACACATAGAGGAAACCAGTCAAAATACTGTTTATAACTTAGTTGCTGCTACTGCACTGTTCTCATTACTATTTGTCAATTGCTTTTACCTGTTGAATTGGTTTGTCAGGGTCTTAATGTCACCAGATAGTGCAACTCTTTAAGATCTGATGCCTCCTGTGTACCTCAGTAAGCTGATGACCACTACCTGCCTGGAAAAGCAAGACTGATAAAAGTTAGTGCTTGGAAGAGCTGGCTAATATTTTGTGTAGTAAATACCAGAGAGTGCTCTGATTGTTAGTATGTCCAATTGGTGACCATTGCATGCTGACTAATGTTAAGTCTGACTCTTTCCTAGTGAAAAGTCCTTATATTGGTTGCAGTTCTGCTTAAGGGATTGCTGAATGCTGTAGGTTCAGGTATAAGATAGCAAAAAGCCTGAATCAGCAGCTTGCTGGTGCAGCTTGAGCAGCAAGACTGTAAATGCATAGAGGTCATCAAAAACATGTTGAGGAAGGGATGTGGGGTGAGAGGGTGAGCTCAGTATCAAAAATCTGCCCTAAGACTCTTGAAATGGAGACATTAGAATGATGTCCCCTTGCTCAGATGTAGCTGAGTGACCTGGCAGCGGTCGGTGGACATCTGCAGGGCAAGAGGAAAGAATCTGGGGGAACATCGTGCTCTGGCTTCTGGTTATTTCGAAATCTGGCATGCTCCTCTAGCTTGAAATGTTGGAAGCAGGAGCAGTTAATTTGTTCCTACAAGAGGCCTTTTGCAGCGCTCGTCTGTATGAAACCCCGGAGCGGAGCCTGCTGCTCGCTTTCCAGCGCTGCTTTGGGTGCAGGTGCCTCAGCACAAGCTCCGAAGCTTTTTGGCCGTTTGCCGCTGGCAAACAGGACCTTTGGCTTCTATTCAGTCTCTTCATCAGCAGGGATTAGTGTGCATTACATCCAGGAGGAAATTAACCCCCAAAGCCTTTCCAAAGTGAAATGCTGGAGGGCCTCTCTGTCCAAGGCTCTGAATAGCTGTTATGGTTCTAAATCTAATAATCTGCTGCAGTGTAGCTTCTGTTAGAAGTTTGGCTCAGCTTTCTCTGCTGACTGGCCATCACGCCTGCTTCCTTTATACACTGCTGCTTTTCACAGAATCCCAGAATGGTTGAGGTTGGAAGGGACCTCTAGAGATGCCCTAGTGCAACCCCCTGCTCCAGCAGGGACACCAGAGCACGGGGCACAGGGCGGCATCCAGGTGGGTTTGCAGATCTCCAGGGAAGGAGCCTCCACCACCTCTCTGGGCAGCCTGTGCCAGGGCTCCGGCACCCTCGCAGCAAAGAAGTTCTTCCTCACATGGACATGGAACTGCCTGGGTTTTAATTTATACCCATTACCCCTTGTCCTGTCACTGGCCACCACTGAGAAGAGTTTGGCTGCATCGTCCCTACATTCTCCCCTCAGGTACTTTATACATATTGATCAGATCCCCTCTCAGTTTTCTGTTCTCCAGGCTAGACAGGCCCAGCTCGCTTACTCTTTCCTCATACAATAGATGCTCCAGCTACGCTGGACCCTCTCTAGAAGTTCCATGTCACTCTTGTACTTTTAACCGAGACAGGTATAACTCTCTGATTTGAGGCAAACAGGGGCTCTTGTGGGGTGTGTACACGCTCGGGTTGTGCTCAGATTGAAAGTGCAGGCTGAGTGCTTTTAGCCTTACTGACTGAACTATTAAATGTGATCAGTGAGCACTGTAAAATAGTTACTGAGCAAATAGACCCTGCTCAGCACCCGCGATTCCATTGTCACCCACAGCTCCTTGGGACTGCAGTCCCCCAAGCCACAGCATCGCTTGCTCTGCAGCCGTGTGTGACAGCAGGGTTTTAATTAATATGGATTTGGATACAACTCTTTTCCCCCCATCTCTTCCCAGTGTGGAAATAGGTGAGAGCGTGCGTGGGGAGGATGTCTACATCGTGCAGAGCGGCTGCGGTGAGATCAACGACAACCTGATGGAGCTCCTTATCATGATCAATGCCTGTAAGATTGCCTCAGCCAGCAGGGTCACAGCCGTCATCCCGTGCTTCCCCTACGCTCGCCAGGACAAAAAGGACAAGGTAAGGCTTTCGGAAAGGCTTCTGGGAAGATGAATGCGTGTCTTGAAAGTGCTGGCTGGGGTTTAGGTGGTGTTGAATATGTAGATGAAGAAATGATAGGACTTATTTTAACTTTTTAAACCTAGGGGCATTGGACTATAAAATCATCTTTTCATAAAAATCCAGTTCTTCTTGAAAATACACCAAACTGTAATCAGCGTTGATGAAAAGATGCAATGTTAATGAGCACCCCTTTTAGTAACTGTCTGTGAATCATTGCCTGGAAGCAGAAGGCTGGCATCTTGATGAGGGAATTGAATTTGTGTTAAATACTCTTTTTTCTTTTTTTTTTTCTGTCTCTCTCTGTCTCTCTCTGTCTCTCTCTGTCTCTCTCTGTCTCTCTCTGTCTCTCTCTGTCTCTCTCTGTCTCTCTCTGTCTCTCTCTGT
>VZSV01000010.1:2511304-2522022 GCA_013398735.1 Nothocercus julius
TCTCTGTCTCTCTCTGTCTCTCTCTGTCTCTCTCTGTCTCTCTCTGTCTCTCTCTGTCTCTCTCTGTCTCTCTCTGTCTCTCTCTGTCTCTCTCTTCCTAGAGTCGAGCCCCAATCTCTGCCAAGCTGGTGGCGAACATGCTGTCTGTGGCCGGTGCAGATCACATAATCACCATGGACCTGCATGCCTCCCAGATTCAGGTAGGAGCCAAAATCAGGAGAGTGAGTATTTATTTACTTGCTCACCTCCAAGCCTGTTCACTGCCTGACAGGTTTGCCAGGGATCTGCAGCAGTCAGGACTTGGGAGCGCAGGACTGAAAGGGACTTGTAGGGTCATCAGCAAAGGATTAGGGGATGGATAATGGTTTCAGCTGTAAATGATGGAGGCAGCGAGCTGTTAAACTGCTAGTCTTGTCTAGCTCCATCTTGAGCAAGCTCTCAGACAGGAAACCAACTCAGTGCAACCAGGAAGGATGGCAGAGGTGGGGATATCTGTTGTATTACTGCAAACGTTTATCTAGGGTAGTTGCATATCTACTGTCTGAGTGAAGTAGATGGACTCGCTGTCATTTTACAAGTTGAAAATGCAGCCATTCCCACATCAGTATAATTTGTTCCAGTATAATTTGTCCAGAAATGCTGTCTCAGATGGAAAATCTCTGGGGGCACAGCAGAGAAGACTTGCAGGAAACTCATGAAATAGAGAAGCAGAGCCCAAAGGGTACTCCTCTTCCTTAGGATGCTTTTGAAGTTGTATGTGCCATAGGGTTGAGCTTTTAGCAGCAGCACAGGTGAGATTTAAGTTGAATAATTGGTAATAATAGTTGTGTAAATCTTCTCCAGCATCTGACTGGTTTCAGCCAGCTTCTCGTACATGCTGGGTTGCATGAGCCCAGAAAGAATAGTGCTGGGAGAGATCAGTGTTCGCTCTGCACCTTGAATGTAAGGCATGACTGTTTTTTCCAACAGCTCCTATGTACCAGCCCTCCTGTTCCTTACTCCCTGTCCAGGGTTAAGTTCTGGCTTTCAGTGACCTTTGAGGTTTACCTGCAGGAGCCTGCTGTGTCAGAGTAAAGCTGGAACCAGCTGCTGCATTAGTTTAAAAGCAAATATTGCCGAAGCTTTTTTCATAGGTTTCCAGCTTCCTGTAGGTGCAAACAGTGTAGGTAATAAGCATTAGAGATCAGACTAACTCTGTAAACAAGCAGCTAGCTGCTCTGGAACCAAGTGCAATGGATATTTTCTGCACCTGTTAGAACTAGTTCCATGCTGTGAAGGTGTCAGATATAAAATGTGTTACTTAAGTCCCAACACTAGTTTGGGCTCAGATTTTTTTTTATATTGCTATTCTGTGTACCCCAAATATTACTGCTGTTCTAAGGAGGGGGAAAAAAAAGGGAAAACTGAGAATGCTGTAGGAAGGCAGTGGCTTCATGTCTGACTGTCTGGAAGGTTTCTTTCAGTTTCTTGGAATGTGACCTTCAGCTACGTTGATCTCCTAATGTCTGCCTCCTTGCAGGGCTTTTTTGATATCCCTGTTGATAACTTGTATGCTGAGCCTGCTGTACTGAAGTGGATCAAGGAGAATATTCCTGAGTGGAAGAACTGTACCATTGTTTCGCCTGATGCTGGTGGAGCTAAGAGGTAAGTTGTCAGGCAACAGGCAGAGATGGGTCCTCATTTGCTCCGGTTGTTAACACGGTGTAAATGTCGCTGTGGTGCTGCTATTAAGATGCATATTCCTGCTCTGCCAGCCTGCCTTCTGCAAAACAGTCAATGGCAAATAGATGAGAATTGTTGGGTATTCTTTTTAGAGAATGTATGGAATATTTCTGGAGCTTAAATGGCTTCTGGAATTGCAGCTGCATAGGTAGAGTGGAGCAGTCTCCACATCCTTTGCACTGAAGTTACTTTGGGAGAAGCAGAATTTTCGGGTTGGTGAGGAAGAGTAGCGTGTGGTTTGTAACCTTTGCAAAAACAAGGTTAGCCCTGCTGGTGCATTATCATTTTTATCCAAGCTGTTTGTTATAGTAAACAGTCTAGCAAGGCTTTCTTCTTGCTTTACTACTCCTACTTGAAGTGTCATGATGTGACTTAAGCCCACTGCTACTTACTCTTCTCTGTGAGCAAGGAAGTTAGATGGTTCCTTTCTTAATAGCAACATATGTAAGCACCTTTCTGTCTTGTCTGACACAGGAAATACATTCCTGTCTTTCTGCAGATAAACACACCAGCTTGTGGGCAATTCAAAGGGCTTCCAGGTGCTCACCAGACAGATCTAGGCTTGCTCTTGAGGGCTCTGTAGTGGCTACAAATGATAAGCTAAGGGAAACAGATGTATCTTGTAATGCAAGAGCCTCACATAAAAATGTTGGTGTGTGCTGCGTCTTCTTGCAGTTCTTTTCTTAGCCTGCAACTTATTATGGCTATAATGAACAAATTTCCAGCTGGCACTTTCTTCTGGAAACCACTCGTCTTTCACATATGAGTTCAGAATCTAAAAGTAGCAATGAGATGAGGAAAGACACTTGAAGTCACAGAGCCAGCCTTTGCTGTATGTGATCCAGACAATGTGCCTGTGCAGAACCGCAGGTGACTTGTGCTGCAGAACTACAGAACTGTATTGGTTCCATTCATAGCTGAATGGCAGAAAAAAGGGAAAGTACTAGAATGTTCCTTGGAGCAATAGTGAAATGGCATTTCCAATAAGCAGCTGCATGGCAGGGAAGAACTGTATCGTTGTTTTGGATTTTGAAATATACAGTTCATTGCTCCTTTTTGTTTGTTCTTTAGTCTTGCTCCTCTTGGTAGTCTGTTTTTAATAATGAAGAATAAGGGAAGTCCTTGGTGGCTGTACCATTCATACTGCCAGACTAACTCCTCAATGTCACAGTGTAGCTTAAACCTTTCCCTTGTCTCGTTACAAAGATGACAACTTCCCAAGCATTCTGGTCGCTTGAGGTTTGCTGAGCTTGCTAGGTAAGGTTTGTTTTGAGCTTTAAATGCAAATTAATTTGCACGAGTCAGGATGAAAGTCTTTCATCCTAATCTAGGAGCTGTCATCAAGAGAGTAGATCGGAGATTTCATGTTAACTGCTTGAAAGGAAATTACACAAAGGTGGCAAAGAGTCTTCTGTGAATTGCTTGGGAGCAGTTAACAGAAGCGGTGACAGCTTCTCTTGTTCCAGTCTGTTTGTGCTTATGGTTTTGGAAGAGATTGTTCTTCAGCTGAAGTCGCTGTGTGGAGTTAAGTGTGGTTTGGGAACTGTTCTCTCTTCAGAGTGACCTCCATTGCAGATCGGTTGAACGTAGACTTTGCCCTCATTCACAAGGAGCGCAAGAAGGCCAACGAAGTGGATCGCATGGTGCTGGTGGGTGATGTGAAGGACAGAGTGGCCATTCTGGTAGATGATATGGCAGACACGTGTGGTACCATCTGTCATGCAGCAGACAAGTGAGTATGCTGACTCTTTCCTGAATCAGACCTACCGTTAGCAAGCACTATGTACTGAATTAATTGGATATTTGTATGTGAATTTTCAAAGTAACCTACAGTATCTTCATTTTTCTATTTCACACCTCACAAAACAGGCCTAGTTAGACTTATTTCTAGTAGAAATAACTGGAAGAACATTTTTTTCTCCTTTGAAAAGTATGTTGAAAATATGTGTATTGGATATTATATTTTTGATGGGCGGCCTCAGTGATCCTTGATTGTTCACTTAGTGATAGGTAGTAGTGAGATTCAGCTGTCCTTTGGACACTTTATACCAGTCCATCAGTGACTTAACCTGGGTAATGCTTGATGTGGTCTGGTCCAGCATGACATAAGGTCATGGATCTGAGTTTCTGTGAGAAATAAGCTTTTCAAGGCAGCCTTCTACCCCAGAGAAGCCAGCATATACAGCTTTGGGCATCAAATACCTGCCACCTTAGGTTGGCAAAAGCACTATAAGTGGATTTGTATGATCTAGTCCAAATGCCCAAGGACTGGGAACAATGTTCTTTAAGTGTGTAGCTTGGATTGTATGGTACTGTTTCCTTCTGTGAAATCAGAGATCATCAAAGGTAGCCTGTACCTTAAACATGTGGTATCTTCTCTTTTCCTGTTTACCCCTTACCCTACACCCGTATCACTTGAGAAACTCTTAGTAAGCATTTATCTGTCTCCCTCTTCTCCCTCACAGGCTTGTGTCAGCTGGAGCTACCAAAGTTTATGCTATCTTAACTCATGGGATCTTTTCTGGGCCAGCAATTTCCCGAATCAACAATGCCTGTTTTGAAGCAGTTGTTGTCACAAACACAATACCCCAGGAGGACAAGATGAAACATTGCCCTAAAATCCAGGTGAGCATCTGTTTACCCTTCTCTCAGCTCCCAGGACTTGTCTGTCTCCCTGTTGCTGAGAAAATCTGTAATGCTGTCCAGTGCTTACTGTGGAATTACTAGATGTAATTTCACTGATCCTGGATTCAGCAGCAGTGCTGACAAGAAGTTCCCTTATTCCTATTGCCGGCCGTAAGAGTTTTACTGATTAAAATGAAGCTCCTAACCAAGACCATCTCAAACAGTGCATTTAATCTTTTTTTTGCAGGGCTTGTCATAACCTAGATCAGATCACTGATCTAATGGGGCCATGATGTAAGCAAGCAGCCCTGTCAGTACCCTTTGGAGGGGTGACATGCTGATGTGTAGCACTGAAGCAGAAATGGGTAGGAACTTCTCAAGCCTGTAGTGATGCCAACTTGAGCTGTGGAACTATCACCTTGGTGTGCTATGCCCACAGTAGATCGTCTTCCTGCAAAACACAAAGGCCAGAAAAAGCTCTCTGGAAGGATTTCTACTTTCATTTCTAAAAATCTGGCTCTTGTCGTTCCTGTTCCTCTTGGAAGATCGGAGATGCTACTGAATCCGTAACAAGAGATGCCAAGAAATTATTTGAAAGGATTTAACTACTTAAAACGCTGGGATGACTTGTTCTTTCTCCCAAGCCTGTGCCTAACCCTTTAACTGGAGTTCTTTATCCACATGTCCCTTCGGAAGACCTTTTGTGTAACAAAGCAGGCCTGGTTTGGGAAAAGCAAATGTTTAGTGTCTGGTCATAATACCCATGAAAATGCCCTGGGAGCGGAGTGTAGTTTCTTTTCACATACATGTCCTGCTGGTTTGACTAAGCAGGTGACGCAGCTCCATAATGCAGTGTTTGGATACTTGCTAGCACTTTAGAAAAAGCTCTTGCTCTCTAAATCAAAGCTAAAAACTGGCCTTTTGACCCCCATTCTTTATGGTGGCTTTCCATTTAGGGATATTGGGCAGGCATTTTGTTTCCCATGCTGAGGCTAACTTTCCTAGGAGGAAAAAAATGCCTGTAGAACTTGAGAAATCTTGAAGTTCTGCATAATTCTTGTTAGCAGATGTGGAAATTATAGCTTTGCTTGGGAGTGCAGAAAATAGTAGCTTGTTGAGAAGCTTCAGATGTGCTGTAAGGGTAGCAGGGCCTGCAGTGGTGGGTTCTGGTGAAGCCACAGTGGGTTTACAGCTGCTTTTGGAGGTAAAACATGCGCTGATTACAAAGGTTATGGGGTTGCATTTTGCAGCTTCTGGATGGTGCTCTTGTAACTCAGCACATCTAAAAGATGTCTGCTTGTACCATCTGCACACTCCACGCTACACTTAATGCAGGCAAAGAGTTAAAATGGTAACTAGGACATAAATAGTTATAACCAGGGCCTGCAGTGAAGTTTTTTAGGCTGTCACACCTCACTCTTCCACTAACATCTCATGTTCTGTGTTGGGAAATACAGAGCTAAAGGGTTTTTCATAAGAGCCCAGTGCTCTGTTTCTTGCCTTTCTTAAGGCTTTTCCTTCTCAGGAGGTAAACTACACAGAAGGAAGAAATGTTAAACATGAATTTCACTTAATTCACAAGGAGTGAACATGCAGGGTGTTTTTCCTGAGGCTGTATTAAATATAAATGCTTCAGATGCTGGGATTCAAAGCTAGAGTTTTATTGGGACTTCATTTTTTCTTCTAGTCAACTGGATTATACCACCAGGTGGAGCCAGCACAATAACTGAAAACTGTAGCAGAATAACTTAGTCTTAACTCTGGTAGCAGTGAATGAAGTCCCAGGAATTAAGGGGCGCAGCCTGATCTTGATGTAGACTTGTTGACTTCTGTGTAACCCAGACAGAGCAAACAAGGTAGTTTTAGTGAAGAATGTACAGTCTTTAGGGAGTGTCAGGAAAGCAGGATGAGAGTATATTGTGATCCTGTCAAAGATCAGCAGTGAAATATTTCTTGCAGTGTTATGCACAGAACTAAATATCTGCAAAAGGGTGTGGAATGATCTTTCTGAGCTAGAACTCACTTTTCTGCATCTAGCATCTTACAGATTTAGGGTGCTGGGTTTGCTCCTTGAAGTCCTTCACTTGCCAGCTGTTTTTCCAGTGTTGATATTTTGTCTTTGTCATGCTGATATATCTCTTCTTTCCCCCTCCAGGTGATTGACATCTCAATGATTCTCGCAGAGGCCATCAGGAGGACTCATAATGGGGAATCTGTCTCCTACCTATTCAGCCATGTCCCTTTATAACAACAGATGCCAGCTGCTGCTTGTATGGCTTTTTTTTTAAAACCAAAAGTTGTTCAGCTTGTTATAAAGTTCAGTAGAAGACTCTGCTTGTTCCAGTGCAGTTCTCCACAGCTGCTCCTGTATAAGTCAGGCTCACTGACTGTGATCCCAGCACGGGGAGGTTGGGGGGAGGCTCATCTCTGTAACACTCCAGCCCCACCAGCAGCCTCGTGCGCTGGGGCTCCTCAGTAGCCTTGACTCAACCCTGCAGATCTGTGGAGAGCGGGACTGACCCATGGCCAATTGCCACAACTATTTTTGGAGGGGGGTGGGGGAGGGTTTGTGGGCAGGGTTAGATGACCTGGCATGTGCACCCCGAATTGCTTGGGAAGTAGAGCTCCCTAGGACATATTGGTCTGGATCTACAGCAAGAGCCCGACAGACTGCTGACTGTCTTACCGCTCTGGGCCTGGCAGAAGCCCTCCAAGAGGGCGGGAAGCCCTGCATCTCGGCCAAACTTAGCCCTAGGGGACCCCTCGGCATGGGAGGTGGCTCTGCTACAGCTTCTTCCCATGAAAGGAGGGCAGTGTAGCTTGCAAACTTGAGTTAATCTGAATCATTGAAGAAATGCTATGCCCTTTAACATGCTACACAGCAAAAATAAGGTGAGAGCTTGTAGCATGTTTAGTATTGCTTTGCCGCGTTACCTTATTGGTGAAAGGTGCATCCTGGACAAGCACTCTTCCTGGCTTGTATGTAGAGGGCTCTAGTTCCTAGCACAAGCTAAACAAACGCCTCATCTTTGCAGTTACTGTTAGCCTTGCTAGAGACTAGAGGACTGCTGCCATGTACTGTAGCTGCACCTTGATTTGCTGTGCAAAAGTACCTTGATCCTTTTTTTTTTTTTAACCAGTACATTAGTAAACGAAGCCTCTGGCCCTCAGTAGCGCAGTTCTTGCATCTAGCAAGTGCCTGCTCACTGGATTGTTGTGGGGTGACCCAGTGTGCAACAGCTCTGTGTCCAACTGTCTCTGCTTCTGCAGGCTGTCTGCAATCCTGTTGTCCTGTAAGCTACCAACATGTTCTCGTTGCTTGTCCTGCCTTGCCTTGAACGTGTTGTTCATTCCAATAACAACTTTGCAAGGGAGCTGGAAAACTACTGGAAGATGAGAGGTTGCAGGACTGCACAGCCTGAGGAAGCCTCTGCAGTGGATCTGGTGCAGCAAATAAGAGCTTGTGGCAATGGGTTGAGCAGGCTTGTGCTACATGGTACTGGGAAAGTGTAGATCTAACTCCAGCCTGACAGGCAGCAGAGTGCCTGGAAGAGGAATACCAAAACTAGAGCTGGCTGAGGCTGCTGGATATGAAATATGAATCATCCAAAACTTGAACGCATGATAACTGTACCAGACAATCTTAAGGTAAACTGTTAAGTCTCTCGTGGACTCTTACGGGGGTTATAGACCCAGCTGTTTTATGCAGTCTGGTTTTTACAAGCACTCCTCTTTGATTTGTTTTTGATACAAGGGAAGGGAAAGAGGGTAGAGAAGGAACTGGAAACTGCTGCGAGGGTAGTCAGCACAGCTTGGGGAAGCGTGGGGCTGCGGAGTAACTGGAACTGAAAAACTTCGGGTGAGATCTAGGGAAGTACTTCTTTAGTTGTGCCTTTCAATAGAGACTTCTCCCCTCTCCCTTCCTAAAACTCCTGTCCTGTGGCAACTTTTAACACTTCTACAGTGTAGGGTTTTTTCTTTTGTATAAGACTCGGTGTTTGTCTGGAACGTGTGTGTGCGCCTGTGTGTCTGTGCTTCCTTGCTTTGCATCCTGCACTGAGCTCTCCCGAGAGTCCGATCTGCCTCCTCCGTGGGAGCCCCTGCTGCTGCACTGCCCGTGCCCTGAGAGCCAGGACATCAGCAGCGGTGTGAGGATTTTCAGCAGCCTTTGTGTTAAACTTAAGACCTTGATGAAGGAATAAAACTTTTATTTAAAAACCACAGCCTCTGTTTATAAATGCTTCTAAAATGCTACCAAGGCAATGGGCATCCTCTCAGCTGGGCCCCTTGTAAGGTGGGTCAGAGGTGTAATTTGGAGGGAGCCTTGGGAGGGTCTAATCTTAAAGCAGGTGGTTTGACTTGGTGGTTTAACTTTGCTGTGCTCTCCTTGCATGGAAGAAAATGCTTAGGACCAAGCTCTTTCTCTAGGGTCTTTTGTCTGCATCTGATTTCCTGGGCTTAATTCTGTTAGGGGTGGTAGTGCAATTTTTCTGGTGCTGTTCAGTTATGTGTCTGAGCTGATCTATTCAAATAATGTCTGGGTAGGGGAAAACACTAATAGTTTAGCAAATTTGAATGAAGTGTTGTCAAGAGTCTTGTACAAGACTGGTGGTTTGAAGCAGCAGGTTTATGTCCTGAGAAGTGCTTGTTTTAACTAAACCAGTGTCTTTTAGCATTGCTGGTGCTGCTTTTGCATTGCAGTGAGGTGTTTAGACCCCAAATATAAATGAGTTCAAGGGGATAAGGCGACCTCTCTTAGGTCTTTTGCCTTGCAGCTGATTCTAGCTTAGGTTCAACCCTTGTTTTGGGAAAACGGGCATGGGCTCAGTGGGACCTCTGTTTGGGATCATGCAATGTTCAGAACTGAGCCATAAATGCCTGAATTGTGCATCTTTTCTCTCAAACAGCTGGAAGGAGCTGGGGGAGTAGGGTTGATGTGGGTCTTGGCAAGGCAGTGGAGTGGACTTGGTCATTCATTAGAGCAAACGGGGAGTGCTCTGCCCGTACGGTAGCGCTGCAGCTGCTTGGCAGTGGCTGACGGAGAGGGTGGGAGAGTGTTTCTAGGAGGTGAAGCTCCCGTGCACCCGTGGCCCCTTTCAAAGGGCTGCACTGCTGCTTTCTGCGGAAGTTCATCAGTTAAATTTAAGCATCTTGATTCTCCAATTACTGCTTAAGCCCTTTATGGGGAAAATTGCAACCAGCTGACTAAGTGGCCAATGTGTAGCGGAAAGGGGGTGATTAACGCAGACAGGTAGCGTGCAGAGCAGTGCTCCAGGTTGTAGCTTCAGATCCCTTCTAGGGCTTGGCATCCCTGCAGCAGGGGCTGGACCCCACGTCGCAAACGGGCTCGGTGCAATTGCAGCCGCGGTTCAGTCCTGCAGCTCAGCCCCGGTGCCGGCCTGCGTGGGAACGTGCGAGCCGCAGGGATGTTTGTGCTCCGAGACGCCTCCGACCTTGCAGGTGGCAGAAGCTGCCGCTGTGTTTGGCGGTGTCAGAGCAGATAGGGCTCCTGCTCACGCAGCCAGGCCTGCGGGTGTGAGCGTGCAAGGGGCGTGCAGCGTGCGGGTGTGCAAGGGGGCGTGGGTAGGAGTGTGTGTGCAGGCTGGGGGCGCACATGCGCGGGGGTGCGCACAGGCTGGGTGTATGCATGGGGTGTGCGTGTGTGTGCCTATGTGCAGAGGGGGTGTGCCGCTGTGCGTGTGCGCGCGCAGGCAGGGTGTGCGTGCACCGGGAGGGGCGGTTGTGCAGGCTGTGCCTGTAGGGGTGTGCACACCCGCACCCACCACACGCACACGGCTGTGCACACCCGCCCCTACAGCACACACGCACACGGCTGTGCACACCCGCACTAGGGCGCGCGCGCGCGCGCACACACGCTCTCTCTCACCCGCGCCCCCTCCTGCCGCCCCCGCGGGGCATGTCGGGAGCGGTAGTTCTCTGAGGGCCCGCGCGGGCGCTTTGGGCGGGCGTTAGAACTACAACTCCCAGCAGGAGCCGCGCGCAGCCAATGGGGGCTCTCGGGCTGGGTGGTGGCCGGGCTATAAAAGGCGCCGCCCCACGCGGCGCGCGCCAGACTTACCTGGGCGAGCGGCGGGAGCGGAGCGGGACGCGGCGGCACCGAGGTGCGGCGCCGGGGTTCCCGCCTCCCGTAACCCGGCGGGGATGGACCGGCCCGCGGGCTGCTCGGTGCCAGGACGGGCTGTCCCGCTTGCATGCGGTGTGGGGAGCCCCGCGGGTGCAGCGCTGGGAGGCGGAGGGGGTCCGCGGTGCGCGCGGGGGGTGCGGTGTTGGTGGAAGGCGATGTGCACGGAGGGGAGGGTGGCGCGTGCATGCAGCATGCACGCAGCATGCACCCCCCGCACACACCGTGC
>VZSV01000010.1:2571590-2584774 GCA_013398735.1 Nothocercus julius
AGCCCGGGAGCGGTGGGTACCGGGGGGTGGTTCCCGGTGATGCCGGTGCCGACGGCGGCGCTGCCCGGTGCAGGAGAAGTGCATGGACAAGCCCGGCCCGAAGCTGGACAGCCGCGCCGAGACCTGCTTCGTGAACTGCGTGGAGCGCTTCATCGACACCAGCCAGTTCATCCTCAACCGCCTCGAGCAGACGCAGAAGTCCAAGTCGGCCTTCTCGGAGAGCCTGTCCGACTGAGCGGGCTCCCGCCGCCGCTCCCGGAGCAGAGGCCGCTGCCGCGGACGTTTGGGCCGCCCGGCAAGAGCCCCTTCGCTCCTCGTGTGCCGCCCCCATCCCCACCCGCCAGGAAGGACGTCCACGCCGGGGCTGCACGGGGGACTTCGTGGTGGGTGAGCACACGTGGGGCTGGATACTCTCATCCCGAGGGGATGCTCCCGACGCTCACGTGAATCCGAAACGTGGGCAAAACAAACCCACAAACGCTGCCTTAAAATGGTACCGCACGTGCGGTCGCTGCTCGCAACCGGCCCGCGGAGCGGCCCAACTCGAGGGAGAGCAGCGGGACTGCAGGGCACACGCGGCCGCGGCGAGAGGAGCTCGCTGGGCACGGCCACCGTCGTCCCCCGCAGCAGCACCGTTATGGGGAAACGCTGTAAGATTTCCGTAGGGTAAAGTCATTCCTGTGGCCAAGTGGCAAATCTTCAAACCGCAGTGCAGCTCTGTTCATACTGATCTGCTCCGTTAACGGCTTTCTCCTGGTCATGTAATAAATATCATTTGGGTCAATTTTTAACATGAGATTCTCCTTTGTTCAGGTAGGTTCAGCTGAGTCTGACCTTGGCTTCTTGTTTTATCCCTCCTTCCCAATGGTCCTGATATTGCAACATCAGGAAGAGGGGGCCTAATTGTGGTGTGGCTAAGAGGGCTGCTGCAAATTCTGATTTCTTGCTCTCAGAATTTGGTCTCATGAACGAAACCTTTGTGGCCTTTGCCTTTCTTCCCCAGTGAGTTAGCAGTACACACTTTCCTCTAAAGGAACACTTTGTGCAGAAAGACTTCAAATGCAGGAAGAAAAACGTTAACCAGCTACCTAATAGCCGGCTCTGCATTTACCTGTGGAGCTCCCTGGAGGGAGGGCAACGTCCGTCCTCTGGGACTTTGCCCTTCGGAATGCAACTGGAGCGTCAAAGCTTTGCAGGCCCCCGGAAAAGCAGCGCACTGCTACGTGTGTCCCCTCTGGAAACGCAGCAGAGCTTCCAGGGCTGCCCGTGTCACAGCCCGGCTCTGCGGAGCACAGTGACCCGGGTAACTAGCGGGCAGCAGCTCCGAGCTCTGCCCGGGAAACTGCTAGATGGGTTTGTAAATGGTGAAACTGGTAAATGCCTTCAGACAGGGCAGTCCTTGCTGGGTTCTCCCCTCTGCATGTGCCATCCCCTAGGCCCCGAGCAGCAGAGCAGTCTGCCCAGCCCGTTCTTACGGACACGTCTGCTTGGGAGCAGGAGGAGGGGAGGTGACTGGCCCAGCTGTCCTGTACAGGGCTGCTTTCCCGAGGGTACAATCAGGATGTGTTGAAGGGAGGTCTGCTTCATCTTAAAACCACATAGAGCAATTCCTCTAAGTGAGGATCCCGCTGTCTAGTCACCTTTTGGAAACAGCTCCGTAGCCAATTCTTGGGTTGCTCCTGCTCCCACAGTGAGCGATTCCCCCACCCTGCTCCAACCTGGAGTTTCTCTGTTCTGTCTCCCCAATAATCCTTGGTGCCTCTCCATACTGGCCCAGCTCAGTACAAACGTGTCACAAGCCACTTGGTAACTGAACAAATGTGTTTTAATAGAGTATCATAAGCAGGTGCCTCATCTACCTGCACAAGAGACAAGTTGCAAGAAGAGGCTGCTGCCTCCAGAAGAGCCACAGCAGCACGTGGCAGCACCAGGGGACTTTTACAGTTTTGGTTGTATTCTGTTCTTGGCTGTGAATCTGTAAATAAACTCTAGCAAAGTGAGCAGAGAAGTCCTTTACAGAGGATTTTTGAACCAATACCCTGGGTATGTCATCCTTAAGACCAAGGTACCCATCTTCTCTCCATGTAATCTTAGCACCATGTTAGATTTTGTAACTGTTAATCTAACTATTTAAAGAAAAAATGCTTTGGTGCCTCCTGGAACCCTCGGTCTCTACATTCAGTAAGGGTTAGCACTGTGTTAGTGCTGCAGCCCTGTGTGCAAGCAGAGCCCGTGTCCCCACAAGGGCAGGCTCATTATTGACGTGAAGGAGCAGCAAAGAGGAACTGGCCGTCGCGCTGCGGGCCGGGCTCCTGCCTCTCGCTGCAGGAAGCCTCTCGGGCGGTGGGAGGTCACGGATCGCGTGCCCGGGCTGGGTGGCAGGGAACTAACTCCCACGGGCACAGCAGGCACCAGCAGCAGGGGTGCAAAAAGAGCTGTGCAGAGAGCAGGCAGAGAGCCAGCAGCTCGAGGGCTTCCTCACACGTCTTCCTCCTCCTCGTCCTCCTCAGTGCCTTTGTCCTCCGAGGGCAGGAGAGGCCGGTGCTGGCAGGAGCGGTGCCTGTCCGCGCTCCTCCATGCCGCGTACAGGTCTGCTCTGCTTGGCTGCAGGAAGAGGGGCAGGAGGTCGGGCGCGAAGGACACATCCCGGAAGGCGTGCAGGAGGAAGATGCCACACACGATGGTGAGGAAGCCGCTGATGGTGCCCACCACGTTGTCCAGCACCATGTGCTGCCACTCCTTGAAGAGGATGGCAGAACACGTCATGACTGCTGTGGTGAACAGCACGTAGTAAACGGGAGTGACCACCGATGTGTTGAAGATGTCCAAAGCTTTGTTCAGGTAGTTGATCTGGATGCTGATGCAGATCACGAGGCAAAGCAGGAGCACCCAGCCCAGCGGCTCTTTCAGGACTGGCTTCCCAGCAAACAGTTCTTTCAGGGCAATTCCCAAGCCTTTGACGCAGGACACGGAGAGCGAGCCAATGGCAGAGCAGACCAAAACATAAACCAGGACGTTACTCCGTCCGTAACGGGGGCCGGCCACGAAGATGAGGAGAAGGGAGCTCACCAGCACGCACACCGCAAACACAATGAACCCTTGCAGAAAGAGGAATCAAGAGCTGTATCAATGATGAACAGCAGCTGATGTGACTGAGCAGCGAGCGGGGACAGGCAGGAGTGGTCAATGCCCCATCCGTCTGTCTTTTAATTCTCCATCCTTAGGGCCTGGGCTCTGGAGATGGTCTCCAGCCTGCCCAAAGCCACAGAGATGGCAGCGTTTTACGGAGCCGACCGCAGATCCGCACCCCAAGTCAGTCTGTACGGGACAAAGTGGAAGCAGCGGCTAGGCCGGAGGGCTTCGTAAGCACTAGCAGAACTGCACAGGTTGGGGTAGAAATAAGGGCAAAAAGCTCCACCTTACAAGAGGGGGACCCTGCCAGAACACTCTGAGGAAATAGCAGCACTTAGCCGTCACTTTGCTTTTCTCCCTGTTCTTTTCTTTCCTAGTCTCCTGTTGGTTACTCTGCTGTTAATGCTGTTGCCCAATTCATATCCTTGCCCTCTGATTCATCCTGTGGTAAAAATATCAGGGCTGACCTGATCTTGGGCTTAACTCCCTGCACCTCATTCATCTTCACCCTCTCTGACCTGATGTTCCTTCTGTGACCTCCCTCAGCCACCTGCATGTCCTGACAAGTCCCTTTCCTATCCCAGGACCACCTCAGGCCAGTCCTGCCTGTTGACGGGTAGCTCAGATGTTCTTGATGCCTGTTCCTCATGAATGCAGAGTGCAAAAAACACATTCGAGAACTATGAATGTTACATTTGACCATCAGGAATCTCACACTGTGAGATCCCACAGAGGCCTCCCCTGCAATCCCAGACAAGAGGACATCCCCCTCCACCGTGGTGCAGAACAGCAGATGTGGCTCAAGCCACCCTTTAGTCCAGTCCTTCCCACTCTGGCCCAGCTGAATCCTACCTGCCACTGTCAGCTGCAAGTGTGATGCTTGGACCCAACTTCATTTAAGTACCTGGATCTTTCAGCTTCTCTGCCATGGAGTCCAGGCTGGAAACCTCCTCCTCCTGTGGGGCGTGGATAACCATCACCGTGGAGCCCAGAATACTCAGCATGCAGCCAATCTTCCCGTGGACATTCAGCTGCTCACTCAGGAAGGTGGAAGACAACACCGCGCTGAAAGGCAAAAAGCAAAAAGACCCCAAAAGCCATTTGGGCCCCGGGACGGGGTCTCTGAGGCACGAGCTGGGGAGAGCAGAGCAGCTGCTTTCACCTTGAAGGGGCAGCAGACGAGGCTCGGACCCTTGCGACGTTTCTTACCTCACCAGAACGCTCAGCGCGCCCAGCGGTGTCACCAGCGTCGCGGGCGCAAAGACGTAGGCAGCAAAATTTGCTGCTTCCCCGACTCCCACTGCAAGAGAAACTCTGTCAGTCCCCGGAGAGCATCAGAGCAGAAGCCACCAGTGTCAAGCGAGCCCGAGTGCAGTCGGAAAAGAGGCCTGGTCTCTATCCGAGTGCACTCTGTTTCTCTGAGGTATTTTGTGCACCCGCAAAAGGGCCGTGCTAATGAGAACAAACAAAACTCTGGTGTCGCTTCCCTTGGAAAGAGAAGGCTCTTGGCTACACGTCTACCCCGCTGAGTAGCAGCAACAGGAAAAAAAACCATGTTGTCCTCAAGGCTGAAGGAAGTTTTGGCCAGTTATGTATTTCTAAATCATGCCCTCCTCTTATATAGCTCCCACAAGGGGTAAAAGCAGATACAAACAGTCATTAACGCCCTATTTGAGGAATGTAAATAAGAGCTATAATGAGGTGGATGTCACCTGAGCGCTGTGGCTCGGGAAGGCCATTCAGGCTCTCCTGGTGTCTCTCGGTGGAGAGACCTGGCAACACAGGAGCCTTTAAGAGTATCTCGGGATTAGGGCTAGGCTGGCAGCCCTCTGAGGATCCCGGGGGGAAACCCAAGTCGCCACAGCCGACGATGGCCCCGATAACAGGCGAGAGCAGCCAGAGACGACGTCGCGGGCGGCTCTTCCCTCGCAGCCACTTACTGCACAGCAGCCCGGCCCACCAGAGCCACTCCCGCAGGTACGCGTGGCCTCCCTGCCCTGCAGAGGCGACAGCGACAAGAAACGCGGGCTGAGCCTACAGAAAAGCGCCACTTTTGGGGGGAGCAAAATCGCGCTCTGGGGTTTCCCGGCGCTACCTGGGCGGGCGCGGCCGCGGCGCGCCAGGCGCAGCAGCCCCTTCTTCTTGAGCACGAAGCTGGCGCCGATGAAGGCGCTCGAGGCCAGCGCCAGCGCCAGCCCCACGTAGAAGCCACGGCGGCCGCCGGCGGCGCCCATGGCGGCTGCCCGCGCTGCCGCCGCTTCCGGTGCGCCGCCAAAACCCTCCCGGGCGGCGGAGCCGCGGGGAGCGCTGAGCCCGGTGCACCCGGTGTCGTTTCCGCGCGCGCCCGTTGTGAGGGGGAGTCGCTGCCGCCGCCATCGTTTCCCTGGGCGGCCCTTGACGCGCTGGGATGAGCAAGAGCAAGGACGACGCTCCGCACGAGCTCGAGAGTCAGTTCGTGCTGCGGCTGCCACCGGTGAGGCCCGCCCGGCGCGGCGGGGAGCCCGGGGGGGGCGCCCCGGGGGAGGCCGCAGCTTGGGGCCCGGTTTCTGCAGGCGGTCGGTGGCTCGGGCTCCGTTTTTGAGGCTCCTGGAGGGAGTAGGAAGCTCCGAGGGGTTGTTAAGGGACTGGGGGGAAAGCTGCCCGCCCTGCGGGACGGGAGGCGCGCGAGGATGGCACGGCACAAGGTTAACGCGCGGCTCGGGGCGGCGGAGGCGGCTCCGGCACCTTTTGCAGGGGTTTTGCGGTTGTCTTTCCGCTTCGGGATGACTGTGCTGTGCAAAGCTGACGTCTCGCACCCTGCCCACCCTCTGCAGGAGTACGCGTCCACCGTGCGCAGAGCGGTGCAGTCCGGGAGTGTCAACCTCAAGGACCGGCTCACCATCGAGCTGCACGGTGAGCGGGCAGCACCTGCCGCCCCCAGCCCGCCCGCCCGCCCAGGACGCTGCTGAAGCAGGAGGCCTTTCCCGCCTGGGCTTTTCTGTGCAGCTTTCGGGAGAGCTGCGCTCGACAGGCTTTGCCAGCACCTGCTTTGCTGGACAGCCCTGCTGGCAGAACACACCTGCCCTCGGGGAGGCCACGCAGCCTCAGGGGCAGGAACATGCCGTAGTAAAAGCTGCTCCTGCTCTAGCTGGCCTGGTTTTCACTCCTGCTTCTGCTGCGGAAGAGCCTGTTGACCCTATGTGCTCCCCAAAGCAGCCTGACTTGATAGGACCTCCCGGCCATGCCGAGCAGCCCATATCCTCCCCCATGAGGCTGCTGGGCCTCAGCAGCCCCTCTTGCCCCAGTCTTGCTGATTTCTGCACCCTCAGAAATGGGTGTTTTTATCTCGAATTCCCACTCCCCATAGAAATGTCTCGTGATTCTGAGGTGAAAGCGTTAGTTCAGGTGAAACATCAGCCATAAATACCTTGGGCGTTATTCAGAACCCAACTGGGCAGCGTTCTGGGCTGCCTGCCCTACTCAACCTGCTTGAGCAGAGAGCTTGGGCCAGGCCGTCTCCTGAGCTGCTTTCCAACCCCAACTATTCTGTGATCCGGTGAGTGAGGGACTCCAGGAGAGGGTTCACCTCACTCATTCCCTGGCATGAGATGGCTCTTGTTCCATCTGTAGGTGCAAAATCCACCAGTCTGCCCCCTGTTCTGACTTGAGACCACATTCCTAGAGGCACCTTAACTCATTTGATTACCCATAAATGAAACTGCACAGACCTCACGTTTTCCTATTTCCTGCCTGTAAATTATTTTCCTGTGATTCTTTTTTACCGGGAATGTAAGGCTCTGTTTTGCTGTTAGCAAGCCCTCTGCAGCACTGACTTCTCTTTTGGCTTCCCACAGCTGATGGGCGTCATGGGATCGTCCGTGTAGACCGGGTTCCGCTGGCAGCCAAGCTGGTGGATCTGCCCTGCATCATTGAGAGCTTGAAAACCATCGATAAGAAAACCTTCTATAAGACAGCGGATATTTGCCAGGTATGAGCTGTCCTTCATACTTGCCATTTGTCAGGAATGACCCCTCTCCAGGAAAATCCCGGTATGCTTTGACAGTGCTAATTTCAAAACAGGGCTAGTTTCTGTATTCTCACAATATTAGCTGTTTAAAATTCCCCACCTCTGCCTGGTGTTTGGGAATCTCCTGTTTCTGAAGCATGAAATTCCACTGTCCTTATAACAGCTTAGCAGCAACTGTGCTTAGCCATGAGCTGAGCTGCCTGGAAAACACTGTTTTTCTCATCTCCCCCATGCGTGTCAATCCCTCTGTCTAACTGCATGGAATGTCACTGATTGTTTTCCTGAAAAGCTTTTGCCTCTTTTGGCCCTTGCATGGCCATGACAAGTTTTGTGTTTATGGGGGGATTCCAGATGCTTGTCTGCACCGTGGATGGTGACCTCTACCCTCCTCTGGAAGAGCAAACTGTGAGCACTGACCCCAAGGCAAACAAGAAGAAGGACAAGGACAGAGAGAAGAAGTTCATCTGGAACCACGGCAGTGAGTAGAGGCTCGGCCCAGGCCAGTGCCTCACAGCTGGGCAGGGTGCTCCTCGAGTCTGCCAGACCCAGCTCTCCCCTTACATTATCTGCCTGACATGCGTAGTCTGTTTCCTCTGTCGCAGTTACTCTTCCCCTGAAAAATGTACGGAAGAGACGGTTCCGGAAAACAGCTAAGAAGAAGGTGAGTTGTTTTTCTCTCATGCCGATAGAAGTGCATATGCAGTAACAAAGGGGCAGAAAAGTGGAGGTATTAGAGCTCCAGCTGTCCATCAGTCTGGAAAAACGTGGAATTTGTTAACACTGCTTTACATGTTTCCTTGCCAGAAATGAGGGAGAAGGGAGACTAGTACCTTTGAACAATTCCTTGGTTGCTTCCTCCTTGTTTTCCAAGATGCCCCTGAGGTGAGAAAATTCCCTGGCAGAGGATGGTTAGACTCCTCTCCTGTGGTGACCTTGGCACCCTATGTCCCTTCCTCTTCACAAAGAAGAAAGGAAGAGTCACTTGCAAATGAGTCTTCACTCACTGCTGCTTTTCCAGCTGAAATCCCGGTCACTTCCCCAGCAAGTAACCCTACAAATAGAATAACTGTCATTTCAGCTGGGGGAGTGGGAACAGATGGAGCTCGGAGACTGTGTCTGTGCAAATACACAAACCAGGAAAGGTGTTGGGGAGATACAGCACCGTGAGGCCAGGAAGGCTTCAGTCTTCTTGCTTTGCGTTTTCTTTCTGAGAACACAATGGATTTTGCGTGACATTTGGGGAAAAAAAATCACTGCAGGCATAGCCCACAAAAGAGATGCGCTGTCACTTATTAAGATCCCTGGCTAATTTAAATGTGAAAAATGAAACCTTCTTTTGATGAAGAAGGGAAGGACTTGAGTTGACTGTTCTCCATCAGTGAGTTGCACCTTGAGCGCTTTCAGTGTACACAAAATGTCTGAGTTCGTAAGCAGTGTTGACGGCTGCCAGAGTGAAAGGAGGGTGAGAATATGCAGCCCACTGTGGAGCTCTCTACAGAAAAAGATGGAGCTGTTTCTAGAGATGCAAAAATAACTTCTTGGGTGGAGCATGAGTGAAGGCCAAGCAAAAAGAGAGGCTCAAAAGAAGGCTTTGTCCATGGCAGAGGCTGGGAGCCGAGCAGCGTTCAGCAACCTGCACAGTTTTTGACAGTGTCTCTGTTGCCTTTCTCTTCTGTTGTCCAGTACATTGAGTCTCCTGATGTGGAAAAAGAGGTGAAGCGTCTCCTGAGCACCGACGCTGAAGCCGTCAGTGTCCGTATCCTTTTAGGAGGAAAAAAAAATGCTCAAGGAGGGGGCAGTAGGTGTAATCTGGAGCTGTGGAAAGGAGAGACAAGTTTGGCTTTGCGTGTGGGTGTGAGAGATTGGGAGAGGAGCTCGCAAGCAGCGCGGAGGGTAGAACTTTGCTTTGTTCAAAGCCTGTTTTCCCCACAGTGACCTTCCTTGGGGACTGTGCACATGTGCTGATTTGAAATAAAGTAACAGCAGAGGACAGGCCTTAAAGAATAGGCCTAGAAGAATGTCTCTGCACCGGTGTCCATAGCTGCAAGGCCAGAAGGGACACTGATCCGCAGACTGTAGCTTTCCCTCGTACTATATCTCCCATGGTTGTCTCTTTCCCTTGACTCCTTCTGTTGCTGCTGCCAGGCTGGGAAGTCATTGCTGAAGATGAAACTAAAGAAGTGGATAACCATGGCTCCCTCACCAGCCTGGACATCTCCTCCCCAGGGATGTCTGGGCACAAACAGGGCCATGGCTCCTCAGGTACAGTGGGAAGGTTATTGATTTGTTCCTAGCCATAAATGAATCCATCAACCCCATTCTCCCTGGGATAAGGATGGGGCAAACACAAGTGACGTGAGCATGGGTGACGGTCTAGGTCGAGTGTGCCCGAAGCCTGTAGTTGCTGGAACAGGTCCCCGTTTGCTGTAGCAGTAGATGAGGGGTGCCAGGCTGCTGCCAGCTATGGGGTTTTCTTCTCTCTTGGCACTGCCTAGAACACGACGAGCTGCGGGAGATATTTAATGACATCAGCAGCAGCAGCGAAGATGAGGATGAGAGGGATCATCATGATGATGAGGACCTGAACATCATGGACACGGAGGAGGACTTGGAGAGGCAGCTGCAGGACAAGCTGAATGAGTCAGATGGGCAGCAGCAGGAGAATGAGGGGTCCAACCAGATTGGTGAGCGGGGACAGAGCGCAGCGGGATCGTGTGGCAGGCAGGCTGCGCTGCCCCGCTGTGCTGCCGCTGTGGGGCTGAGCTCGTGCTCTCTCCTAGTCATGGGGATCCAGAAACAGATCGACAACCTCAAGAGTAAACTCCAGGAGACCCAGGACAGGCGGAAGCGCCAGGAGGATCTCATCATGAAAGTAGAGAACCTGGCCCTCAAGGTGAGAGCTCTCCTGGGGCCTCTTCTAGTCTTGTGTTCTGTTCAGTAGCAGCTTAGCCTTAGACCCGGCAAACTGCTGTAGCTGTTGCCCTGGAAATGTCAGAGGCCTTTGTGGGTTGAGTTAAAAATACCTGCAGTGTGGCCACGTGCTGCAGCTTTCCCCACGGAGGCCAGGCGAGCCCGGGAGCCCGGCGGGATGTGGGGTGGCTGGCAGGGAGCACCGTTTGGGCCTTGCTGCGCTGCTCCGCGCGCTGCACCAGCAGCCGTTCTGCTGAGAGCGCTGCTGACCGCGCTCTGTTTGCCTCTGCAGACCCGTCTGCAGGCCGTGCTCGATGAGTTCAAGCAGCAGGAGGAGCGAGAGAAGCAGCAGGTGAGAAAACTCCCACAGTAGAGTGGGAAGTCCTGGGGAAGGAGGGTCAGTTAAAAGTCACAGTTCTAGATTTGGCCTGATGCAGTTTCCTAAATTTTGTACCACGTCACCTGCTTTTGAGCTCCATCCAGTGCTACCAGCCAGGCTGGGTTCTACCTCATGCATATCTGTGTGTGTGAGCACACCCACCTATAAACCCAGGAGTGCTGGCATTGCTCCTGGGCTAAGGCTTGACGCCAAGACCCTGTCGGACAGAAGCAGTTTGGTGTCAGCCTAGTTCTCCAGAGCAGCCCCTGCTGCAGCAGCTCCACTCCCTGCACTGTCGGGCAGGGCGGGCTCTAGTAGAGGTGGAAAATCCACATGAGCACAGAGGGGCTGTGCCTTGCTCTGACACCTCTCTCCCTCTTCCCAGATGACCTCTCTGCAGGAGCAGCTGGAATCTCTCATGGAGAAGTGAGGAGCAGTCCTGGCTGGAGCAGCAGGTCTTTGTGCCTCTGAGCAGAGCTGGTGCCGTGCTGGACGTGTCCTTCATCCCCTGCCTCTGCTCAGGTCCTGCACCTGCGCTGCCAGGCGTGCTCCTTGGTGCTGCTGGGGGCTCGGTGGCCGGAGCTGCTTGCGTGCCTGCTGCTGCATCCAGCTGCTGGGGCTGGAGGAGACAACGAGACTGGTCCTGTGAGAGCAGCAGAAAGATGGGCACTTACTGTAAATTTTGAGGACCATTTTCCCAAGGCTGTGGCGCTCCTGCTAGGCCCCTAGGATGCAGCTTTCTGCATCTCATCAACCAGCAGACTTGGACTCTGGCCTGGTGGGAGCTTCTTCCTGCGCTCGGGGCGGGTTTGTGGCTGCAGACTGGACTCAATAAAGTACCGTTTACTGCCCCATGCTGTTCCTTCGTGTTACCCCAGGCAGGTGAGCGATGCCCCTGGCCAGCTTGTGCCTGACCCGTCAGGCCACAGGTTCCTGCTTGCAGCACCCGTGCTGGGCTCCTGCCAGGGAGAGGCTGCTCCCGTGGTGGCATCAAAGGGCAACTGCATGTGAAGGGGACCCACCCACTCTGGGTCTGTTGAAGAAACCAACTCCTCCTGATTAGGGAGTTTCTTTAATTCCTCACCGCCTAGGCAGGCAAATCCCAGATTAACCTGGCAGGGTGGGAAGAGGATTAGAGAAGCGGTTCCAGGCAGCAGCTGGCGGAAGGCAACAGAGGGTCTCAGGCTTCAGTGAGGGGGTGCCCCAGGGTGCCAGCTCCTCTCCCACCCCGAGGGGGAGGAGGAGGAGGAGAAGCCACTGCGAGTTGCCCCC
This sequence comes from Nothocercus julius, assembly GCA_013398735.1. Taxonomy (NCBI): domain Eukaryota; kingdom Metazoa; phylum Chordata; class Aves; order Tinamiformes; family Tinamidae; genus Nothocercus; species Nothocercus julius. Next base: position 2,583,290 of record VZSV01000010.1, read on the forward strand.
AGGCCCCCCCGCAGCGAGCACAAGGCCGGGGCAGCTCTGGGAGGTGGCACAGGGGGACACAGAGTCGAGGAAAGGAGATGCCCTGAGGCAGAGGCTCAGCAGGGGCAGGGCCAGCGCATGCACCCCGTGCCCAGGGCTGGCAGGAGCTGGCCATGGAGGAAACCTACCTGCTGAACGTGGAGGGCGTCAAAAAGAAGATTTTACACGGAGGCCAAGGGGAGCTGCCCAAGTTCCAGGATGGGAGCAAGGTAAGTGAGTTCTTGCCTCAAAGGCTGGAGGGGAAGGGGGAGAGGTTGGACCCCTCCATCCCTGCCTGTGACCCCAGAGTTGGGCTCCCAGTGGCCGTACCCTGCTCATGGGCTGATGTGACAGGGGGACGGGGGACACTTGTGGCAGTGCCCGTCGCTCTCTCCGGGGCAGATCACCTTCCACTTCCAGACACTGAAGGACGACTTTGAGCGGACAGTGATCGATGACAGCCGGGAGGCCGGCATGCCCATGGAGATCATCGTGGGCAAGATGTTCAAGCTGGAGATCTGGGAGACGCTGCTCAGCTCCATGCGGGCCGGGGAGGTGGCCGAGTTCTGGTGCGATGCCATCGTGAGTGCGGGGCCAGCGGGCGGCCGAGGCGGTGGCCAAGCCGTGGCCGGCGCGGGGACAAGCGGCGCCTCCTCCCCGCAGCACACGGGCATGTACGCGCTGGTCGCCAAGGGCATGCGGCGCATCGTGGAGGGCCGCGACCCGCTCGAAGGGCAGAAGCACCGCTGCGGCATGGGCAACATGTTCGACTACCACAGCACGGGCTACGCCGACCTGGACGAGCTGCAGCGCACGCCGCAGCCCCTCATCTTCATCATGGAGCTGTTCCGGGTAAGGCGAGGGGGGCGGCGCGGGGACGGGTGGCCGGAGCGCGTGGCTGAGCCTCACCCGGCACAGGTGGAGGAGCCCTGGGCCTACAAGCGGGACACGTGGGCCATGAGCAAGGAGGAGAAGCTGGCGGCGGTGCCCGTGCTGCACAGCGAGGGCAACCGCCTGGTGCTCCGCAAGGAGTTCCGCCAGGCGGCCGAGAAGTACCAGGAGGCCGTCATCTGCCTGCGGAACCTGCAGGCCAAGGTGAGCAGCACCCACCGGCCAGCCCGGGGACACCACGGGTGTCCCCTGCCTCCCCCCCGCGCCACGTCTCCTTGGCAAATCGGGGTCCTGCGCGTCTGCCCTGGTGGTGGCTGCAGCCCCCTCAGCACCGTGTTGGGGCAGGAGAAGCCGTGGGAAGAGGCCTGGCTGAAGCTGGAGAGCCTGGTCACGCCGCTGGTGCTCAACTACTGCCAGTGCCAGCTGGAGCTGGGCGAGTACTACGAGGTGCTGGAGCACACCACGGAGCTGCTGCAGAAGCACCACGGTACCTGCCCGCGTGCCCTGCCCGCCACGCTGCTCCCGCCACGGCCACGGCTGCTCTGCCTCCCTCTGCTCGTGGTGAAGCTGGTGGCC
>VZSV01000010.1:2585139-2602306 GCA_013398735.1 Nothocercus julius
GGGATTGGTGTCCCCATAGCCCTGCCCATGATGTTGCTGGTGTCCTCATTGCCCCTGCCCATGGTGGCACCTCTGTCTCCCTTCCCCTGCATGTGAAGGTGCCACCTTTCCATGTCCCTTGCCTTCAGCCGTGCTGATGTCCCCATCCTTCTGCTCATGCTGGCACCAGTGTCCCCTGCCCACGATGGCGCCAGTCCCAGGGCCCCCTGCCAATGGTGGTGTCGGTGTCCCCGTCCCCAACCCCATGATGGCACCTGTGTCCCTGCCTCCTGCCCATGACGGTGCCCACACTGTGTCCTCGGGGTGGCTCCTGCTCCTGGTCCCGCTCCAGGACCCCACACGGGCTCCGCTCCCGTCGCAGGCAACGCCAAGGCCCATTTCAAGCGGGCGAAGGCGCACGCGGCCGTGTGGAACGAGCGGGAGGCGCGCGAGGACTTCGCGCGCGCGGCCCACCTGGACCCGGCCATGGCGGCCGCCGTGAAGAAGGAGCTGAAGCTGCTGGGCGAGAGGATGCGCAAGAAGCACGTGGAGGAGCGCAAGCGCTACCGGGGGCTCTTCCAGGCGCCCAGGGCCATGGAGACGGCGCCCGCGGGATCGGAGCAGCCGGCTGGGGCCCACGGAGCGGAGCCGGGAAGCTCCGGGCAGCCAGGAGCTGTTCTGGGAGGCGAAAAGGAGCAAAGGGAGGCAGTGGGGAGGGACAAGATGGGGATAGGGGGAGATGTTGATGGAGGTGACAGTGGGGTAGGGATGGGGCTGGAGCAGAAGGGGCAGGAGGACAGTGTGGCTGTGGGGCTGGAAAAGGGGAACAGGGAGCAAGGAGGGTGGGAGGCAGCTGGGCTTGGAAGAGCAGCGGAGGCTGCTGAGAGCAGAGAGGCACCAGAGGAGGCCGGGCTTGGAGGGGCTCCGGAGGCAGCCAGACTTGGAGAGGCTCTGGAGCAGGAAGAGCTCAGGGGACCTCCAGTGGAGGCTGGGCCTGGAGAGGCTCGTGAGGAAGCTGTACCTAAAGAGGCTCAGGAGGAGGCCAAGCTTGGAGAGGCTCAGGAGGAAGCTGGGCTCAGAAGGGCTCCAGAGGAGGAAAGGCTCAGGGAAGGACCTGGCGAGGCTCAGGAGGAGCCCGGACTTGGAGAGGCTCAGGAGAAGGCCAGGCTCAGAGGTGCTCAGGAGGAGGAAGAGCATGGAGAGGCTCAGGGGGAGGCCGGGCTCAGAGGTGCTCGGGAGGAGGAAGGGCTTGGAGAGGCTCAGGGGGAGGCCGGGCTCAGAGGTGCTCGGGAGGAGGAAGGGCTTGGAGAGGCTCAGGGGGAGGCCGGGCTCAGAGGTGCTCGGGAGGAGGAAGGGCTTGGAGAGGCTCAGGGGGAGGCCAGGCTCAGGGGGGCACTGGAGGAGGAAGGGCTCAAGGGAACTCCAGCAGAGGCCGGTTCCAGAGAGGCCCTGGAGGCAGCCGGGTTCCGAGGGGCCCTGGAGGAGGCTGGGCTCAGAGAAGCAGCAGGGGAGGCCGGGCTCAGCAGAGGGTCCGAGGGCGCTGGGCTGGGAGGGGCAGGTGTAGAGGCCGGGGTCAGAGAGGCCCCAGCGCGGGGAGCCCCCAAAGCCGAGCAAGGTGCCGCGGGGCCAGCGCACGGCCAAGCCCTGGGGCCCGGCTCCCTCCACACCGACGGAGGCCGCCCCAAGGGTTCCCCGGAGCTGGAGCCGGGGGCAGAGCCCAGCCCTGCGGGGCTGGACGCAGGGAGCGTCGCGGGAGGAGGTGGCAAAGGGGAACCCCCCCCGGAACCACCCGCTGGTGCCACCAGGATGACGCTGCAGCCCGAGGAGCCGCTCCAGGCTGGGGATGCAGAAGAACCCTGCCCTGCAGCAGCCGGGGAAGGGGCCAAGGAAGAAGAGGCCCCCCTGGGCAGCACAGGGGGCTCAGGGCCAGCACGCGGCCCTGAGGAGGGGCAGGAGCCTGGCCCCAGCGCCCCGCAGCCACGCGGAGCTGCTCTGCTCGGGAAATAAAAGCTCTTGGGCGGCAGCACGCGCTGGCTCTGTCCCTGAATGCGACTCTGTCCCTGGACGCGCCTGGAGCTCCAGCCTGGCCCTGGAGGCCGCACAGGGGCTGAGGCTGCACGGGGGGGCAACAGCACCAGGACCCGGGCGGAGGGCGCAGAGTCCCTTGCTGGAAGGGGAAGGGGAGGCCGGGGCCTCTCCAGGGCAGGGAGCCGGCAGCATCGCCCCAGCCCAGGGTTCGGCTCCGGCAGGGGCCAGGCAGGACCGCGCACGAAGAAGAGCCCGAGGCACCAGGGCAGCTCTCGGTAGAAATACAAATTTATTTTTTCCAGAGCAGAGACGGAGAGAAGAGGCGAAGAAAACGGCACCGCAGCCCCTGGCTCCCTCGCACCAGCCCGCTCGCCCCTGCCCGAATGCTCCTTCCCGCGCGCCCCCGGGCCCCGCAGCAGCGCCCGGCCCCTCCGTCCCCACCAGCCCCACGGGTGCTGGCATCTTGCCCCTCTCGACCCTATAGCACCTGACTCTGCAGCTTTCTCGACGTAACACAGCCCTACGCGGCAGCCTGGGGGTCCGGGAGCCACCGAGCCCCGGACCCGTCCCCACCTCTCTGCTCCTGTGTCCAGCCCAACATCGCGGCAGCTCCAGGGCAGCAGGGCACATAAAGCCAGGGTAAGAGGGGGTGCAGGGAGGATGGAGCAGGGAGGACAGGCTCTCTGTGCCCAGCTCCCCCCAAAATCCCGGCGGGACCGAGACCCCCTCCAGCATCCCTGCTCCGAGGCGGCACAGGGAGCAAGGACGGCGCTTGCAGGAGCGCACGGGGGGCTGGACTGAAACAGCCACGTGCCAGTGCCGCTTCACACGCTGTTAGAATTTAATGGAGTGAGTCCATGAGAATATTTAAGTACAGAATATATATATATATAATATAGAAATATATGCAAATTAAACGGTAAGGCTCCATTATAAAGCTCCGCTCCAGATAAGGCTACTAGCTGGGCTGAAGCTCGGACACGGACCCCTGCCAACCCCGTATCCCTCGGAAACTCTCCCCGCGGCACCGTATGAGCGGCCCCGAGCCCTGGGGCGCTCGGTCCATAGAGCCGGTAGCTGGATGCTGTTAAAAAGAGTTTAAAGCCCAGGGGGCTGTTGGGGACCGCAGGAACGTTACGGTGCCCACGAACCTGGGCAGCACCAGGCAGAACCCGAGCAGAGGAGGGCGCCTAGACCTGTGTCCCCCATGAGAGCGGAGCAGGACGGGGGCTTCCACAGCTTCGACTTTCTCGCTGACCGTTTTGGGGAGTCCAAGGCTGGATGCTCCCTATGGCAGAGCGCAGAGGAGCCCGCGGTCCCGCTCCCACGCGGCCGACGTTGCCCTGAGATCTCCTGGCGCTGGCAGGGATGGCGCGGGGCCGGCCCCAGGAGCACGGCATGGCATTGGGAGGGAGGGAAGGGGGGAGCAGCCAGGCAGCGGGTTAGAGAAAGGCTCTGGCTGGCAGAAGGTGTTAGATAAGGGAGGTCATACCTGAAAGAGAAACAGAGAGGTCGGGAGAGGGACACGTGGGGCCGCCTGGTTAGAATAGGCACGTTAAGGGATGTGGAAAGTGGGCATGGATGGATGTGCGGGCAGGGGAGCTTTGGCACCGCGGCAGTGCAAGGTCTCCCTCGTGCACGCGCGGGCTGCCGGGCCAGGGAGAGGCAGGCAGGGAGCTCTGCCCCGCCGGTGCGGAGAGCGAAGCCCACGCAGGCAGCCGGGGGCTGTTCACACGAGCATCCCCCGGGCACATTCCTGCGGGGAAGAGCCATCCGTGAGCAGCGAGGAGAGCTCGCACCAGTCCTGCAGCTTGGCCAGGGATCTGCTGCCTTCATCTTTCCTGCAGGAGCAGCGTCCAGGCAGGACGACAGTCCAGTCGTGGTTGCTCTTGGCTTCTCGCCGGGGGAGAGGCCCTTGTCCTCTCCGCACACCGGATCTCGGGGCCGCGGGTGCCGTCACAGGGCAGCGGGGACCGGGGCCGGGCTCCGCGGAGGTGACAACCTCAGCGGAGGGAGCAGTAAGAGGCCAGCGAGGGGGACTTCACTCGAGTACCTCGGGAGTTGGGGAAGGCGCTGCGCAGCTTCTCCATGATATCCTCCAGGCACACGCTGACGTCCTGCGCCTTGGCCTCCACCTCGTCTGCGGCAGGGAGAGAGGGCAGAGCTGGGGGCAGCGGCTCTCCGGGCACACGGAGCTGGGGGTCCCCCCGGAGCAGCCGGGCTCAGGGAGCGAGGCAGAGAGCCCGGCTCCAAGCCTCACCTGCAGCCTCCGTGTCGGGGGTGTTGTGCTCCCGCTCCTTCACCTGGCTGCCCTCCGACTGCTGCGGGGACGAAGCCACGGAGGAAGGTGCCGAACCATTGCCGTCCGACTCTGCTGGAGGCTGCAAAGGGAAGGGGGTCGACACAGGCTTCTTGTCCGCGGCCATCCCTTTCTGCCACGGCAAAGCCCATGCCAGGGATGCGCTCAGCCCCGTGCTCGCTCTGCGGTACCTGCAGCAGCAGCTCTCGCAGCCGGTGCAGCTGGGACTCCAGCTGCTTGTTGTGGTCCTCCAGGATCTGCATGCGGGTCTCCAGGCGGCTCTTGTGCTGCCGAAGGATTCGCGCCTCCGCCAGGAGCTCCTCGTTACACGGGTCTTGTGCCGATTCAGGGGAGCCCGCGGCCAAGCTCGGAGACTCCACGGCCTCATCGTGCTGCCATTTCAGACGCCTCAGCTCTCCCTGGAGAATCCTGCAAGACCAATGGTCAGGTCAATGCCACCATCCTGGAAGCGCCCCAAGGCTGTGTCCTGGGAATGGCCAGTGACTCTGAGGGCTTTACCTGGCATGTGGGAGAACCTACACCCTCCTCCTGGACTCTCCTGCACTGCAGGGTGGTCTGCATCTGTATTCCATTTGGGTATGTGAAAGACATTCAAATTACCCACTAATGGACTGGAAAGAAGGCAAGGAGAGCAGGAACCTCCTCCTGCCTCAGCCCACGTAGTCCACAGCAGTACTAGCGCTGTGCACAAGGGAGCCTGGCGGTTCAGGAGATGGAAACACCTTGCGTTCAGTTCAGCCAGCTTTGGGTTTAAGAGGGGAACACGTTCTGGGAAGGGGACAGAAACATTTGGGGAAATTAGAGCCTACTCCCTTCCTTGGAGAACACGCCCTCACCGAGCCTCGTGCTGTCACGCAGGTTTATTAGGTTTCAGCCAAGATAGCCCACTCAGTTCTTCCCATCCGTGCCTTGGAGCTCTACCCTTTTGACCAAGCCTGGATTCCTCCAGCTCCTTCCCCTTAGACCCAAGACCCCACTTTGAGAGTTGCCCGTGCTCCTACCTGTTTTCATCCTCTAAGTGGGCCAGGATCCGCTCCAGTTCACCCTTGTCCTCCGTGTTGAGGCTGCCCAGGACCTGCTGGCCGCCCGTGGGCTCCCTGTCGGTGATGGGGCTGGAGTGGCGCAGCAGGAACTGGTCCTCATCCCTGGCGCGGCAGGCAGAGCAAGCGCGTTAGGAGCTTCGCTCACAGCCCTTGGGGAAGGGCAGCCCGGCGGGAGGTGGTTTTTAATAGCAATTCCTTCTGGCTGCCCCATATAGAGCTCAGAAGCGGCTCAGCACCCCTGGCGTGCTGGGGGTGCCCGTGAGCGTCACCCCCAAAGTGAGGGATAGGGGAGTATGGCTGTGCCCTGGGCAGGGGGCACGGAGCCACAGGGGCAGCGCAGGGCAGGGGAGGAGGCAGGACTCACAGGCTGTCATCAGGGGACAGGCTGTCATTAAAGAAGGAACAGTTCTGGCTTTCCATCTCCGCAAGCCTGGAGGAAATAAAAACAGGTTAAGACACGTTCGGAGACACCCTAAGTGTCTGCTCAACCTCGGCCGTGGCCGTCCCTGCAAGGGCTGTCCCAGGGAGACCTCCCCTGCTGCCCGCACTACGCTCTCCATCTTTACAGATTCTTACAGAGTTTTGCCCTTTTAGAAAGCAAAAAACACTGCTGATTCCAGGCAAGTGTGAGGAACAGAAGGCTGCCGTGCAGTGGTTGCTCCATCTCTGTAGCTGGATACCGCCCTTTTCCCAAGGTGCTGGAGCCAGCAGGGCTAGGGGAAGCTTGGCAGGGGCTGCACGCAGTGGCGGGGGGTCCTGGGCTTCCTCCCAGCACCCCGGGAGCCACGTCCCCGGCCCGGCCGTGATACCTGCTTGCAAAGTGCTCAATCCGGGAGTGCGTGTCGGCGTGCGGCAGCATCGGGGACGAGGCTGGTCTGGAAGAGACGCACACGGGTGAGCAAGGCTTTGTAGTCCTCACTTAGAGCTAGGGGTTGGAGAGGCTGCCCGGGTCCCATCTGGGCCAAGAAGAGCCAGGGACAGGCCGGAGAAGGTGACCGAAACATCCTCCAAGACGAGGATGCTGCATCAGCCACCAGGGCAAGGTACCCTCTCCAGCGCTCGCCACGGGAGCCCTATTTGCATCCGAGACACCGTGTCCTCCTGCGGAGCCCACGCCAGGCACGGGGCCCAGCCAGCACTCACGTCTCCGAGAAGTCGGCCTCCAGCACGGACTGGACGGGCAGGTAGCCCCTCTGCGGGTGCTTGCTGAAGTACTGCTTGGATCGAAACTTGTTCTTCAGCGTCGTGGCAAAGTCCCTCATGTTCTCACTGGATGTGGTCTGCAGCGAGACACACACACAGGGGCCGTGGTTGACAAAAAGCAAGGGATCATGAGCCAGGATCCCCTGAAAAGAGATTCCCTGAGCTGGCTGCAATTTGAGCAGAGGAAGAGGCAGTTTCCCCAGGCAGACCCAAGCAGGCAAGGGGAGCATATGGCATGAGCCGAGGGCTTGAGGGATCAGGGCATCCCGCTCACCACGAGCCCTAAAGTGATTCCCAGCCTGCAGAGAGGAGCACAAAGTACAAGGGAGCCACTTCTATGGATGCACCAGCCTGAGCTCTGCAAGGCTGGAGGCATCCGATGGGAGCTGCCTACAGCCAAGGCCATCCTGGGCCGGCCCGGCTCCCTACCGGGGTGTAGTATTCCATGATGGGGTAGTGCAGCTTGTTGCCCTTGCTAGCTCGTCCCGTGAGGAAGCAGGTCTGGCAGATATCCACGTTGAACTGCTTCAGGCTTCGATACCTGGGGAGATGGAGAGGCCATTGGTAGGCGACGGGAGTCCCAGAAGCCCAGAACGGTTGAGGTTGGAAGGGACCTCTAGAGATCATCTAGTCCAACCTCCCTGCTCAAGCAGGGACACCTAGAGCCAGCAAAGATGTCACTTCAGAGCCCCGGGAGAGCTCAATGCCGGGGACGGAGGTGGCCCATGGGGAGTATCGAGTCCCACTGAACCCAGTGGGCTGATTCCTGAAGACTCCAGAGGAGCACTAGGAGCACTAGGCTCCTTCCCTTCTCCCTGCCTGGAACGCCGCTGCGCAGCTCGAGGCTCCGCCGGCTGCACGGTGCAAACCCCGCTCCCTCCCCGGCTGCGGCGAGCGGCTGTCTCTGCACCCCCCAACTCCCGCAGCGCCCCACGGCCTCCGTGGGCACACGAGGGTCACCCCCCCCCAGCTCCATATCGCATCCCCTACCTGAAGCCCTTGATGGGGCACTGCCGGCACACGGAGCACTTGGTCTGGTGCTTCACCTGCTCCGCCACGGTCACGCGGTGCAGCACGGCCAGCCACACCATGGACTGGGGCTCCAGGTTGGCCCACTCCAGGAACTGGGACGCCTCGATGGCCGCCTTGCCGTTGCTCTGGGGAGGCGAGAGCGCCGCTCGGAGCCGGGTCCCGCCGGCTCCCCGGCGCCCCGAGCGCCGCGGCCACGCCACTCACGAAGCGGAAGCAGCTGCGGATGCTGGGCTCCACGTTGCTGCCGCCGAACGCTGCCACCTCCCCCAGCTGGCGGGGCACCTGGATGGCCTCGTGGAGCAGGACGCCGAGGTGCCGCTGGTCACACAGGCCCCCGGGGTTGGCCACTTGGCTGAAGAGATCTGCCCGCCAGACGGACACGGAGACGTCACGTCAGACACCCAGCAGCACGCGGACGAGCTCGCACGGGGCGCACAGGGGCCCAGCTGCCCGGCTCCACCAGCAACTGGCATTAAATGACCTCTGCCGGTGCCCTTCCAGCTCCCAACCATCTACAAGTTTGGAGCGTCCTTGGGACTGTGGCTGCATTTACACCACTTCTTTAATAGCCTCGGCTGGCCTGTGCTCTGCAAATCAGCCTGAGCCCTTCATTACACCCCTCGGCACTTTGGGCCTCCACAGTATCCAGCAGCATGAATCCCATGGTTAAACACAGGGAAGAAAGGTGCTTCCTTTAATTTGTCCGAAACCGGCTGCCCAGCTATGCGTGCCCAGGTTTTTCCTTACGAGGAGCACAGCATAACCGGTGTCTGTTCTCTGCAATGTTCCCTGTAGCGCCATGCAAGCGAGATCACTGCAGCACCAGTGAATGTGCAAAAAACACCTTCTAAATTCGGCGGCGTAGGCTTGGGAAGGGAGGGAGGGGCGGCAATGCAGGCAGATTAGTCACCACAGGGAAGCTGCTCCTCTGCTCCTTCTGGGCAGAGAAGGTTCCAGCCAGAAATCCTCACTCCTGCTCTTAGAATCACAGAATCCTTAAGGCTGGAAGGGACCTCTAGAGATCATCCAGTCCAACCCCCCTGCACACGCAGGGTCACCTAGAGCAGGTGGCTCAGGACTGTGTCCAAGCAGGTTTGAAGATCTCCAGACAAGGAGACTCCACAACCTCCCTGGGCAGCCTGTGCCAGGGCTGTGTCACCCCCACTGCCAAGAAATTTTTCCTTAAGTTCCTGTGGAACTTTTGGTGTTTCAGTTTGTGGCCGTTTCCTCTAGTTCTATCGGTGGCCACCACTGGAAATAGGTTTGCTAAACTGCTAAATTACTTCACGGAGCACTGGGCCTAAGGGAAGGAGACCAGGGGACTCACACTGAAACTTCTCCTTGACCTCCGTCCCGCACAGACACGCGATGCCGGTCTTGAAGGAGAGGGCCCTCATCTTCCCACTGCGACCACTGCAAGGCGACACACGGCGGGGTTTGCGAGTCGCTTTTGGTGCTGGGAGACGAGCCAGGCAAAGCCGTGCCAGCCAGCCCTGCCGCCCGCAGCCAGCGCCTCTTTGCAACGCCACGAGGGCTCCCTCCACCAGGGCAGCTCCGCAGAGGGGCTCCGGGGAGGCGGGAAGGGCACGGGGACAGCTACCTGTCAAAGACGTTGAGCAGCCAGTTGAGGCTCATGTCCACGCAGAGCGGCACGTTGACCAGGATGCCCCGCTCCTCCTCGAGCCTCTCGTAGAGGGCAGTGAGGCAGTGGATGACTTCGACCACGTCCATGGGCCGGTCGCTGGGCTGCAGGTCGTGCTCGTTGAAGACTTCCAGGGCGGTGGTCAGGGTCACCATGTCCACTGAGAGCGATCGCAGACGAGGAGGAAGAAACACGAGACGAAGAGGTGAGAACCGAGGAGAGGGAGACGCAGCCCTGACGCGATCCGGGGCGGCCCCAGCGCCGCTGCAGGAGGGAAGCAAACGCGCAGGGTGCGGGGAGGACAGGCACTGCTCCCGGAACTGGGCCCCCTCTTGTAAACTCCACCTGAAAATACCCATGTCACCGCATGCATTTGACTCAAAGCCACCTTTCTGTGCAACTGTCCTTCCCTGTCACCGTGGCGAAAATCAGAGCCACAGAAATGCTGTCCACAAAAGGCTCCTCCTGCCAGCACGTCTAGGGCTGTGCAGAGCCGCCGATGCCCGTGTCCAGCCCCTGTGGGAACAGGGACCCCAAATTCACCCCTAACGAGCATCACTCGCACTCACCTTCACACCTGCTGCCCACAGCCCCACAACCCGGCTCCACAGGGTCCCCATCACCTCTTTTCCATGCAACGGGCTCACACTTCCCATCAGAGCCGAACCTCCGGAGTGTGACAGGCCGGTCACAAAACCCAACCTTGCTGAGTACTGACCCTCCCTCTTGCTTCTTCACCACCTTCCTGGCTTCTCACCACACCAGCCCTCTGCAAGCAAAGCTGCTTTCTGCTCCTGGTTACACCCAGGGCTTCTTTAGGCTCCCTTAGAGCTCCTGGGCAAGTCCCTGCCTGATCCAAAAAAATTGTTACTCTGCATTTCATCATTTTATTCTCAACCCCCTTCTGCTAACGCCTGCTCTTGAGATATTTCCACCCTTTCCCTGCAAAGGAAAGCTCTGACACAGAAACCTCGCCAGTGAATGTGCTTAGTTTTCCAGCTCCAGCTTCCTGGAGCCTCTCTCCTTGGCCACCTGCTCCCCGGCAGCCTCCTGCCTTCGCTGTGCTGCTGAAAGGCCGTTTTAGTTTAACACCTCTCTCAAGGGAGGCCCAGCACCAGGGAAATGCCTCCCCCACTCACATCGCAAGGCTTTCTGCACCCGCCGCAGCTTCATGGCTGTCCGATATGCTGAGAACTTGATGTTGTTCAGATCCGCTGCCAAAACACAGGAAAAAAAAACAAAACCACAGCTCAGTATCTTTATCTCCAGGGCAGGAAACAGCACTTGCCACTTCCAGACACTGTCCCCAGCAGTGCAAGCCCAGGCTGGAGCACGAGGAAAAGGGGCAGAGTCCAGCAGCACGTTACACCCCACTGCACTGGGATGCACTGGGAGGCTGAGCACGGAGAGCCCTGGGCTCAGGGGACCTTGCACAGCAGCCCACTCAGAGAACAGGCAGAGGCTGCGCAAGTGATTTGGTGGCAACTTCCTTACCCAGGGTTTGGTAGAGCTCTGTCATCTTTGGGTGGTCCCAGCAAGTTGTCTGGGCCTGGTGGCTGGAGAGAGAATAGAAATGAATCAAGACCTAGGCTGGGGATTAAGTAGCTGCCACGGGGAGAGACAAAGGACCGTCTCCTGTCCCATGGGGCTCTGTCCCCTGCTTGCTTCCAGCCCTCCCTGCCTTGAGGAGCCCTGGGGCCCCCCTTGTGTTGGGCATCTCCGTGTGCAGTGAAGATCTGCTCCCGAGGGCTTGCACCTCCCTGGAAGTCAGCGCTCAAACCAGTCTGCTGGTGCCTCCACCCGCCAAATCAACCCACAGCTTCTGCTTCTGCCAGAGCAAAACACGGGCCGCGGCTGAGCTGCCTCTGGGGGAGCACTCACTTGATGTAGTATGGCACTTTATTGGGGGAAATGGCTCGTTCCCAAGGGACTTGAACAGAGGCTGCAAGGAGAGAGATGCAGATGTTAGACAAACACCTTCATGTTGGGGCCCTCAACTCAAATTCTGTGTATCAGCTGAAGGATCTCAGGCAGATGAGGACCCATCCCGTAACTGCACTGGTTGTCTGCAACCTTATCTTCACTATCTAGAGGACGGAAGCCCTATTATGACTCTCAGTTATTTTTGCTCGTCACAGGCAGCTTATCAAGTCCACCATTCGAAAACTCAGGCCTTCCTTTTAGATGGCAGCACTTGATTTTCAAAGAAACCAGGGCCAATAAATCCCACCAACCTCCAGAAACCCCATGGGGATTGGCATTTCTGAGGCTGGAGCCCAATCTCTGGAGCCTGAACCTGCTGCGTGGGCTCCATAGGAATAGCATCCCGCTGCCCCAGGGGAATGCAAACCTCCTGAAATGCCCGTTCATGGCACCTGAATGATTAATGTGCATGTGGGAAACTGCCTTTTTTTGCCATCTGTTGTCTTACCCACACAACCTCCGAGACTGGCACGGTCCCAAGATCACCAGGGAGCTGCTGCTGCAATTGTCACCTCTCTGCACTTGCAGGGGGATGTTTATGTCCCCTGCCAACCCTAAAAGGCTGGCAAGGCAGCACTACCTTTGGGAAGATGCCACCTACTCCATCCCTGGCACCATAGGCAAGGCACATGGGACACAAGACTTGCCCAGGCCCTTTTCTAGCCGTATCTACAGCTAGACACAGCTGCAGCAATAGGGCTCTGTGCCTTCTTGTGTCCCAGCCCACGCTAAACCGTCCTGCAGAGACAGCCCGTCAGCAGGGAAGCTGGGACAACCTGCTCACGTACAGGAGAGGAAGTGCTGGGAGCCCGGTCCAAAGTCCCGGTGGGCATCTTGGAGCTGCTTCAGGCGTTCATTTATGGAGGCCTGGAAAAAGGGACAACAGAATTTAACGGGGGCCCATCAGTCACTTCAGACCAAAGCCCATTTCAGGGGGGAGAGTGGATACACTCAGACGTGCCCAGTCACCCAGGTCCTCCTCCTTCCTTGCCTGTCTTGGTACCCGCATACCCCAGGCAATTCAGCCCTCTGCACCTCACTCCAAAGGCTGCAGTCCCCCATCCGCGGGGCATTTGTGCTGCTTGGCCTTGGCCCCTGCCCACCTGCAGCTGTTTCCATCGCGTGTTGATGTGCTCCAGGGTGCGGGAGTTCTCCATGGACAGGTGGACATCCGAGAGGGCGAGCTGGTGAGCAAGGTCGTTGACCACTTTCACCCCGTCCTTCACGGGGGAGAGCTCCTCTTTGAACAGCTGGAGCCCCCACGTCCCGGGGAAGAGGCGCAGGGCAGGAGAGAAAGGAAAAGCAGTGAGTGCTCAGTACTCGGGGTCAGATCCCTCCGCTATGAGCTAGGGTGGGCTCGTGGCTGGCCCAAAGCAAGACCCACTGCCTAACCCTGCTGCAGGCCAAGCTTAGTGGAAAGAAACGGGTAAAAGCAGTAGCCAGGATGGAGATGACTCAATTCTCCTAAGAATTCAAACGCGGAGAGGAATATCCCACCCGCGCTGAGCCAGTGTACTGATATAAAGGTACAATGTACTCAAGCGAGCCAATGCCCCGGGTCACTGCAAGCCAAATCCACCCTCACAAGCTGCAGGGCCGACCAGGGCATGACCGGTCCTTGGGACACCAAGTAGGGAGGCCAGGTCAGGCCAAGCAGTCAGGAGGAAAAGCATCGCCCCAATGGAAAGCTGCACCCCGTCGTCCGCGGGGCCAAGGCCAGAGCATTTCCAGAGTCGGATGTACCTTGGTCGACTGGATGTGCTCCGGCAGGGAGTCAATGAAGAGGTCCCCAATGGGCTCCCAGGTTTCACGCACGCTTTCGGCCTGGTCCAGCGTTGTGCTGAGCTCCTCCATGGCCCCTTTAATCTCCAGGAGCTGCTCCAGCGTGCGCTCGATGTGGCGGTGCTGGTCCACGCAGCGCGCTGTGAGCTTCTCCCACAGCTCGCTGGCCACGTTCGCCTGCTTCCACACGAAGCGGCTGATGTTCTGGATGCGGTGCCGGGGAGACACATCTGCGAAGGCAAGGCAGCAGGGGAATGGAGAGCAAACGTGACAGGCCAGCCCAGAAGGAAGCGGGAGGAGATATGAAGGGATGGCAGGGAAAAGGGAGAGAAAGAATCAGAGGAAAACTGGAAAAAAGGAGCAAAACCAAGCAAGAAGAGTATCTGTCTCTGCACCAGCTTCTCTACGGCTCCAGCCTGCCCACGGATCTCTGTATTTGCCAGCAGAAGCTCTGCTCCCTTTTGCAAGCACACGCCAGAGCACAGCTGATAGCTCTCGCGGCACCTACCCATCACGGGCTGCCCAAGCAGCCTCTGCCTCCACCTGGGACAGAAGCCCAGGTCTGCACTGATCCGAGGGATCAGAAACAGGGCAGAGCCCTCAGATCTTTCCCCAAAGACGTCCTCGCAGGTCAGGTCTAGGCCCACTAATGAAGTCTGCGCCAGGATGCACCAGGGAGAGAGGAGACCCCATAGCGAGGGTTGGTCAGAAAACTCCTGAAGACCCAAAGTTCGCCCTATGTCAGGTTCCCTGACCAAGAGTGAGGAGAGGCCACCTGGCACCTCTGAAAGCCACCGGATGCCAACCCCAGCCACCTGTGTTCTGTCCTCCCCAGCTGGGAACTGTGCTTTGCTAGGGGAGGACAAGGAAGGGGAGCTCCCCACACCTTTGCTTTCTGAAGTTGGTTCTTCCAGTTCCTCAAATGGATGCTGGGACAGGAAAGCTTGTGCTGACTCCAGGATGGAGTAAATGTAGGGCCCCCGAGACTTCACTTCTTCCATGAAAGCCTGGAGAGGAAAAGCAGAGCACAGGAATGAGACAACAGGCTGAGCCAGAGAATGATCCCCTTAGCTAAGGGCTGCAGTGACTACTCACCCCAGCGCCCAAACCAGCTACCAGCACACACTGTTAAACAACATCCTACGGACATGCTACCAGAAAAGAAGTACCAAGCCTCATTGGAAACACAGAGGGAAATTAACAGAAATATTTTTACATTTGAGGGAGGAATGAGCTCCTGCAAGACGGGCAGCGCGTGCAGAGCCTGCGTCCTGCTGCAGGGGACGGCTGAGCAGCCGGCCCAGAGCGGGGACGCGAGGAGGGAGCGCTGCACAGCAGGGTCTGCTCTGCCTCCACGGGCCTCCCAAACAGCTGCTCCAGCGGCTGCTCAGCAAGCGGAGCCACGAGAGCCCAGGGGACCCACCGCGTGCGTCTCCTTCTCCTGCTGCACCAGGAGGACGTCTCCCCGGAGCGGGAGCTGCGCCGAGAGCTCCTCATCCTTCTGCCCAAGCCAGTCGATGATCTCCTGGAGGGGGACCTGCAGCTTCCCGCTGTGGTCGGAAAAAGCCTCCAGCCGAGCCCTGGAGATGGAGAGGGGAAAAGAAAATGCAGAGCTACCCCCAACCTTGAAGCTGGGAGCGGAGGATGGAGCTGCTCCGGGTTTGCCACGCACCGTGGTCTGCGCTCCGGCGAGCGTGGGGGCTTGGCCGGCTCCCAGGAGCCTCATGTTAAGGCAAAGGCAATTAACATGCCCCAATTAAGCTCTCCATCACACTGGCTGTGGAGCTGCCACCTCGGAGGCCTGGGGAAGGGCTGTTCGCATGGAGATGGTTCCCAGCAAAGGGATAAGCGCAGAGGAGGTGGAGGGAACATGAGACCGACCGCAGAGACGCAGTAGGGAAGGATGGAGAGTGGCAAAGGGCGGAATGAGGGAGGAGAGGGAAGGAATGACTGGAAATGGAAAAGGCTGTTCTCCAGGTGCAGGGGGAAAGCTGGAGACTCTGATTTCCACCAAGAGGGGAAACCAAGGCAGGGTCACCGTGAACTTGGGCAGAGGGAACCGTCTCTAAAGCCTCCTGACAAGTAGCTCCAGGCAGGGGCTCTTACCGAAGGCTGTGGGATTTCTTTTTGATCTCATTCCAACAAAGATTCATCTCCGGGGGGGCCTGGGGCCCGGCAGCACTGCTGGGAGCCCGGGGGGTTACGCACGAGGGTCCCGCACCATCCTGGGAGGCTCTAACCTGGGCAGAAACAGACCCAGCTGACACACCGCACCACGAGCGCCGCGGAGAGCCCGCGCCAGCCTCCGCCCAGCCCCTCGGCCTCGACTCCGCTTCGCTCTCCCAGCTCCCGAGGGGACCATCCTGCTCCAGAGGGACTGTGGGCTGCGCCCGTGAAACACGCGGCCTCGTCCAGGGAGAGGATTTCGTGCCAGGAAAGAGCAAAGCGGCGTTTCCAGGGAGAAGAGGCTTACGGCACATCTGCTCCGCAGGGTCCCTGCCCTCCCCAGCTATTCCGCGATGACCTGGCTGAGCTTTATCACTGCTCTTTATTAAATGGGCGCGGGAGGTTGGGTGTCACCACTGCCGCAGGACTAACAACCATTTCTTTCCATGCTCTAGCGCTTTGGGAAGGGGTGGCACAGCAGGGTCTGTTGTCCCTGGTGCACAAGGGGACCTGCCAACCTCCTTTATGCCACTTGCAGTACTCTGAGCCGCCACCAGCCTCCCTATGGGGCAGCGAGGTCATTTGCCACCTGCAGAGCAAGTCTCTGGGATGCTGCTTCCCTCCAGCATGAGCAGTGCTGGGAAGGATGCTCTGAGTGGAAGGATGGCTGGGAATGATGCTCGGAGAAGCGCTGGAGCAGCCCGCAGCAAAACCCAAGGCAGCTGCACCAGGGAAGCGGGCTTTGCTCTGCAAGCCCTTCAGACGCGGTCCCTGCGCCGAGCAGGAATTCCCACGGGGAAGGAATCCTGCCCGGAATGGGGTACCGCACCCCTTGCAAGGACAGCGAGGGCATCCTCGCGCCTCCTGGTGACACCAACATGCACCGGCAGTTCGGGGAGCATCTCGGCGAGCGAGGGGGCATCTCCTCTCTGCAAAAATCATTTGTTGCCCGAAACACAAACGAGCTGTTTTCACTGTGCTATATTGGGGAAATGGCAGCATTTCACTCCCGTTCCACTCTGATATTAGAGCTCATTTGTGATAATCAGCCCCAGGTGATTAATCAACCATAATTAACCGCATTAGAGCTTTCTAAGCAGTGCATCCAAGAGGCTCCCCCTTTGCCAGGCAGCATCCTCCTCTAGGGGAAGCGACAGCTCTTCCCAAGGGAACGTGCCGGTCTCCACTGCTCAGCCTGCCAAAGGGCTCCCGGAGTTTCCTGGAGCCAAGGCAGGAGCCAAATGTCGAAAAGGGCTTGACCAGGAGAGAAAACAGCACCCTCTGTGCTGGCCCTCGGGGAGAACCAAATGACCACTGGGGCTGGTGTTAAGTTGCTTGATCTAAAAGCATATAATGCCAGGCTGTTCCCTACCTCCCCATCCTGCCACTCCAGAAGCATCACAAAAAAAAAAAAAAAAAAAAAAAAAAAAAAGCAAACTGTCACCCACGGAGTTCACAGGAATCTTAGGACCATAAATAATAAATCACTTGAGCTAAATCTGCTGCTTGCATATAGAAAGTCAATACCCTGCCTGCGCACATCCTCCTGACGGCGGAGTAGGTTATCCCAGAGCACTGCCGGGGAACACCCCAGCCCGCTCCGAGGGCTCCAGCTCCGCCTGGGCACAACCACGGCCCGGCCCCACGGAAAACGCGGCTCTCAGCCTGGTTTACGGAGAGGTTAGAAGCCCACAAAGCCTGTGACTCGATGGCCACAACCTGTAGATGAGCCAGAGCGACAGCGGCCAAGCACTGGGCAGATGCTGAGCAGCTGCTGCCCTAGAATAAACCCCCTGCAAGTGGCAGCAAAGAGGAAAACTGGAAAACCAGATTCCCCACGAGCATCCCTTGAGCATCCCCTCCCGAGAGCCGCAGCAGTGGCACCCGTGCCCCCCCGGCCAAGAGCTTTATCTCCCGACCCGCAGCACTCAGGAGGGCTCCCGAGGTGCCCCTACCTGCGCCGGGCCGCGCCGCCCGGGCGCCCCGCTC
>VZSV01000010.1:2610370-2623358 GCA_013398735.1 Nothocercus julius
ATTCAGCAGGGAGGCGGCGGGGCCGGGGCCGCATGCTGGGGCTCCCGCCGCCGCCTCCTCCCGCCGGGTTGCTACGCGATCACATCGCCGGCAGCCACAGCACCGCTCCAGCCCACGGAGACACCCTGGAGTCGGCAAAGGCGGGAGGCGCGGAGGACAATCCCGCAGAGCGCCCGGACCTTCCCCTCTCGGAGGTCCCTCGGCTCAGGACCAAGGCGAAGCAGGGGAGGGAGAAGAGCGGCGATGCAAAGGCAGACACACGCACCCGAGGAGGAGGAGACAAAACACACATGGAGAGAGGGACGGGGAGCCCGACACAGAGAAAGGGAGGGGGGACAGGCACGGACACGCGCGGGAGGCGCCGCGGTCCGACCTGCGGAGCGCCGGACGCGCCGCCGCCTCCGGTCCCTCGGCTCGCGGCTCCGCGCTGGCCGCCCTCATTTTGTGCTCCGTTCGGCCATGTGCAGCCTGGAAAATGCCAGACACTTTCCTCTCGCTTCTCAATGGCAATTTGGATGTCTGGTACAAGATTTAATAACTTTACATTTAAAAAATATATATACTTTTTTTTTTTGGTTAAGGAGGAAGAATGGGATAATCTCCTCATTTGAGATATGCTTCCTGTTAACTTAAAAAAACAAGAAATGTAAGTAAAAGAGCCAGTTGTCCAAGCTGGGGAGAAATCCTGATCCAAGATCTTTTTTTTTTTTTTTTTTTTTTTTTTGTCAGAGTATTTTGTGTCACCTCACCAGAACCAGAAGGATTTGAGCTGCTGACTTGTCTGAGGACACAAGCAGACCTAGAGTTTGGATTCCAGTTCATCCATAACAAGCAGTTTGCAATTCTTTAGTTCCTTCCATCCAAGGATTTCAAACTGCTTGAGGAGCTACTGATACTGTTCCCACACTACATAAAAGAAAACAAACAGAAAGGAACTTGGTCAAGACAAGTCAGGAAGAGGATATAGAGCTGATACCAGTCCCATACTTTAGCCACTAGCTTGTCCTTGCCTTTCCTTGAGGAAATTAAAGCTTGGGAAACATTAACTTCATGTTCCTCTTCAGAATAGCCTTTGAGGAGTCCTAGCCCCCCTGTCTCTATAGGGTTCACAAAATAAGGACATTAGCCTTTTGAGGCTACTGGTTTAAAAGCAGAGAGGGCAGACAAAATATATCAAGATTCAGCAGTTCTCAAGAAGCCAACTCATCAGAGTGGTACCAGCTGGGAACTCCAGCACAGGAATTGCCAACGCCAAGGAACCTTTTCTGTCTTCCCAGGTAAGTGAAGAAAGAGCCAGGAGCAGAGCCCATCAGCACAGAGTGAGGCAAGGCATGAAGAAACCTCATGAATTATCTATTTTGAAGTGAGACTCGAGTACCAACGCAAGACGTGTATGCTCCACACCTTCTGCTTTCAAAAGCTGCTTCAGTAGCTTGTGTTTCAGCAACAGCTGTACTGATGCAACAAACTGCTTGGTCTGAAAAGCCACATTTAGACAAAAGACCACAAGGTAGGGATAGAAAGAACAGAACTGAGCCCTGGGTTAACTAAGGAGAGTGGAGGGGAAAGTTAAAAAAATAAAGCAAGCCCTGTAGTAGCAGAGTTATCCAAGCAATTCCAAACACACCATTCAACACAGAGACAACTACATCAAACTGCTGTGTACATCTGTCAGCAACGGTTTCTATAAGGAACATGACAACGCAGATAAAGTGAGGACGTATCAAGCCTAGTTACACTTGCGCATGAGACAGACCACAGCACAGAGACATTAATAGACTGCACAGACCACAAAAAATAAGGTACTTTGCAGTACATGCATGCTAAATTATTGATAGTTTAGGGACAGAAAAAGAAGGAAGAAAAAAAGTCTCATGTCAGTTCAGTTTAAATTTTGAGACAAAAGAGAATCTCTGGTGAAAGGGTTGCTTTCATGGCTGGGGGCATCATCCTTGTCCCCCTGGTACCTCGTGTTTCAAGACTATAAGTAGGACAAACAGCCTAGCAATTCAGAACTCAAAGGAAATCAGGGGGATGAAGTCAGATTTGTCATAAACGCACCCTGCCATGTAAACACTGCAGTTGTGTACAGTGCATGGGAAAGTTATGAGAGGAGATGCTAAGTTTTATATGCTTTGACTTCTGAAGATAACTTAATCTCACAAGGATCTCCAAAAAGACAGTGGTGCACGTCTTTACCCAACATCCATTTTAGATTTTGTAGGTTTTACTAAGCAGCAAAGACATGCCTTGCTAGCAGAACCAAAAATCTCCGTGTGCTCAAGAGACATAGCAGCAGGCACAATGCTGAGCACAATGTACGAATACGCAATAGATAAAGTTGAGCCAGGTTTTATATGACCTGAGCGCAACAGAAGGCAGAGTCTGATTTGCATCTGTGCAACTCCATTGAAAATGAGGGGGTTTAAGGCAATTTAAATCACAAAATGGACTCCAATTTACACTTGTGAAATTAAAATCAGCAACACATGGAAAACATACAAAGCTACAAAATGCAAATGCATATGCTCTGAAAATGATTGGTGAAAACTGCACTATATGGAGACATATTAACACGGCTTTAGTATGAAAATAAAAAAAAAAAAACATAACTTATCTCTATGGTCTGACCTCAGAGTCCTTATTACTTCCCTTTGTTCAAAGCCAATATTAATTTTGGCCGAATGGCTCTTAAGATGGAATATCCATAATGCTAAATATCTTGTATTACTGGCCAATAAAAACATTATCTCTAGCTTTCCCATCTGTAACTCACCACCCTAAGCTGTCCATATAGTTAAAGGCTATTATTACCTTTGACTGTTTCACTTCCCATATCTCCCGCTTGCTAAAATAGTCTTTGCCCTGGAGAATTGCTTCCTGAAACACAATCTCCCACTCTCCTCACACACTGCAACTTCTTTCCTTTGAAATCTCACGTCTCCTGAAAGCTGAGGACCATCATTTTATTTGTACTGCAGAAGTGGAAATGTTGTGGCCACCCTTTGGAAACTTCACCAGATTCTTTCCCTTATTAATTTCAGCACTGAATCTGCTCCTTCTGCCCCCATTTATTGTCCAAAGCTCCTTCAAAATAAACCTTCCCTTTAAAAATAATATCCTCAAAGTAGATATCTCCATGGAAAAACAGGAATAGGACCAATGGGAAGCCGAACTCTCTCTTTTTTGTCATTTTATAACTACTGAGATGTTAAGACTCTCTTCACAACTTACATCTTCTCTCTTAGCTCCCACTTGCTTTAATGCAATCCCAGGCTCGTGGGATCTGCTGCTGAAAGCACTGTGCAAGAGAGAGGTGATGTTATTACTGCTACCACTTCAATCTATTTTTTGTTTTCATTTTTTCTTCATTCAAATAACCTGAAAATATTCATAAAATATGCTAAATCATCACAACAACATACATCTGCGTTAAAGCCAAGGAACCAACCTCGGAACAACTGGTCGACAGCCTGGTCTGGAGAGGCTCAGCATCCACGCAAGGCAGCAACGCCGGTGCAGTTTGCCTGCCTAGAAATGAGGTGATGTGGAACAGAAGAATGGGAAAAAGACATTTGGGAATGCAACCTGTTTTTTTTTCCAATTAAAGCGTTTTAAAGGAAGATACTGTATTCTTGGGAAAAACTGTGACAGGAAGAAGATTATTATTTACTAGTGCCAAGTACATCCTCAAAAATCCCTCATATAGAGCACTGCTCTGAACATGGGAATGCAGAGTGAGGAGAGGCTGCAGCGAGACACAGCACAGAGAGAAGGGCACCAGTTTAGAAATCGATCTGGGGCTTGTACATGAAGGGCTGCAGCATTTTGTCGAGAGACCTTCGATGAAGAGCCCACATGACATCGCAAGCAGAGCAGCTGGTGGAGCCTGATGGGTTTAATTCCCAAGCTAGGGCTGGAGAAGCTGCAGGAGATCATAAAGCTCCTATATACAGAAACAAGCCATTGATATCCTAACAGCCTCCAAATCCCAAACTGAGTGCATAAGGCTCCTGCTAAAGCAGACAGAGCTAAACACTCACTGAGAATGTTAAAGTGCTGAAAACAGAATACAGGAACAGACAAAAAATAATCTTTCCCTAGAGCCTTACACATGCAGTGTCCTCGCATCCAGCTGCTGGAGGACAGTAGGGTGAGAGCCTTATGAGCAGGAAAAATGCCTGATAGCCTGAAGGAATCCTGTTTTTCTCTAAGATCCTACAACATTCTGCTTCCTGGAGACGTGGCTCCAGCATCCAGGCTTCGTCTAGTTGAAGTGACAGATGGGGCTCTGAATTCCGGCACAGCCGCTCACGTCAAAACAACTTTTCGATGCCGGATCGCTGATCGCTCTGGTTACGCTGTGCCTACCCGCAAGCGCAGAGCCAGAGGGAACAGGTCGCCCCAAAGGGACACAAGGAAGCAAAGGTGCTCACGAGTGGAGCACAAAGAGCCCTTTTCCCACAAGAAAAAGCTGGAATTAGAGGTTCAGCTTGCAGAGAATCCCAGTCATCATCCCATGCTGTTCCTTCATTTGCTTAAATAACTGTTGTCAAGGGCATCTCCTCCGCAGGCTCAGAAAGCACAAGGCTCTTCCAAGCACGGGTTCTATCCTGCCTACCATTAGGATCAAAGTGCTTTGGAAAACAGCAGGAGACTCTCTAAAAGCGCCATACCTGGGGTGAGGAGGAAGAATAGCTGGGGAACTGATATAAGCAGACAGTTCACAGGGATTCAGAAATAGAACGAATCGCCCTTTTCATTTGCTGCTGCATAAAGAGGAAAACAGGTGTCTCTGAATGAGAAATGAGGAAGACTATGGGAGAGAGGGAACCTTTCCAGAGCAAAGCACACTAAAGAACAGGGGTGGACGTGAAGAAGAGCATAACAGAATTTGGGGGAGGGCAAAGAAAATTCAAAAAAATAATAATAATAAAAAGGAAAGACATGCAGGAGAAAAGGGGAGAGAAGATGGTTTTCGTGGACCTTTTTGTGCTTTGAAGGCTGTCAGTGTGTTTATGCCAGGCCTTTCTACCCCCTCCCTTGGCTGCGCCTTGTGCACAAAGGAGCAGGAAGGCGATGGCAGAGGAGCTGCCGAAGATTCACTTGGACACAGAGCAGAGGTGCCCTGAGAGAAAGGAACCTGCTCAGTGATCCGTGGACAGCGAACGCGATGGGAAGGTCTCAGGCCTCTGAAGTCTAAAGAGAGGGTTGGGAAAAAAGCTGCGCAGAGCCGTTCTTCCTGGCGGGATCACGCTGGAGCCTCGCGGGCAGGCAGACATCCAAGGAAGGCAGGTCACACCGCGCGAGGATACAGCCTGTATATAAAATATATATATATATTTAGCCAAAAAATCTAATCCCATGTATTCGTTGTATTAAGGGAATAGCCCAAATGATTTAGGCAGAGGAAGATTTTGCAACCTGCATCTGAACATAGTGCCCCAGGCTCAGGATCCCAGGCACGTTGTGGCACCGTGACATCATGTCACCAAACCTGGGCCGGAACAGCCCATTTTGTGACACATTTCTGACAGGTACCAGAGGCTGGCAGATGTATGTTGCTTTGTTAAAGCTGCAAGAGTGGGATCACGTGTCTGAGCTGCAGATTTCTAAATGCTGCCAAGGCTAAAATCATGTTTAGAACCTGTGTAAAGTACTTGAAATTTTTTTTTCCTCCTTTGGAGACTCCTTAACCTATAAGCTTTTATAAGACTCTTCTCAGTCTGAAAATGGAGTTTAGACACCAAAGTAATTAAAGCATTTAAGAAGAGAAAATCCTGCCCTCTGCTATGGAGACTTGCTAGGCAGACAAGACAGGAAGGTGCAAAGCAGAGGAACGAAGGGTCATCACACAGCAAGCACCTCGCGTCACCGAGGCGTGTGTGCGCTTCAGTACTTGCCTTGTCCACTGTTAACTCTTGAAATTACTGGGACAGGCCTAGGAACTGAACACGCATCTCAAAAAACCTGTGCCTAACACCATGTCACCACCACATGGCTTTAGCATCTTTTTAAAAAGTCAGGAGCAAAGTTTGGCAAAATCAAGCCAGGATCAGAACAGAACCACAGCTTTTTTTTTCCTGAGAAGCAGAGCTCTAACGAGGGGCAATCATTGCTGCAACAGAAATCATCTTTCCTAGAAGAAAATATCTCAAGACCTTGCTCTTTGGAGACCTGCATCCTCCAGAACAAGCCCGTTACTCGTCCCCTGGACCAGCGGTCTCCTCTAGTGAGAGCCGAGGACTCTCCTTCACCCACTCCCAGGAGCCGCGGGGCTACGGAGGAGTCCGTGGCACATTATCAATAACACATTAGCAGAGCATCTCCCATGGCAGCCAGAGAGCAGAGCTTCAACACTGGAGACGGCGCAGAGAAAATGAACTCTTAGCTGGGTCAGAGTCCTCAGTCTCCCCCATTTGTGTCTCCTGTGTGCAAAGACTTGTGATAAAAACGTTTCGTCACCACAGTCAGGAGGTGACTGCCCACCCCAGGGCTTTAACTCAAAGACAAAGCAGGCGAGGGAGGAGACAGAGGCAGGAGAGTCTAAACCTCTCTGATAAAGACTACTGAAGTTAACTTTACTTTGGTGCAAGTTAAGCGGTATTAGCAGAGCACAGCACATGTATTGGCAGTTGCTAGAGCTGCAATACAAGTCTCCGAGGTTCAATTTTCTGAGTGGCTACAGCTGTACCACCTTCTAAATCCTTGGGTCCTGATTTATTCATGGCATTAGGAATGCAAAATGCAAGCAGAGGGAAGTAGGCCAACAAGAGAATAGAAAGCAGGGACACAGAGGAACCAGTTTCTTCATTCCAGCTGAAAACAGGTTGAAATTGTTAACTCTTTCAGAGCAGGCTCTCTCTGAAAGGACAACACAGCCTGATAAATGAAGATGCACAAATGATTCTCTTCCCACAAAATAAAAATCTTGATTAGCAGAAACACAAAGCAAATATGGCTTCAGGAAAAGAATTCAGCTTAACTCCAGGCTGAGGCGTTCACAGTTAGAGATGCATCATGTTCAGGTCAGCGTGTCTGCAGGGGAGGAGGTACCAGCTTTGGTTCTGTGAGCTGTGGACCAGTGTTCCAGTGGCGCCACTCAAGGTAGCTCCTTCAGAGAGCAGCAGGGCTGTGGCCGTTCAGCCCAGACGAGGAAACCCTAACTCCGACTCAAGAGATTTTCTTAAAGCAAAAGGCCTCGCTGTCTGGAGGTAGCTAATTAGACCACTAGAAAAGCTGCAGAATAATTCACAGCCAAACAACTGCTGCTCTATCATTAGTTGCCTTTTGCCACCTACCAGAAAACGGACGGGGCTTCGCAGTCTCCATTTCACCCCTTGGAGCAGATGCTATGGCCAGCTGAGTCTTTGAGCATGTGCTGGTAAGAGAAAATGGTCTACAAAATTTGCCATGGTGGTTAGATGGTAAAGAAAGAGCTAAGGAAAGAAACAGCAGCACCCTTTTCCCTAAAAAAGCTCATTCTTCCATTTAAATGAAACAGTAATAGAAAAAAAAATGAAGAAAAAAGGTGGGGGGGAAGGAAGCTTCAGATGAGAAAGAGAATCACCAAGGAACACAGAGAGGGCTGCATCTCAGTGCACTAAACTAGTCCAAAAGAACTACACCAGCCTTTAAAGGAGATAACTGGGGATGTTAGGGACTCATCTATCCTATAACTATAAAATATATATTTAAATTTATATATATATATATACACACACACACATAAATATACATATATATGTCTGCATATATTTATCAGATCTTCTATTTGAGTTGAAAAGTTTGACAGTCTATAAAACCTGGAGCCAGTATGATTTTAAGAGGATGAAGAAGTCATCAAGATCTTTCACATCTTTAGTGGCTCTGAAGTAACTATCTGGAACTGAAGTAATTCCTTTTATTTGATCAAAGTAGAAATTCACAATGCAAACTTCAGCATTCTCTGCCCATCTTCTGAGTGGTAATGACCTAATTTTACAGCAGTGAAATAAAGTTCATCTCAATTCTGGAGTCCTGAGTTCATCTTCTCCTGACTTCTACTAAGTGCTAAAAGGAAATCACATGAGAAAATATATTTTGTAGTAGAACACCTTCAAAATGGCAAATGGGAAGCATTTTACAGAATATAAATTATACATATGTACACATATAATACACAACATGTACAGAGCTTAAAAAAAAAAGTTACATCTGAGTCTATCAAAGAAAATGGTGGCCTGCTGGCTGCACTGGCACTCAAAGCATCAATAAACCATCATTTGAGCACCAACTATTCCAGATGCATTACAAGAACATTCCAAGCAACATTAGGAAAAAGTATCTTTTGGAAGTTTCATACAGAAACAAACGTTTTAGAAGGGCAGTCTGACCAGCCTCTTATAGAGGCCCAAACCCAAAATATACATCATGCAAGAGGGGTTTCAGAAAACTTGTAGTCCTCCCATCCAGTACATACACAGTATCCCTGAAAGGCTGATTAAATTGTTCCTCGTTACCTGCTGTTGAGAGAAGCAAAGCAGGTCTGACAGCAGACATTACTTCTAAATGAAGCAAAACTGCTCATTGCACCTTAGAGATGGAAAATATTTGTTCCTCAGTCAAAACAGCTATTCCTTATAAGAAAAAATGATTAAAAATGTGGATGGTACACAGCACATGAACTCAGTAGCTTCAGATCAAAAAAGTTTAGCAGGGACAGAGGGGTTCAGTGTTAGTGAACCAAGCCAGCCTAATCGTTCCTCCTGCGTCTTCACTTTTCTAAAATAAATGTCAGTATCAAAATGCAAACAAGTCTAATTGCTTGTTTCTTTCCTTCATGGAAGAAAGGATTAGTGACACAAGTCCATTAGATTCTGCTTTCTGGTTTCAGATGGTCCGAAGGCACCAGTGAGTCCCAGGGTTACACTTACATATTCGCTTCTTTACTTTGAGAGGCTGGAGAAACACGATTGATGCTGCTTTCAATAAAGAGTTTCAGGCCTTTTAAACCTTGTGCATAGAGATATTCCAGATACCAGTTCCACTTCCTTCCCTATAAAAACAAAGAGAATAGTTAGATATGCAGGACATGGCTTTGTCCATTACTTGAGCTCATCAGAAAATGTTTGCAAATATCACCTGTCACAGTCCCATATCCATCCTACTCCATAAATATCCACGGGTATGCAGAGGTCACATCTTTTTCCCTGACACTCAAACTCTTTATTCATATATTGCATGTTCTTAGCTTGAACTTATGTGCCTCTTCATTATTAAAAAAAAAAAAAAACACCCCAAAACCACGATTTTTTCCAGTACTGAAAATGCACATAAATCCCAATCCTAAGACTGCAAAGGCTAATGAATCACCAGGGAAGAAGTTGAGGACCAAAGGAACATGGATATGGAACTCCTCCTCCCATCACCTCCTCCAGAGCAGGTTTGAGGTACACTCTTGATAGAGGAAGGGAAGCTGCCCCTATACCCTGATTACTCAGTGGAGGTCTCCTGCTTAAAGCTAAAACAAAGCAACATTAAGCTATGCTTCTTATTAATAATTGAAATTCTGCTTTAGTTGCACAAAAAAATAAACAAAACCCCACAACTTTTTGCAGAATCTCCACAGGAAAAAAAAAAAAAAAAAAAAAAAAAAAAAGATAAGGAGCCTCCTTGTCTTGTACTGACCCTTGAAGGCAATATATAAAAATCTCAGATCACTAAGCGCAGATGGGTAGATACATCACTTAAATTTTCTGATGTTGATGTACTTGTGTTTGGCCATGCTGGGAGGCGAAACACACCTCTGCAGCCAGAATTTGTGTCTTTCAAAATTTCAACAGAGCATTTCTGAAGTCAATGAAGATATCACCTTATTCTCTTCTGATAAGTAGTTGTTGATAATAGCCTGTTTTCATATCATACACACACACACACAAACAACCACCTTACCTTAATTAAACTGAAGTTGAAGGTGTTATCATCTGGCCAGGCCTTAAAGAGAAGGAATAAAAACAATGTCAAGTCAGATAAAAAGCATGTCCATAACTGCTTGGTCTCCTCTTGTATCATGAATTCCAGATGTGCAAGGAAGTTCAGGGATTTTTAATCATGCATGAGAACAGACCTCCAGCATTTTACTTAAAGCATTCCACCAGAGCAAGGCAGCATGGAGACCCTCTTGTCCCTCTGCTGCAACATTTCTGGATAGCAACACAGAACATTTATAGATATCTCTAACCACTGTCTCTACGGTGTACAAGCCACTGCTTCAAAACATTAGATAGACAATTCCCAACAGTGAGGCTGAGAAAGAGGAGAAAACCTACTGACATTTAGTTTATTGCTTCTGCTCTCGGTGTGCTGCAGAGCAGTGCCCTCTGGTGCTCAGCAATCAAGTTTTTACGAGAAGACAGGACTGCAGTTACTATTTTTTCCTATCTTAAGATCTGCCTGTTGTCACTACTAAGTGAAACCTTTCTTGATCTTAGAGTAGGAAGAAGGCAAGAATTCTCTATCAGTAATTTTCTGCTTACTGAAGCTACAGGAGGAATTAGAAAGTCTCAGAAGGAAAAGGGAATTAGATTAAAAAAAATAATAATAAAAAAAAGCTAATCCTGCAACAATAGCTGAAAGGGCAAAAGAACTTAATTCTACCATTTTAAGGATATATTTAACAAAAATAGAACATCATCTTGCTAAGACAAAGCTTGGGTTTAGATCAGTAGCAACAGACAGATTACCTGGATTCACAAGCCTGAGCATAGAAAACAACTCAAATTTGTGACATAATCCTAACCAGAATTACACTGCTTCAAATTTTTGACCTCAGGTTTCCTAAATTAATTACAGGGAGGCCTGTAATGAATTACCTTAAGTTTGCCAGCAATACCTTAAGTTTGCCAGCATTCCTCACAACAAAGAAGATAAGAAGATGGTGTGTACACCCCTTGGACAGCCTGTAGTGCCTTATTTCTGCGAGCAGCATGCACCTCTAAGCACAGTAACAGCCATTGCAAGCTGCTTCCTTCACTATTTAGGAGCTGCACTGACTGCACAGCTGCACTTGGAATTCCAGGAGCTGAGTGGCAGAACTCAAATACATCAGGCAGTACAAAGAAGCACCACATTATCCCTCTTTTCCTTATATACTTGAAACTGGCTCAGTAAAAAAAGATATTGAAGGTACCTTTCTCAAAAGCTACTGCAAGTGCCAGGAAGCAGTGCTAAAAGCTCTACTGTGGACATCTGTACACACCATAACCCTGTAATTCTTTATTTTCAAGAGTTTTACATTGGAAAGTATACGGCGCATTTCATATTTTGTAGGGCAGAATGCACGTTGGGAAGAGTGCACTGAATTATCTATTTTTTTCATTATTTATCTATTTTAGTTCTATCCTCAAAGTGACCCGAAGCACAAATTCACATCCTAGAGCTGCAACATTGATACGTTCATACCACGCAAACAAAAACTATTCAAACTGTGCCCCTGATCTGACATTCACACAGAATGCCATACCAGCTTTTGAAAGCTCTGTTGACTCCAGAAGTGCCAATTGCTCAGTCACTGTGCTGGGACTCTAGAGAAACTGCCAAGTTAGAACATCTGGTGCTGCCAAAGGGACGAGCATTGGCCTCCGTCATTACCTGCTGCAGGAAGAGGAGAGCATAACCCATCAGGGCTGGGTGGTAGACAACGTTAAAGCTGTTTTTGAAGTCCTGCACTCTGGTTTTCTTTAGCACTTCTTCATCCAGACGAAGACCTTGAGGATGAACGTCCTTCTGGAAGGCATTGGATGTCCACAGACACCCCACCATAGCTATTAGATATTGGTTGTACTCTTGGTAGGTCTGACTGCTGAACTTGAATTGCAGTATTTTCTGAGGAATGAGAGAATAAATCAGAAAGTTGCATCCTCAAAGCAGTGGAGTATTCCCTCTAGTTCTTAAAAAGCTGGCTGTTAGAACACCTCCTTTCTATTCACCCCAACTCCTTATTGAGGTCAATTCTAGCACATTTGTGCTATCCAGATTTGTCCACAATACCTTTTTAATCAGCTCATTTTCTTTTGCAGCTACCAAGTTGGTTCGGTACCTGAGAAAACAAAAGAGAACATCAGAAGCCTGTAAATTTTAATATAAATTAGTGTTTAAAAAAAAAAAAAAAAAAAAGCAGGAGGTGCTTTATCTCTTGGCATAGACCAAGCCTCTCCTGGGGGAGCAGGAAGACACCTGATTGCAGTCACCTCTTGGATTAGCAATATGTGACTGGTCCGCATGGGGCAAAGTCACCTTCATAAAGGCTAGATTCAAGGAGTGACATGGAGCCCTGAAACCTGCAGAAACACGGAGTGTATCTTTAAACGGGGAGACCTCCATTCACCAAGTAGAGAAAGGGAAGCCACTGGAAGTAATGCAACTTGACAGTTGTTCTATATAATAAGCACTAGCTCTTCTTATCTCCCAGAGACCATCCTGTCATGTTAATTACCCTGCAGTCTCCTTAGAGAAAAAGGCACATGGAGAGCCCTACGCCAGCTGTCAGCAATTGGCCACTCTTCCTAGATGCAACCACTGGAACTAACAAGGCCAACAGCAGCCCTGTTCCTGGATCCTGCAGAGAGCTGAACAGTGCCATCTTCAGACATGCAGGCAGCACAAAACAGCCCCAAATTCCCTACAGGGTTTAGGGACAGCAGATGTGCTTTGTATTTAGCACATTACAGATTTCAGAGGAAAAGTCTAAGTCTAGTGATCAGAGCAAGGAAGGAGAAGTTTCACGGGTAGCTACTAACTATTCCAGCTCTTTGTTGCTGACCAATTGAAATTCTTAAAACAGGGGAACTTCTTCCACCACTTGTCAAAGATACAGAAATAATACATGGCAATAGGTTAGAATCCTATTTGAGATAGCAGATTGAAGAAAAAAAAAAAAAAAAAAAAAAAAAAACTACAGCTGTAAAAGACTATCATGAGAGCTGGGCACAGCCTGAAAGTTTCACCT
>VZSV01000010.1:2623937-2649506 GCA_013398735.1 Nothocercus julius
AGAAGCCACTTTTTTTTCCCTCCCTTGATATTTTATATTATTTTTATATAGAAGGATTGGATTGTACTTGACCAGACCTGTATCCTAGCGTAAGTCTGTTGGTACCAGGAAGTCAAACAACAGATGATATGACTCTTCCCTGCAGTAAATTAAAGTCATCTATTTGACCTTGCTAGAATTGCATGACCATGCATTAAAACTTTGCTCAAAGAAAGGACAGTTTGGCCACAAAATAGAGTATTTTGATTAGACTCAGGCTTAGAACTTGAGGTTCAGTTACAAGAAATAGAGGCATTTTATAATTTATGCAAATTCAACAAGAAGATGCCAGCACTTGATAATCTTTCATTGTTTTGTTAAACCTGCAAATTCATCCATGGGTAGAGTTTTCGGGGCAGTGAGCACACATCCATAGAGGAATATGGAAAGCCAGAGCAGGCTTAAGCCTATATGAAGCTGCTTGGTTTGTCTAAAGAGTAAACCGGGAGATAAACAACTCATTTTTAAAAGGAACATTTAAGTAGCAAATTATGTTATGTGGTTTTAAAGTGAAATGAATGTTGTTCTTTTCTGTAAATTACAACTAAAAAGATTTCGGCTGTTCACATTATGCCAAGTTTTACTTTCTCTTCTGCAACACATCTCCAAATTAAATAGAATCACTCTCTGGCAGCAATATTTAGATTAGCCTATTGATGCGACAGCAGCAGGAATCACCTGAAGATCTATGAGGTATCTGGAAAATTCTGGCATTTAATCAGAACAGAAATTCTATAAGCTCGGGAAGAGTTTCATGCTCTAGCTTAAAAATAGAAGCAGCCTCAAGGGAAATGGAGTTTTGAATGCCAAAATAAATGGGATACATACCGTCTCATAGAAATCCAGAATGAAATACAGCAAGAAAGTAGCATTGCTTTCCAACCGCAGTGCAATGGTAGAGATCTGTCCAACGAAGTGGATCAGTTCAGCCACTACATTCACCAGCCCAGAAAGAGTGGTATTCCTGGGGCAGTAGTGTGACACACAACATTAACACACGCACCTCTTCACAAACAGTACAAAACAGAAGTGGAAAAAGTAGAAAAGGAAGCTGAAGGTCATCCTTCCACCCCATCACATCCAACACCATTCAGCGAAGGTTGTTTTCCCCTCATATATTTCCGGTGACACTTTCTTATCCAAGTTATTTTAAACGTGGCCCAGTTGTCCATGTTAAAAGGATCCTAACTTCTGGACATTTCATTTTTCAGTATCAACTGAAGAATGCTTTTATAGAAAAAGCAAGCAATAGGATTGACAAGGTAGCTTACAATAAAGCAGAAACGTTACAGCATTACTGATCTTTTAGCCTGTCTTTATATTAGTTAATATAGGTAAATTATGTACCTATGCATGCATACATATATAATTAATGTATGTATGTATATATAAGAGCACATTTGTTAACAACACACAAAACATGGTTTTGCATTTATTTCAGATAAACTTACAAAGAATAACCTTGAGAATCAGACTCTGAATCCAGCTGAATCACATGCCAATTTAACCAGTTCTGCAACAGCTCTTTTAGGCTCTCAAGAACACTGCACTGCAAGGGGCAAAAAGAAAACAGGCTGATGACAATTTACATAAGTGAATAATACTAAGCAGAAACATGTCCTCAGAACTGCAGCCAACAAGGAAAGCTACAAATAGTTTCTCAAGGCCACAAAGAAGTGAGCTAATTGTGATGCCCCCACAAACTGAATATGTATGTTACTTAAATTTTCCTGGAGAACGTGAGTTTCAAATGCTAAGTTAATATTACAATTAAAAAAAAAAAAAGCAACTAATATCTCACATACTACAGTGTTATTTTTATTTCCAATGCTCTAGTTTAATTCCAGTCAAAAAAGAAAATACCTTAAAGGTACCCATAATCCCAAAGAAATTACATCTCAAGTATATATTTAACCTTTATTTAGACACAAATTTCCCCCAAAGAAGTCCATTATAGAATCCGTTAGGCTTTTAAACCATATACAGGAGATAGCTATACCACCCAGAAGTAAATAGCCAGTGGGGCCACTTGAATTACCTTAAAATAAAGGGAAGACGTGAAAAAGAGCTGTGCCAGGGGACCATAGAGATGCGACTTCATTTCTGAAATACATGAGAGAAGTATGAAAACAAAACCCCCAAGACCAGACATCGTTCACCCTCATCCAAAGGATTTGTATCACGCACCAGAGAAGCTGCTGAGTGGGATCCAAGTCATGAGTCTGAGGACTTGTGATCGGCAGCAGAAGCCATCCCAGAAAGGAAGGCTTCTATACAGGAACTCTTCACAGGAAGAAAATCCCTCCTACAAAGAGGAATATTCAGGAGTTCATCTGATATGCCTAAACCTTGCCGTATTAACTGACAAAATTCACCCTAAAGGAGGGAAGGGATCTGCATCTCCTTCCTGCCATGCAATTCATCCAGACACTAGTTAATGAAATGCATTTTCTCAAGTCATCATTCCTGCAGTAACTAGGCCCATCTCAAGAATACGGGCTCACTACAGGAATACATATTTTTATTGCCTTTTTGGTGACTTGAGAGACTTCTCAGAGATGCTACAGAAAACAGGCAAGTTCCACACATATTTTAAGGTATGACTTCATGAAGCCCTTGGCACTTACCTGCAAGAAGCACTCTGTCTTGTGGACTATTTCCAGGAAGTCCTTGAATTCTTCCTCATATTGACTACTATCAACCACACACCAAGTGCACTCTAAACAGGAAAGAATACTGTATTTGAGCATAGGTGCAGCAAGAATAAGTACAATCAGAAGCAAAATATAAATCACTCTTCAGGATTTGTTTTACTGCTATGTAAATATCCCTGTAAGTCTGCATGGTTAAGTACCATGACTGAAAGATAAAGAGTGTTAAACATCCTCTAATTTCCTACACACAAGGTGATGTTAAGTTCCTACCTTCCTGAAGCGTCTGGCCCATCCAATAGTGGAGCCTCAGGTAAATAGATTCGTCTTTGATGCAATTCATGTAGTGAAGCAACAAGGGATGTGTTAGCACAGAACCCATTTGGGAAGGAAGCTGCAAAAGAAATCAAGACAACTAGTTATTCTGTGTTACTTCTACAACTTGCTAGTGAAGCTTATGTTATCACAGCTGTCCAGTCATTTTGCCAGTGAACACACGAGGCCTCTAATCAGCAACAGCTCTCTAGCCCTGGGCTAGCTGCTCTGTCAGAGCTAAGTAACACATGCACTACTCGCATGTCCGTTGATCTCTCGACGATACTCAATAAGCTTCCCAAGAGCTTCCCTGACACTCACCTCTAGATGGTGGATATTTTGTAGGAGCTGAGAAAAGGTCTGCAGCTGTTCCACTGGAAAAGATTCACTGATACTGTATAAATCACTGTTCTTATCCTTTACCTCTGCTAAATCATTTGTGCTGGCGCTACTTGCGGGTAAAATCAGCTGGGTATTCCATTTCTGTAAAGACAAAAAAAACACCAACGAATAGCAATGACTCCTTTTCCAATTCAGTGAAGTACACAGTGCATACACCTGTGACCAATGCTCCCATAAACACCCTTACTATTTTACTAAAAAGGCACCTAAGCTATCACTATATCAGGAATCTTATATTTCGATATAGCTATCCCAGCTTTTCCAGTGCTGAAATAAAGCATTACTGGACAGAATTGCATTGCATTGCATTACTGGACAGAATTCAGTCCTCCTAAATTCCCACAACCTACTCTCTTCCGGGACTGATGTTGAGCTGTGCCTAAAAGCAGTGGCTGGGAGACTGGAGATTTTTCCTGGTTTCTTCGCCTTATTGCATTGATTGCTGCCTTCCATGGGCCCTCTGAATTCTTGAAGTAGGTCTGAAAACAAAAATCAGGTATCAGTGCAAGAGGCTGAACTAAGAAAAAGTGACAAAGGACAGTTTTTATTTGATATATGTCACTACAGAGCTGTATAGGCACTCAATTGTCTATGCTTAACAGACCAAGAGGATAGATTTTGACAGCACAAAACTATATTCATTCCTCAGTTTTACTACCTTTTAAATAATGATCAGAAGAAATATAAAAGTGTAGCTCTTGAAATGATTTCCCATTTTTCAGAAGTCAGCTGTCTCCAGCGCTTTTGATTTATAACCCCCTTTAAGGTTATTTTTTCCATTTAGAGAATAAAACTCATGTATGTATTAAAATAAGACCTGACCAAGGCTGGTTTCAGCTTAGGTATAGAAACATTTAATAAATTGTGTTAACTGAAATAGTTGAGGATGAATTTGGGTTTTAGTTGTTAGCTCTATCTGCTTTACTTGTGTGCATGGCAAAAAATGTAAATTCTCCAACAGATGAAAATACAGACTGTATGATGATGAGATACAGACTATAAATTTATAGAATTATTACACAAACAGACAGAAATACATTCTCTTTTATGCAAGCACAACTTGCCAACATATAGATGTATAGATTCCGTAAAAAAGCTCTACTTTAAAAAAAAAAACAAAAAAAAAAACTTATACATGTCCAATTGAATTGTTTCAGAAACCAAAAAACTTTGTTGTACAATTTAGGTCTTATCTACTGCGGTTTTCTTTGTTATACATTCCATTTCTATTATATATATTCTGCTTGGGCTAAATGAGTTGACATATACGTGAAAATAAGTCTCTGTAAAAATTAAGTCATAATTGATTTTATTCACTGAAAAGAAGAAACAGAATTAATCTTCACCACTAAACAATGCTATAGCTTAAATAGAAAGGTCAGTACAAACAATGTAATTGCTGCAAATACGGCAAACCTCATTCCTTACCTTCACCCTCCCAGGAAGGGTTATGGAGACCAGTTCTGGACAAAAGTGCTTGTAAAGCGACAGCAGAGCCTGCAGATGAGGCTGCATTCCCTGTCAAGTAACAGAACAAGAGTAAAAGTGCACAGGGTATTTCTAATACAGAAGTTCAATATTGCATTCAAGAGCAAAAAAAAAATCCCTAGGATTACTAAAAGCTACTTGCTACAAAGCAACCACAGATTAACAACTGAAAAGGAAATGAAGAAAAGAACAGAAACTTTGTTAATGAAATACCATAGGAAGGAGATCGGGAAAAGAACTTTCTCTCATAACTCTAATTGAAAAGAATTAAACAATTAAAATTATGACAAATATATTCTATCTGTGCTGCCTATATGCTCCAGAAAAGCATTACTCAAAACTAGCTACATAATATTATTTGTATTTTTCTGTCAACGTATATAGCATTACAGTGATATTTTTCTTACTGAAAAGGGAGGAAGAACCTATATGATCTTGTATTTCTCACTCACAGGTTTGATACTGCTTGAAAAAGGAAGGGGAACAGAAAACAAAAGGAGGAAATAAGTATGTAGAAAGGAGCTGCTTTTAAGTTTACATATTCTACCTTACCTAGCTGTAAAACGTATAGCTTAGTACATGTCATTGCATGGGCTCATAAAGAATATATGAGAATTAAGGATGCACGTGCAGAGGAATTTCTGATGCTACAAAGATTAGAACCTACACTGCAGGCCTAACACCATCCTAAGATGCCAAACAGTCTTCTCCATCCTATAAGGACATTAGTATTAACAACTGCAAGGTTAACTACAGTTCAAACTCGATGAGATTTGAAATAAACTCACCATTTTTGCTTGGAGGTCCAGCAGTTTCCTAATGCGAAAAGGCTTGACTGGAAAAACAGTTAAGAGCATTATGAGTAAAAACACTATATTGGGCATTTAAGTAAAAGTGAGAAATCACTTTTAGTATAGGAAACCATGGCAAAGCAAGCAGAATCTGTCAGTCTTATTTCTGGGTGAATAGGTTTCTGACTCAGAAACTATTACACAAGTCAGACTGAAGTACCAGTCAAGCTTCCTTGCCTTAAAAGCAACAAATTGCCTAGCCACTCTATTAACTCTGTTGGAAGAAAAGCCAGGGCAAGCAAACAAAATAGCAAAGAAAATGGCCTTCCATCTCATACAGCTGGATACACTCACCGCTTTCTTTCCTGGTCAGCAGGTAAAGCAGGTGACAGACATAGGGACACTGCAGAGAGAAGGCAGCAATTAACTCTCCTGCTGATGAAGACTCCTATCCTTATTAACTAAAGTGACAGAGCACGCTCATACTCCTCAAGTGACACCTCCCCACACAGGCTTCACAAGCTGATATTGCTGCTCTCAGCTGGCTGCCTCCCCGCCGGGGCAGCATGTAGCTTACAGCACATAGGGAGCAGCATGTTTTTACACAGTCCCATGTCACCCGGGTGCCAGGTCACACATTGCAAAGCAGTATTAAAATGGATGGTATATGTCAATTTTATTTAGAACTATTACCTTCAATTCGAGTTGTTTCTATAGTAATAATGCTATATAAAGAGCCTGGAGCTTGTGTTTTTTGGAACATGGGATGGATATTTCAGGAATAAGCAGTAGAAGGACAAAGGCATTGTTGAATCAAAATAATTTAGCAGAGCTTGTAACTACAGCTTAGGCTGTAGGGGTCTTAAATTAGTTTCACACCAGTTCTGCTCAATTTCCCAACTGGTCCATTATGTCTGAAAATGATATCTTAAATAATTAGAAAATAAATTCTAAGAATGCAAAATTAACCTGCACCCACTAGAAATACTACAGGAATTATAACCCAAACCTTTTGGGAACTTTAAAAGTCTTAACTACAAGAAAAACATAAATAGAAAAATATGAACAATTTCCTATCTAAAACAACTGTTAAGATCTTCTGAATCTGATCTGAACCTAAACACTTCAATTTTACAGTATCTGGATTTTTACACAGTTGCCATTAGCAGAAATCCCCTGTCTGCTTTTTCCCATTTAAACTGCATCAAATCTTTTAAATAGAAGAGCATGTAATTTCTCATCATTAAATAAACATTGCTTTAAAAGTTTTGGTTTTATTTTTTATTTTTTGCCCTAAGTATGCAAGTCTGTTTCTCCCAGGAGCAGAAGTCTTTTCCTGCTGATGTATGACATCAAAGGCAATCCAGAGACTGCAGTGTCACAGTGACCCTTGGAAATTCAGGCAGAATATACTGTCACTCTGTTTTTGTTACAGAAAATCATTTCTTGGAAATATGTTTAAACAACCTGAGTATAGTTTTTAGACTAAGATAATCCTATGCTACTTCCCTGCTTCTGGATCTAAATTACCCAGCAAACTCAGAAACCCAAAAGGAAAAGGAAAATTAAGTTCTAGCTTTATGAAAAGGATTTCTAACCCACTGCAACCACTGCCTATTTCTAACCTTAATATGTATGCTATCAGCTAGCACTTGGGCTTATTTTGTCAGTTCCATATATTTTTCAGCTCTCCTTACCATTTTCTCATCTTGCAGGAAGGAAAAGAAGAAACCATAGAGGGCATGAAGTTGGTCCTTGTGATCAATGAAGTCAAACATTGCGATCAGCCATCTTATAAAAAGCAGCTACAGAAGAGAGAGCCACGAGACAGTAAGTGAGGGAAGGAGCAAGACAGGCCAGTCACCAGCCCGTATAGGAGACATCATCTGTGCGTTGTTGCCTCTCACAACAACAGAGGTATTCCATGTTCATGCAGACGGCATCCCTCAGGAATTCAGAGATGCAAAACAAGCAGGAATTGCACAACTTTACACTCAGAATTCTGTTTCTCAGCTTCAACTGCTGTTCCAATAACAGTGGCTCTATCAGTCTTCCTACATGACAGCAACTTCTACAGGAACTCTTATCAAACTATTATTAAAATCTTAGCATTACTGCTTCCTAAAAATAAACTGTCCAACCATCCCACAACAGAAGCAATCACTATTGCAAACATTTATCAAGTTACCTGGATGCTGCCTGAGCATTTGCTGACACAGAGCCAAGATATAGATGAAACCAAAGGACTTTCTGGTATTACTGAGGCTGGAATTAGGCTCTTCAGTAACCGAGTGTTCACTGCATCAGCTGAAAAACAAACAAATTGAAACAAAGTCCTTGCTGGACAAGGTTCTTTAGAGCTCTAATGCTTACAGTAATGATGCGTAAGAATCCACACCACAAATTCATCTTTCTCTCAAATATCAGGGGATTTTTTTTCTTTCCAGATTGAGGAATGAAAGTCGACAATCTCACTTTCTTTAGACTCTTAGCAAATCATCCAAAAGTAACAAAAATTTGTGGTGATATTAAGTGAGCAGTTCTTCAGTAAAAACAAGACACAACGTACACAGTAGTGTATTTCACTATCCTGCCCAAGTTAATAATTTCCTGCTATTCGAGATAATTTTGCTTCTGATTCCACACAATATATGAAGTACCTAAAGCATAGTTGAAAACGCTGTAGAAGGGGTAATGTAGAAATGAGATCTGGAGAAATGGGGAAATGGAGAAATCTAAATTTATATTTTGAAGAATTTAAATGACTTCTTAAGCCTCCGAGTTTAAATCTAGGCTGATAAAAGCCTGAGGAATATAAATGTCAAGCACCTAGGAGTTATTCAAGTCAAGACTCAAATAAAGAGTCAGAAGCATAAGAGAAAATAGCACAGTATGTTTTATAAAACAAAAAAAAAAATATTTCTAAACTAGTGTAGTATAGATTAACACCTCTTTCCATTATTTTAAGATGTTAAAAGAGTATATGATTGTCAGTTTAACATCAGCAATTTAATTCTTTGGAGATAAGATAATAATTTTAAGTCAAGAAAAGTAATAAGCTAATTACACAATGAGGGAAAGGACTCCCATGTGCATGTCAGAGCTGAGGGAAAGAGAAGTTTAATTCTTTTTTAATTGAATAGTTCATTAATTTAGAACTACAAATGGTGGCCATCAATTCTAAAAAAGTAACATCAAGTCTGCACTGGCACGCTGAACTATCAGCATGACTTAGTGTTTAATTCTAGCACTTACATTTACACAACCATGCCAGTTGGAAAAGGAAATAGCAGGCTTATTCATAAATATTTACAACAAATCATATCCTAATATTTATCTGGGCATCACTTACCTCTAGCAATAGCTAAGGTTATTTTTGGCATGAATACTAGGAATCTTAATTTTACAGTCCCTTACAATACAGTCACCCTGAACACATTTCCTGAAAGCAGGTCTGATTAGAGGGAAGGGTACATGTTCTCAGGCAACACGCTAGCAGTATA
Organism: Nothocercus julius; assembly: GCA_013398735.1. Lineage (NCBI taxonomy): Eukaryota > Metazoa > Chordata > Aves > Tinamiformes > Tinamidae > Nothocercus > Nothocercus julius. The sequence goes on from VZSV01000010.1 coordinate 2,633,127, forward strand.
TAAACATTTTACCAAATTTGCCACTGAGTGCCACATTCAGCAATACATCAAATGCTTCAGGGGGTAGTCCTTTTTCCAGGGCAGTGCTTTCCACTGTGGCCAAGTGTTTCTGCAAAACTTCATTCTTTCTCAGTGAAATCGGATCTTGAACTAGAAAAAGACAAACCAAGGATAAAACAATTTCTGAGCAGTAACTGAACTACTTGAAACTTCTCTGAAGGTCCCTACAAACATTCCTCTACATGTAGCAACAGAAAGGGGGTATTCCGAGACATTAAAGGATGTTTACAAATCTCAAAAACTAGGAGAGGGAATATGACAGGTAAATATAGTAGAGGGGAGTTTTGTTTGTGTTTTAAGAAACCTGTGATGGTCTTTCTAGTAAGAGATATCTATTTTTAAAATCACTCTCTTACCTTTCTCAAAGTAGCTCACAGCTTGCTCGAAGGAGTCTCGCTTGCTTTCATTCACCTGGCTGTTAGGAGATGGACGATTCTGCAGACTTTTATCAGGGTCACTTTTCCCTCCTTTTCGCCACGCAGAGAGATCAGTTTGATTACTGTGTTGAACTTGCAGAGGCTGCTTTGAATTCTTGGAACTCTGCTTTCGTTGCATCTTTTCAGACTCCCAGCTGAGACTGGAGAATGTTACTCATTTGTCATAGGGTTTCCAACCCTTCATCACAAAGAGGGAAGAAAAGAGATGAACGTCAAAAAGCTGGAGAACAACAGAGAGCCAACCGCCTGCAAGAAATTTGTTTTTCCTGACAAAGAGATCCCAGAGGGAACCTCTGTAAGGTAAAAGAGTAGCTCCATGAGAAACAATGTAGAGCAGCCTGTCTCCTGAAAGCCCAGGCAATGTGCTCAGTAGATGCACAAACAACAGGATGCATCAAATATCAGTTCTCTCATGTGTTAAAGGGGTGGAAAAAAAAAAAAAGACAAGGAAGGATTAACACAGACTCCCTTCAACCTGAAAATTTTCTCACAAAGTTTTATGTAGTGTTTCAATTCAGAATTAAGATAACAATAAAGTTAGCAAAACATAATTAATATTTTTTTCTCAGTTTATTTTCTTGCAGTGTTTATACCAGTGTAATCAGTCAATGAGTCGCAATATCCTGAAAGGGAGCATACAGATTTTAGAGAATAACAACACTTTTCTTCCTATTTTATGTAATTTTAAACAGAAGCACACTTCCAGTCTGGATAAGGAAACATCCTTTTGCATACACCTTGCCTCAATAGGTTTACACAGAACTTGACATAACACTTTTCATGTACATAAACAGGCTCAATTACAGGAAGAAAAAAAAAATAAAATAAACAAGATTTTACTTCCAAAGCTTTTAGGAAGCACTGTATTTCTAACCTTCCTTTTCAAGCTTTTTCTTCAGAACAACCTCCCTAAAAACAGGTTAGCATCCACAAACATTCTTTCAACCCAGCAGCTAGAATTTATTTAAAAAAAAAAAAAAAAAAAGATATTTTCATAACTTCCAGGTGAATGACAAGTGCTATCAATACAGCAGGCCTGCCTACCTCAGGCTGAGAGACAACCACAAAAACACAGCATTTTCTTCCCAAAATAGAGCGTTTTCTCCCCAATACGCAGCAGCTGGCAACCTTTGCCCAGGGAACATGAAATTCCGCTGCAAGCTCTCGGGGCTTGCCGGGCACGCGTGCGTGGCCCTGCAGTGTTGGGGGGCACAAGAAAACGGGGCGGGTGTGAGGCCGCTTGGCAGAACCTCCCCCCCGCTCTATTTCCTTAGGGGGTTGTTACCCCCGGGCCCTCCTGCACAACCTATTGGGACCAAAACACCCTCCTCAAGTCGCTCCTCGCCCGCTGCCCTGTGGGGAAGCGGGGACAGCGGCTCCCAGACCTGGCCACCCCCGGCTAAGGCCGCGGGGACACGTTGCCCCCCCTCACGAGTGACCCCCCCCACACCCAAACCGGGCCGTTGCCATGGTTACAGCCCCCCGCCACCGCCATTACCTGGTGCCGGGCTCGCCCCAACCGCCCCGCAGTTCAAACCTTCCCGCCACGCCCCGCGCATGCGCGGCACCACCAGCGCTTCCGCGCGCCCTCCCTCCGTGCGCATGCGCGGCGCGACAAAGCGCCGAGAGGGGGGGGGGCGGTGCTCGCTATGCGCATGCGCCCTGTCCCTAGCCGCGCGTGCGCGCTGCGGCGCTCGCCGGGCGCTAGGGGAGGGGGGTGGGGTTGGTGGGGGAGGCTGCGCTTTTGGGGCGTAAAACGTTAAAAATGGTCGAACTTCAATGGGAAACGTTGCTTGCAGCCTCCCTCGGCGAGAGGAGAGGTGCCGGAGCCCGCCTCAGTATGGCAGGGGCGTGGATGGATCAGTGGGAATACAGTGAGGTCAAAGAGAAGAGCTAGTAAGTGATTAAATAAATGAAAGGAAAGCAAACATAATGTGGTGTTGCCAAGGGGCTGAGTTAGTTCCTCAGCGCCTTATCGCTTCCAGACAGCAAAGATGACGGGTAGTGTCCCAAAATAGCGGCCTAATGCTGGGGGGCAAGGAGGGAGGTCAATCCAATATAGATAAATACAGAGCTCCTGCCACGAGCCGGGGCCTCGGAGCAGCCGGGCCGCTTCTTTGTGGTTGTATTTAGTCATCGAGGTGTTTTTATCCCATTTGTGAATTAAGAAGTGGCTATTAACTTCACTCTGGCCTTTCAGGAAGCGCAGGAAATGGTGTAGGGGTTTGGGGTGACCTTGATGTGGTCTCTAAAGGCGAGAGAGGGTCTCGCAGCGGTGGCTTCCCGAGGTTCCTCCGGTGTGAACGGGGAGAACCAATGTCTGGGGCTCTGAGAGAGGGATTTTGCAGGATATTTGGGCATCTATTTCAGCAGCAAACTCATGGAGGAGGAAAACTGGAGGATCAGGTCTGAATATGCTGCATGTGAACATCTATCAATCTCATAGGAATATAATATCAGCGTTTGGGGGGGACAACTCATTTTATTCGCTGACACGTTGTACTAAGACATTTATGTCTTTTTAAGGCTTAAACATCTCTCTTACATGTCTGTAGCAAATGCTCGGTCCAGCAATGTTCATGTGGTTTCTACTCTGTGTTACCTTGTCCTTCTCAGTGGTTTTCCCCTAAACCATCCCGTCCATTTTAGATGCATTTTTGAGCCTATGGAAACTATTTTCAGACACACCTCTCTCTCACAAAAACAAAACAAAACAAAAAACCAAAAACTGCTACAGTGGAGACATTTTCCTCCAAATTTCAAAAAGTTTATTCTTGTGAATAATTAAGAAAATAAGGGGAAAAAATGAAAACAGACAAGCATCGAGAAAACCAACAGAACTTAAAACACACTTCTCAATGACACTCAGTAGTATTTCAGATACAGCACACAGGAATTCGGGCTCTTGTGGCAGGACCCCCAGCTCGCTCGAGCTGCGGGTGGGATGCAGAATGCGGTACCTGGGCAGGTTCAGCCCCTTATCTATCAGCAATAACCAACAAGATTATAAAGTTGCAGTCGTGAAAAGGGGGATGTCTTTCCACCCCCTGCAATGAAATAGGGAGCATGGTGCTTTTTGCCAGCAGCAGGCGCACATTTGGGGATTTGGGGGTTTGTTACTGGGTTAAAAACTGTTCTTTAGGCAGTTCTCCCCATCTTCTGACCAGGGAACTTTGCTGTCTGCTGTGAGGGATGAAGGGGTATCAGTGGCTCATGTGAAGCAGGAGAAAAAAACAGTTACTCTTGCCAGGGCAATGCCCCAGATTTAGAGCCTCTGCAAAGAGTAGAAATCCAGGGAAAGGCAAATAGTGGCATCGTCTGTTTTCCCTGGAGAATCAGGACTGCTCACGGAGGCAGCAGAGACTAAGGATCCCTGCCTCCAACACAAATACTCCTATTTATGCTCAGCAAGGTCCTTTCCCCTTTGACTATGTGAAAGAAAACGTGTACGCTTGTAGCTCGGACAGCTCTGCGAGGTGGGATGCACAACCCAGCGAGGGACACAACCCTGGACACCCAGGTTATGTCCTACACAGCAGTTGCAGCCAAGATGCAAGTTCAAACTAGGTGTAAACTGCCTGACGGGGACTGATTGCTCCTCTCCAGCAGCACTCACTAACTGCCCGGCTGTTTCCATGTTCTCAGGATGGTTTTGCAGCTCCTATGGAGGCCCGTGCTCCTCCGGCCAGGCTGCAAAGAGCCTCCAAGCTCGCTAGTTTAAAGCCAGCTTGTGTTTTCCTACCATAAAAGGGAGCAGCGAAAGCACAACTACAGTGCAGACATACCCTGTGTCTCTCAGACCCCACGTGCAACTTTATTTAGACAGCCAAAAAGATATAAATAGGTAAATCAAAAAGAAAAGAAAAGAAGGATGGGGGTGCTTTAGGAGAGAGCTGCCTCATGGGTCCGTGTTCCTCAAACGCACTCGACTAGGACACCTTCATCTTGCCTTTCTCGGGAGCTGCCTCGTGGACGAGCGGCTGCTCGTCCCCGTTCACCGACAGGATCCTCTTTTCTGGCGGCTGCTCCTCAGGCTGGCGGGCGATGAGCAGGCGGCAAGTGAGCAGGATGCCGAAGACCAGGGCATGGGCATAGCGCTTGAGCGGGTCCCCCACGAGCTGGTGGAAGAAGAGCACCGCCAGCACGAGGAGGAGCAGCAGAAAGTTGGCCACGTCCTTGGGGCGGCCGGGCACCAGAGTCATGACGATGCCACATGCCACCTCCAGGGCCCCGATGCTCTTGCGGAGAAGGATGGAGCTGACTCCCATCTTCTTCAGCATGGGAAGGGCCCGCACGTAGCTTTTGTAGGCTCGTTTCTGGAATCAAACAGTGTAGAGCACCGTAATGTGAGCAAGTAAAAAGGCTTCCGGGGCACAGACTGATATGCAATACAATTTAAGGGTTGCTTTGGTCATCGCAGACTCCTCTGGCCTCACTTCCAGCCTGTACCCCTAAAGCTCTTGTTGGAAGGGTATTCCCACTGTCCATCAGCCTGCAGTTCCCCTTTTTGGGGAAATCGGTTGCCTCCAAGCTGGATGCATCTCCCAGCTTTCTACATGGTCTCTTAGCTGGAAAACAGCTCTTCAGGGTAGGCTCCATCTCCTGAGCTAGGACCAGGCCAAGGGTACACCTTTTCCTAAGGTTACCATTGCTAAAACTAACGATGCAGAACCAGGTTATTAAAAAATACTCTCCCCGAAATTAGCCAGCCTAATGAAATAGTGCACTTAGTTCCTGCAAAGCCAAAGAGCAGAGCAAAACCACAGGTTCCCACCTCAAAGCAGCCTCGAATGTCCCAGTACCATCTAAGTGTGGGACTAGACATTAAAGCTGAGATTCACCAAACCTACTCCTGTTCTCACACAGCTTTACAGTTTCGACTTTCCTCTGATAAAAGCAAGCTGTCTTTTGCCATCCTCCTGTCTGGTTTCTGCTGGATTTAGAAGCAGTATAGTTAAAAGATAACCTCTTTAGACAGACTCCTTGTTCTTACAGGGGAAAACAACCTTTCTCTTTATATACGTTCAAATTGTTGCATCTGAACATTAAATACTGGAGACTTTTTGTCCTCGGCCAAATATTTGCTTTCTTTTTTTAAAAAATGATATTATTTCCATTCGCACTAGAACGTGCTATTCCTGCAGATGTTCCTGCCGTTGTGTTCCCTGCTGCCTATTCAGGAGAGAGACATGGAAGCTCCCATCCCAGGTACACGGCAGCACGGCTCTCACATGCGCCAGTCAGAGCCTGCATCAGCCTCGGCTGTAACTCTGCAAACATGCATTATGGGCACCCAAAACTTCCCCAATTCTTGGCGAATTTTGCTGCTTCCGTCACGTACTACCAAAAACAAAATGTGCAGCATTCTTGGTTACTAAATAACCAAATATCCCATGACACTTCTACTCCAAATGTATGTATTTTAAGAACACACTTTAAACTCCCAGGGAGCAAAACCTCATCACAAAAAAAAAAAAAAAAATCTTTTTTAACGTGTTGTGCAAAATACAGCTTAAAAGGAAACTCTATAGTACGGTCTTGTAGTGCACTCTGATATTTTCAATATTTTAATACAGAAACTAATGTGCATTTTTCTTTCCGAATGAAAACAAATGCGGATTTGATGTTGCAAGTAGGTAACAGCGGGTCTGTGTTTGCCTCGAGCAAGAGGCCGGGCTTATGGATTGGCAAGATCAAGTTCTCCCTCACCATCTCCATTACCTTGCAGACCACCCTAATGTGCAGCACAGCAAAAAGCCTCAAAGCCTGATGAGCCAGGGACGTGTTACAATACGGGGTATTAGGTATGATGTTGCTTCTGAGTACCTCTGCTTCCTCTTTTGCAAAAACTGGGATTCTTTCGGAAAAAAAAAAAAAAAAATGTAGGAAGGGACCCTCAGAGAAGCAAAGCATTATGGAGAGCAAGGATTTTGCAAGGATTTTTCTCAAGTTGCAGTGCCTTTTTCCTTATTATTACTTATGCAGCAACAGTTTAAGAGCTTTATTTTCTGGACATTTTGTCTGCATCTCTTGCTGCCCAGTTGTGCCCTGGTGATTCGGGGCGCTCTCGGCTGGGTGCAGGCGAAACACGGCAGCTCAGATGTTATTTGAGAGCTCAGCAAAAGCAGCTGGGCAGGTGCACAGATGGCAGAGAACAGAATGTGCTGGAAACTTCCACCACCGTTTCTTAGGGGGGGGGGCCCAAAAAATAATACGAGCACCTTTCAGCCCTCACAATAACCATAACAAAAACGGGGTAGGGAGGGCGCGGGGGAGCCGGTGAGCAGGGGCGAGGAAGGAAACGCAGAGGAGAGACCCTCAGCCTGCCCGTGCTCTGCAGCAGGGTGGGCCCTGGCAGAGAGGAAGACTGGCAAACCAGCCGGGAAATGCCCGGAGCGACTTCTCCTTCCTCTGCTCACCCCCTTCCCCTCTGCAAGAGGAAGGAGAGGCTGCAATCGCAGGCTGAAGGGAATACCAATAATGCAACTTAATAATATCTTTCTCCTCTAGCTAAGAATCTCAAAGCATTTCACGGTTACAAATTAATCCCCGCGCAAGCCCGGTGAGGCAGGGACAGTCTTTGTCATTATCCCTGCTTTAAAGCACAGATAATTTTGAGAGCGCTGATGTGACTCTGGAATCAGGCAGATAGTGCCTTTTCCTTTCCTTTTCCAGGGGCCTGGGATTCCCCCAAGAGCCCCAGGATGGGCTCCATCTCCCTGCTACGTCCTCCCTCACGTTTTGCTTTGCAGAGCCCTTCATTTCCAGATGTTTATGCAGGCACCTCCATCCCTCCTCCCCCACGCTGTCCTTATCCACGGGAGGTTTCTCCGTAAATAGGTCCGACAGAGCCCAAGCAAAGGCTGCCAGGGTGTTCTCCGCGCTGTGTGTTTCCCTCCGGGTTTGCCGGATGAGGAGGCGGAGAGGCTTGGGATACCCCCCTTCCCTCTCCCTCCCGGTTTTCAGGCTCCCCGGCTGCTCCACGTCCCCCTGCAGACTCCGCTGCTGCGGCCGGGAGCCCGTCTCCCGCAGTGCCACGCTCACCATCTCGTTGTAGGCATCTCTGCTGAGCCGAGGGGTCAGTTTGATGGTCCCCATGAAGACGAAGAAAAGCCCCAGGGCCACCGAGAGGGCCACGATGGTGATGGTCCTGGGAGAAGCCATGGATCCGCCGGGAAGCGCTCCTAGCGCGGCCTCGCTGCGTCTGCCCGCCCGGGCGGGAGGGAGTCCGTCACCATTGAAGGAGATGAGGAATAAGGCTGCAGCAGCCGAGGATGACAGCGGGAGAGGGATTCGGCCTCCTCCGCCCCGCAGCCTCCGGGTCCTAGTGCCCCGCAGCCATGCAACCGGAGCCGGCACCGGCCGCGTGACGGGAATGCCCACCCCTGTCATGCTCAGAGCGTCCTCTGCCTGCCCGCGCGCTCCATAAATCCCTCGCGCAGAGCCGAAGCGGAGCCGGCCCGAGGGCTGCGGGAGGGCAGCAAAACGCAGAGCGCGGCTGCTTGCTAGCAGGAAAACAGGGACTTTTTAGCAGATGGCCCTGGAGCAACCGGCTGCAGAGCAAAAGGGGGAATTACAGGCACCGGGAGTTTTTCCAGTAGCTAATATACAGGATATCACCTCTTTTTTTGGTCCAGCAGCTGCTGGCTGTAGCACTCTGAGTGCTGAGCCCATATATTTTAAGCTTGCCCTATCTGAAAACTCACTGGTGGCAGCTGTTTTTTTCCAAGATCGGGGCTTCCTTGCACTGGATGCAAAAATCTGTGAAAAATGCCTGGACCTGTAGCCCTTAGGGCAGACAGTTGTCCCTGCAACCTTAGGTAGTTTGTTAACCCTTCAGTCACCTAAATCAGGTAGGAAATACCTCTTTCTGAGTCAAATTCAATGACTCAGCTGCCTATATGTATTCTTACTACTGTTTTAGCCTATATGACCATGATTAACCTGGACGATAATACTGCTATTGAAGTTTACTTAGGAAATATTTTCCTGACCTCAAAATCGATCACTTTCTCCCAAGAAACACGAAGATTTTTAGTTCCTAAAGTTCCCTCATAGAAAGTTCCCTGCCAACTTTGAAAATATCTGAAACCACCTTGAAGCAAGCAGAGAGGTAACGATATGGCAGGATAAGAAAACAGTGAGAATTTTAGTGCTTCATATTCACATGCTGGTGGTGAAAATCCACAAAACCAGGGCAAGAGTGAAGAGTTTTCCAAGCTGCTTTGACCAGCAGCCAAAGAAAAGATGGGGAGGGGAGGAAGGGACGATGAAGTGATGCCAAGAATCTTTTCACCCACAGAAAACTGAGTGTTTCCATACAGAACAGTGTAGTCCAACCCAAGGTAACAGAAAAAAAAAAAAAACAGATTTATTTACTTCTATACACGTTTCAAGGCAATACATTTAAGGAGATCACGAGGTTTGTCGCAGCCTTCGGAGCGCGTGGGGCGCGTGCTGGGGCGGCCTCGGCGGTGCCCGGCTCGTCAGCGCGTGAGCAGCAGCAGCAGCTCGCAGTGCTCCGTGTGCGGGAACATGTCCAAGGGAACGGCCAGCGCGGGGGCGAAGGGCTCTGCCGCCAGCTCCCGCCGCGCGTCCGCTGGGCAGCACAACCTGTGGGCAGCGCGGCGCTCAAAGGGCACGTTGGGGACCCCAAGCAGCAGCTCTCCTGCTGCGCAGTGGGGCAACAGCGTGGGGGACGCATTAAGCTTGGCCAGCATCCATCAGAGGCTGTGGTTGACACTGATGCAAGGTTTGCAACCCCCTAAATTGCATCCCAAGCCAGCCCTGACGGCCTCAGGAGAAGCCGATGGGGCGGTGGTCTGTCCCTACTGGAAAGCAAGGCAGCCGGGTGCTCACTCGAGGAAGTTCCTCATGGCTTCACCCTCGGGCTTGCAGGAGACGTAGAGCAGCCTCCGGATGGCCCTGCAGTTTCGGATGGCTCGCACGACCCTGTGATCTGCAGAAGCAGAAGGACACCAAGCTTGGCCAGTGGTCACAGATCCCGTGGCAGCACCTTCTCCAGAAGGGACAGTCACAGATCCCTTCCCACAGGAACTTCGCTGAGCTGAGAGAAGTGGAGAGAAAGGAGGGTCCTGCCTGTTTTGCCATGTCCCGTCTCGGGTGTGGGGTCTTAGGAAGGCAAGGACGTGGCTCCCACTGCCAGCAGGGCAGACCCAAGGGAGAATGTCCTCAGCTTCCCATGAGAATGAAGGATTAGAGAATATTTGTTAAGTGAAACACAGGCATGTAAACCTTCCCAAAACATTTGTGCGGCCACATCTGTGTGCTCTGTCCTATTTAGGGCTTCAGCAATGGGCTTGACGTTCTCATTCAAAACTCTCTTTCTAAGACCGAGAATAAGCAGCATGTTCTCTTACGGAGCCCAGCCCGGGATGGGTTCACCACCGCGACGAGGGGCCGCTCGTCCTGCCACGCTGACAGCAGTGGCGGTAGCACCGACTCGGCCTTCCCAGCGTGAAACTCGCAGTTTGAAATCCCTGCACGGCACAACAGCAAACACACGGTGCAGGAGGAGCCAGAAAGCTGCAAACTCCAGCAAAGTCCACATCAAAGTGCCTCCTCACTGGAGAATATTTGAGAACTGCAGGTGTTTCAGAAAAATGTTATCCAGATCAGCACCAACCGTCCCGCCCAGGTGATTCTCCACACTGTCCCACCCTGCGGGTTCCTACATGTTCACCCAGCTCCAGCCTTCGACTATCCCGTCAGTAAAACAGGGAGGGAAGGGGCAAGGAGAGGGGGGCAGCTGTAACATGAAGCACCTCCCATTTCAGGCAGTGCACATAGTTCTTAGGAGCCCTCCTTGACTTTTGCTTTGTGTTTTCCAACATTTTTTTCAAAACTTCCCACAGCGGCGAGTCCAGACTCACCGTTGAAGGCCGCATTCCACCTGGCGTCCTCCACTGCCTTCTCCACTATCTCAATCCCAATAACCCTGGACACTTGGCGAGCCAGAGAGAGACCAATTGTGCCTGGAAGTGAAGGATACAAGAATATTCCAGAGCTCTGAACAGAAGAAACAAGGATGTGGAGAGCAGGGAGGGTTCGGCTGCTGCTCACCCGTGCCACAGCAGACATCGAGGAGGACGGTGTCTCCAGCAGCCTGGCTCAGCTTCCCGATCTCCTGGTACAGCACTTCTGCTCCACGCGTGTTCACTTGGAAAAAGGCATCCGGGGAGATGCGAAACTTCAGGCCGAGCATCTCCTCAAAGATGTGCTGCTCTCCGAAAAGGAGCTGGTAGGGAGACTGCTCGTGGGAACAGCGGGTCATCGTGCTGCGAGGCAAACGCAGGCAGCCCTTAGAAGGCAGGGCTTGCAAAGAATTACTGCAGCCCCACAGCAGCACACCTATTCTAACTCCTGGGAATACTGCAATGGTAAGGGATCTGTGACTTGCACAACCTGAAATTTAACAGCAGGGTCAAAATGACTCCTAGGATCTAGGATCCTAGGATTCCCAGTTCAGCCGCTACCTTGATGTAGTGTCTTGGAAAAGCTCCTTTAGATTTTTTTCTTCAGTTCCCTAGGCTCAAAACTCCCATGAGGTAAAGCCAGAGGGTACGAAAGTATTTCGAGTGCTTCACGATAAAGAAAAGATGTGGCCATCTCAAAGCCATGTTGGCAAAGAACCTATCCAAGCATCCGTCATTCTCTCGAAGCACTCCCTGAACTGGTAGAACTTGAGTGCAATCAGAGATGGGCAAGAAAAAAGGATAAAACTTTGCTTTCCATCTTCCATGGGGTCTTTCCTCCATCCCGCAGCACCCTGCGGGTTTTAGAAGCATCAACATATTTACCTCTCCTGGAAATAAAGTGAAGTCAAGGCGCAGACTGCTCCAGGTCCGCTAGTGAAGAAGTCCTTCAGCGATGCTTTCTGAGCAGCGAGTGCCTCCTGTCAACGGCAAGAAAGGGAAAATTGAGCCTGGGGAATCTGTTCAGAGCCCTCTCCCCAGCTGTGCACCCAGCCAGGAGCTGCGGTGCTGCCCGGGAAGCCTCCTCATAGCCCCGCACTGCCACCATTCCCGTGCGCGGCTGAGCGTAGCACGGACACAGTGACGCTTGAGCATCATCTCTGACTCTTCATGGACCTAGGATAGGTCCTGGCATTATTTCGTCTGCGCCAGGTGTCACCTGGGGACCCTGCTACTGACTAATCTCAACAAATATTGCATTTGTCCATAGGTCTGTGGATACAAAACTGCCCATCAGCAGCTTTTCACGGAGCTGAAGTCAAGCTGACTGTAGCCGGGTAGCGCCAGGACCCCTGCACGAGGGAGCTCGCGCCAGGCACCCCTCAGAAGCCTCGACTGCATCTCCAGCCTCCCTCGTCTTCCCCAGAAGGTGCCGGGCAGTGGGAGACGCCGGCAGCGGGACCTCCCCGCGCTCGTGTCCTTGCTGCCGGGGCGCCGGCTGCCCGCGGACTCACCTGGCCCAGCTGCTGGGGGTGGAAGGTGACGATGGCCATGGTGTGGCCGCGGCCGTTGGTGCGAACGATGAGCTCCCGCCAGTGCCCGCCGCGGTGGAAGAGGATGCAGGGCTCCAGCGGGGAGAGCCGCAGGAACTGCTCGTAGCGCTGCGGCGAGCGGACACGCGCGTGGAGCCCCACGGAGGCCCCGGCGGCCCCAGGGCCCCTGAGAGGCGGCCGACCCGCCGCGACTGCCGCCTTTTCCTCTTTCCTTGCAACGCGCGGGGCGAAAGCTCTGCCCGAGGCTAGTTACTGGGAAGCAAGACCCTTCCATCATTTCAATTTGTGCTTCTTATGCATTTTAACTCATTTGCAGGATTTCACTGCCACTCGATTAGGATGGTTTAGAGGTTCTCACACTAACTTTCAAGTCTCCAGAAATACTCAGGTGGAAATGTTCACAACATGCAAACGGCGAGTTGGAGGCCCCGCATCAGCACAAGAGCAGCTTTCCCCCAGCCCAGTGTTGCTGCAGCCTCCCTCTACTGGCACATAGATAGATTTTATTTTTCTTTTCTTTATTATTACCTGGGCTACTTGTTTGTGTTTCGCAGGTATGTTCTCCATGCGGTCAGCTCTCACGCAGACGATATTCCTTGCTGCAGAGAGACAAGGAGATGTTTACTGTTCCCTCACAGGGCAAAGCGAGTGTTTTCCCAACTGGAGGTGAGCGCGGCAGGCTCGGAGCAGCCAGGCCAGCTTGGATGCAGCATTCCCAGCTCCAGCTCCAATCCGGAGCTCCTGCAGCCACAGGAAGCTGCATTCCCGCAGTGAAGATGAGCTGCAGAGCTGCAGCTCCGATGCTGCTGTCTTAACTGCTGCCCTCGCTCCTGCACCCACCTCTGCCAGTGCCCACGTACAAGCCCACGGTTTTGGGGTTCCCATCTGGGCCTCGGTTCACCGAGAAGGAAGATTTGTTTCGGTAGCCATTAATGACAGGCTGCAGGAAAAAAATAAGGAGAAGTAAAAGCCTTGGGTTAAAATAAAATAAAATAAAATAAAATAACAAAACAAAATAAGATTAAATTGAATTAAATTAGAAAAAAAAAAGAAAGGCACTCACTGAAGGGACGATGGGGCGCAGAGGACAGCAGAGCCCCCCGGGTTTGTGCACATCTGTGCCCACTTCCTTCAGGCGAGACGCCAGCACACGCAGTATCTTCTCCTGGCTTTGGTACTTCACCTGTGGAGGAGGCCTAAGCTGGGAATGCTCCCACGGGACCACGGGACAGGGGGGAGCAGGCGGTCACCTGTCTTGCATGGCCCTGGAGAAACTCGGCCTGTCCCCAATGCCGCCACTCAGAGCAACGAAGGTGAAACTGGGCCCGTGTCCCCAGAGCTCTGGGTCCAAGGGGGTCTCTGGATCCCATCAGAGGCCCTGAAGCCACCACTCTCCACTGTCCTGTGCTGTACAGGACCACCACACAAGAACATGCTGGCTGTCATCGTAGAGGCCACCCACAGGGTCCCTCAGCCCTTTCTGTCCTTCAGAATAACAGGAAAATTAAAGCAGCAGCAAAAGGGGTCTGAACAGGCTGCAGAACTCAATGGCAGAGCTTGCAGGGGGCAGCCGGGACGCAAGATCCCATTGGATCTCGTCCTTACCTGCAGCTGCTCTGCGTACGGAAGCCTCCACAGCGGAGTGGCCGCATCGGCCAGCCTGGAAAGCACGACTCGGTGGCAGTGCCAGCGCTGCCTGCAGCGTCCCCGTGCAACCCAGTCCTGCGGTGCCACCCACGGCACGCGGGTCTCGTCTCTATCCCGCCCTACCTGTCCTCCCAGGAGATCCCAGCGGGATCCCAGCCCTCCCAGGCCTTCCTCCTCTCCTTCATCTTCGCCCCGCGGCTCGTCCCCGCTCCTCGTCGGGGAGCGCAGCGCGGGGCGGCGGGGCGGGGAGGACAGCGGGGCACGAGCCCCAGCCCGCGACGCAGCGCCAGCGCGGCGGGGACAGCGACGGCGACAGCGGGGACAGCGGCGCGCGGAGAGCGGGCGCTCGCGGCTCCGCGCCGCTGGAAAACGGCGATTTTCCCGGCCGCAAACGCTCCACTTCACCCGCAGCGGCCGCCCCGGGGCTGCCCCGCTCGTCCCGCTCCGTGTCGGAAACGTCCGTCCCCCGCGCCCCGCAGCTCTCGCACCGCGAGACGAGCCCGGGAACCGCCCCCGGGGCCGGTCCCGGGGCCGCCGCCGGCGCCTCCGCGGCGCCCGCGAGCCGAGGGGCTGCAGCAGCCGCTGCTCCTGAGCCGCGCGCTGATTCCCGTCAATCTGCGCTCCTTCCAGCCCTCAGAGCCCCAGGAGGGAGCCCCTGCTGTCGTCATTAGTTTCTATAGATCTATTTATTTATTTATTTATTTATTTAATTTGAATAGCCACCACATAATAGCATTTTAATAACAGATTAATATAATTTTAACTGACAAGGGCAGGATCATAATGATTTGTAGCGCCCCTTTTTTTTCCCTTTGTCCACAGGCTGTCACTAATTTGATTATAAAATCACATCAAATGCTGAATTAAGCATTTATCAACTAAAATAAAAGAGAACAATAAGAGAATAAACAATAAAATAGAGTATATACTGACACATTTTGTGGCTTATATAGCAAGTATCTTGTGGATGTCATAGCAAGCTACGAGGATGGACTCAAGAGGAATGGGGTTTCAGGGGAGTTTCACTTTCAGCCCCACAGTGGGTGCCCAGGTGCCAGGAATACAGGTGTGTTTGCACACATCTGCATGTGTTTGCACATCTGCCCTCCTTCACAGCACCCTCAGCTCCAGGGAGAGCCCTAAACCCCCAGCCCATCCAGCAATTTCCACTCAGTTCTAGGAAAACCACCCCCCTCTCACAATCTCAAAGTTCCTTTCCTGACACCTCTGCCCAGGAGGCACCTGGAATCCAAGGGATGGAGAAGCACTGCAGGACCACACTGCAATTCAGGGGGGACAGCCCCGGCCCAGGACCTACTGCAGAGCTGCCCCAAGGTTTCCTTTTAGCCCAATGTATCTTAAATCTAAGCCGGGAAGTGGAGGTGCCCAGCTCCCCAAATTGCTGCTCATTAATGATATTGTCTGACGTAAAAACAAGATTTCCCTAGAGATTTTATTTTTTAAAATTGGATTGGACAAGCAGCAAGAAGGACACTGCTGAGGCTGCTAACAACATGAGGAACACGCAAGAGCAGCTCAGCCCATCTGTGTTTTAAGGACAGTTCCTTCCAAGTTTAACATCAGGTTGGTAGCACTGAGAGCAAAGGGCCCCTCCAAGATGTTTCATCTCCATCTCCCAAAGCAGCCCGGGCTGGTCCCTGCAGAGGCTCTAGCTCTGGGTTTCTTACTGCACAGGGATTTGCCATCCAGCCTCTCAGACACACCAGCTCATGGCTAACAGAGCTCCAAAGAGGGAAAGAAAACACATGTACACAAGCCGAATCACCAGTCTATGAGCCAGCACTTTTTCTGCCTTTTATTGACAAAATCACCAAAGATGCTGTCAAAAGCACGATTCACCTTGGAGCCATTTGGAACCTTTTCACTTCAAGGTGACTTTGCCCATAGATGTTCTGAAACATCAACACTTTAGCCTTGAAAACGTCTGTGCTGCTCAGCAGGGGCCGGCCAAAAGACCCTCCCCAAATCAAAAGCAGCAGCATCTTCAGCACTGGAACATAAAACACCAGGCACAAGGAAACAGGTATCACTTGTAGGAAAACGTTTCCAAAGCAGTTCCGATGTATCACGAGTCAGTGGCACCATTGTAAGCACATAAAAAGCAATCTCCAAGGTTGAGCAAGCGTGTTCCAAATGAAACATTCATGCTCTAATTGCTGTCTCAGATGTTTCTGGAATCAGAGCACAGACCTTTTGGCCTCAATTTTACCGCTGAAAATGGTGTCCTGGGAGAAATGTCCTTTGCTGGGATTTCAGGGCATTTACCCCTTCACTGTGCTGCTCATCAAAGTAACTGCTACAGAAGTGGAGACTCCACAAACACTTGAGAACTCAACCAAGATGTAAATGGCTCTGATGGAGGAACCCACCGGGTGCTGCCCAGCCTGCCAGGACTGCTGCTCCATACAGGACGGACCAGAGCCACGACGGCTTCACCCAACAGCAGGAAGAGCTGAGGCCGAGCAAGAGTGGAGGACGCAACCGGAGCCGCCAAGACTCCGTTGGCAGCACAGCGGTGGGAAAGGTGGATGACGGCAGCGCCGCGGGGGCTCCTCGCGGCTCCCGCGGCGGCCTCTCCTCCCGCGGGCCCCGTGTCCCCCCGGCCGCTCACAGCCCCTGTCCCGCGGGGCTGCTCATCTCCTGCAGCACCAGGTGCAGCAGGTGGTTCTGCTCGGCGCTCAGCAGCGGCCAGAGCGCGGCCTGCAGCGCCCGCAGCGCCGCCACGTC
>VZSV01000010.1:2659739-2679734 GCA_013398735.1 Nothocercus julius
TTTTTTTTTTTTTTTTTTTTTTTTTTTTTTTTTTTTTTTTTTAGAACTTTGACAAGTTAAACGTGTTGACTGCACACTACACACCCCTTCCTTCTGGTGCTAATCCCCTCAAGAGAGAGATCTCTGACTATGTTAGGTGAGTGTAACAACTGCAGGGGTGCTATTAATCTTTCACGGTAGTATCTCCAGGTGACTTTCATGGTGGCATCTGACTGCTTTGCTCTGTGATGTTTTATGTTCTGATCAATTCCTGTTGATTTTGATTTGTTTTGGCTTTGTCACTAGTCTGCTGCCAAGTCATTAAGGCTTCCACACTTGCTCGGTCCTGATGCAAAGTTTCTAATATGCCGTGTTTCTAATATCTTGCACTTTAGGTCGGGCTTTATTAACCTCGACAAACCTTCCAATCCATCTTCCCATGAGGTGGTCGCGTGGATCCGCCGCATCCTTCGCGTGGAGAAGACTGGACACAGCGGCACCCTGGACCCTAAGGTGACTGGGTGCCTCATTGTGTGCATTGAGAGGGCCACCCGGCTGGTCAAATCTCAGCAGAGTGCAGGTATGTTTGCTACCCTGCGACCACTTCTGGTCGAATTGATGGAGCAGTGCAGATCTCTGAAGCCAAGCTGCAGATTCCCATTCCTGTCTGCAGTAGGGCTGCTCTTGGTCTTGTGTGACTTAAACCAAGGATTGTTTATCTGTGTTGCTCCAAATCAATGAGGACATGCACATGCTATTGCAAGTGTTCTCATCATTTTTTCTCTCTGTCTGGGGCTTGTGCTGTTTTAAGCCAAAAAGAACACTTCTGAGTGACTGGTTTTGTGTGCTACCTGGACTCGTGGCTCTAGGTGGCCTCATTTTACAAATTCAGTGAAATAACACTTGGTAAAGAAGGACCTCAGTAGTGTTAATTTTTTTTTTTCTTATGTTGGAAGAATAAGCATGTTGCATAAGTTGCATAAGAAGTTACTTGCACTGTCTAGAAAAGGTCATTGCAAAGCTATTTGGTGGGCTCTCTAGATGTTTGCCTGGCAGCAGCGTGCACCTTGAGGTCAACATTAAATGCCAGTGGCCGCTCCTGACTGCTCTTGTCGTTCTTCTAGGCAAAGAGTATGTGGGAATTGTTCGGCTGCACAATGCCATTGAGAGTGAGGCCCAGCTGGCCAGGGTAAGTCTCTGCACGCTGTTAGCGGTGCTGATGCTCCAAGTGCAAAGTGTCCAGCACCCCTGGGAGACGAGGGTAGGAATGGAGCTCGGGTGTGCCCTGTACGTGAGGTGATGACAAAGTTTATCCATTCTCTGAGTGCAGCCACGCTGCCCTCCTGCAGCACCCTGGTTCCTGTTCTAGGATCCAGGTGCCGTGCGGCCTCCAGAGACCCTGCAGTGTCCCAGTGTCCTGCTGGGGGCTGCCAGGGCCTGTGGCTGGCTGCGTGCAGGAGTGGGGTGTCCTGGCAGGGCTGGAGCCGCCTTTGTGGGGGCTGCATCCCCACCAAGATGAGGAATGATGTCTGATCACATACTGCCACCTGATGGAAAAGCCCAGCCATGTCTCACTGACAGCTGGGGCGGCATTTTGACCACATCCCTGGTTCATTTTGGCTTTTTAAAATGTGACCTACTCAAGCAATGATGAACCTTGTGGTCACTCACTCGTGGAAGTGGTCTTAATGCCTGGAGACACTTTAATATTGCATTTGCTAATAGGAGAGGTCCGACCTGTTACTTCTGTTTCTGCCTTCAGGCCATAGAAACACTGACAGGAGCCCTGTTTCAGCGACCACCCCTCATCGCCGCTGTGAAGAGACAGCTGAGAGTCAGAACCATCTATGAAAGCAAGCTAGTGGAGTACGACCCAGAGAGAAGATTAGGTAATATAGCACTGTGTTCTCTCTCTCCAACCATCAGCTGATAAATCCCCTATGAAATGGAATGTTTCCTGTTGCTTGCAGACATAATATGAATTCTTGCCACTGTCAAGTAGTTGCTGCTGCTTGTCTTGCTTCTGTGTGCTGAGAAGCAGATCTCATCAATGGTGTCTATAGAGCCAAGTCTTTCACTTAAGAGCCAAATGATGTCAGCTAGATGACATTAGCACTCTGTGCAAAGATGACCTTCATCTATCACCCAATGCTGATGGCTCTGTGAGAGGCTGGACACAAAGCTTCTCTCAGGGAGAGCTTCTAGATTAGGTCCATTTGTAGATATATGTTTAAATGCTGTTTGCCTGGCCTGTGTTTCAGGTATCTTCTGGGTGAGCTGCGAAGCAGGCACGTACATCCGAACACTCTGTGTTCACCTTGGCTTGCTGCTCGGGGTTGGAGGACAGATGCAAGAGCTCCGGAGAGTGCGCTCGGGGATCCTGGGAGAGAAGGTAAGTGGTGATTAGCTGTAACTGGCTGTTTTGGAATTGTGAGAGTTCCTCAGAACAGTGTCACTTTTATGGGGGTAGAAGAAAGTATAGCTGCATGGTGACTGGGTGAAGTTACCTTTGTGAATAGCCCCCAAAATGTGGGTGCTTTTGCCATAGGCAGTTTGAACCAAAGTGTTGAGTTCAGTTCAGGATGGTTGCCCCTGTTCTGGTAATTAAACTTTGGGACAGTGAGTGGCTGGGAAATGCGCCGTGGTGACTGGAAGTTTTCTTAAGTCACCTCTATTTTTCAGCCTACAAGCCGAGTTCAGGAACGTGAGCTGTCTGTCTGCTTAGCTCTCTGCTGCCACTTGGTGTCGCAGCACAGTGCAAGGCAGAGGTTTCCCTTGGGGTGTGCTCGGAAGGTGCCAGTCTTCAGTGATCCTGAACTGTTGCCTGGGCTTTTCAGTCTGGGCATAGCTGCATCCCGCTGCCAGTCTGAGCTCCAGGACCAATTTCTCTCCCTGTAGAGCAGGAGTATCTGAGTGCAAATGCTTCTCATCCATCTGTGATCTTACTGCAGATGTGATCATTTGCAGTTGTTTTGAATTCCAGGCGCTGGATGCATAGCTTCCACAATTCATAGCATGTCGCAGTTTGAGGAGCTGGTCAGTTTAAGCTTCTAATCCATGATCTCCTTCATCTAGAAGTCCTAGGTAATTGTGTAAGTTTAGAAGGGCTCTGTCTTTTCAGGACAACATGGTGACTATGCATGATGTCCTGGACGCGCAGTGGCAGTACGACAACAACAAGGATGACAGCTACCTGCGAAGGGTTATCCTGCCACTGGAGAAGCTGCTGACTTCACACAAGCGGCTCGTTATGAAAGACAGTGCAGTAAGTGGCAGAGTTGGTGCCAGTCGACATGTGGAGACTGCAAAGTGCTGCCCTGTGCATCTAGCTAGTACAGCATACAGGGGATCAGGGTCCTCATGCTGTATAGCACCATGCAGGACTCGGTGTGACCTGCTGCTGGGTCAGGCGTAAGATGCAAGAACCCAGAACTGAATGCAGAGCTGGTGCTCTCCTCACTTTAAGAGAACGCTTATTAGAGATTTGTCTTGCAGCTTCTTTGCTGGGGCAGGTGCTTTTCTGTGCTTGCTTCTCCAAAGCCCTCAAGTTTGTTTCTCATTGTCCATCTTACAAAACATGTGGGCACACTGTTGTTGGGGTGGTAATGGCTATGGGAAGCTAAAGTGATCTGAGGCACTTTTTAAGGTGCTTGTCCTCAGCAATAGACTGTAAGGCCTGCTGTTCTGCACCTCCTCAGGTTAATGCCATTTGCTACGGAGCCAAGATCATGTTGCCTGGTGTCCTGAGGTATGAGGATGGCATCGAGCTTAATCAGGAGATTGTCGTCATCACCACGAAAGGAGAAGCCATATGCCTAGGTATGAAGTTCCCTGTTCTTGTGACTGGCTAAATGCAGCAATGAGACTGTATTTCAGCGAGTGTGTGACAAATGAATTCCCGTGCACAGAAGGCTTAAATAGCACTGCTGGTGGGAGTTGTGGAGTGGCTTGGCCTAGCAAGCTAGGATGCAAGGCAGCTGGCACTGAGCAGGAGCATAAGAAACAGCAGATGCATCAGAGCCAAGTTATGAGCTGGGTAAATCCATTGCTTCTGTTAGGATCATCAGAAATCCTTGCACTCCTATTACCTGTTTCTCCCTGGCCTGTGAGCTGTGTCTGCTTTGGAGCCAATCCTTGGCAAGGTGTGAGGGGCTCATCTCTCCCAGCAGTGTGAAGCTCGGGTGTGCTCTGTACATGAAGTGATGATGAAGTTTATCCATTCTCTGAGTGCAGTGACGCTGCCCTCCTGCAACACCCTGATTCCTGTTCTAGGGTCTGGGTGCTGTGCAGCCTCCAGAGACCCTGCAGTGTCCCAGTGTCCTGCTGGGAGCTGCTGAGGGCTGTGGCTGGCTGCTTGCGGGAGTGGGGTGTCCTGGCAGGGCTGGAGCCGCCTTTGTGGGGGCTGCATCCCCACCAAGACGAGGGATGATGTCTGATCATGTACATCACACCTATGGAGGAGATCAGTGCGGAGGGGCTTGAGTGACTTCCAGCGACTTCACAGGAGTTGTCAGTGGTATTTGGTGCCACGTAGCCAAGTGCTGTGGGACTGCAGGGCCTTGGAGGTGAAGCCCTGCAATAGAGCTAAGCCGTTCCACCCTGTCATCAGTAGTTCAAGGAGCCAGCAACGAATAGTAACGTGTCCTGGTAGGCTGGGGAAAAAGCTGCCTGATGGTTTTGGTGACACAGGAAGAGCAGGCTTAAAGCAGCAGGGTTATGAATCTGAGCCGTTGTAGTTTGGCTGAGTTTTAAGCTGTTTGTGGATTCTCTGCTTCCTTCTGCAGCGATTGCCTTGATGACCACGGCGGTCATTTCTACTTGTGACCATGGAGTAGTGGCGAAGATCAAGAGAGTGATCATGGAGAGAGACACGTATCCCCGCAAATGGGGCCTCGGTCCCAAGGTGAGCAGGGCTGGGGTGCTGCATTGGGGCCTGGCTTTGGGACTTGGGCACCCTTGGGCAGCACTGAGCCCCTTTGTAAATGCCCTGGTGCTTCTCTGGAGCCTCAACAGAGGCACCTCCTGGGGCTGTGTCAGCTCAGGGCTGGAGGAGAGCCCGGGCTGAGCTGTGTCAGGGAACTGGGCTGTTGCCAATGATCAGGTTAGAGCTTCTCGTGTTTACGTGTGAACCCTCCATAAAGAGCCAAATGATGTCACCTGGATGGCATGAACACTCTGTGCAAAGATGACCTTCATCTATCACCCAAAGCTGATGGCTTGGGAGGGGCTGCAAAGGAGCTGCTTTTTATTCTTACAAAACTGTGATGGTGCAGAAATGCAAAACTGTGTAGGAAGAGACTAAATCCTTCCTGAAGGCCAGGAGCAGCAGGAACACCTCTTGTGGGTTTTGCACCTCGGTTCCCTCCCCCTCTCTTATGCAGCTGGTGATAGTTCTTTACTGATGAGAACCTCAGGGAGGAGGAAGCAGGAGTTGGGAGGCTGCTGTGCAGGGGGTGCTTTTCCTGTTAATTGTCAGGAGATCCTTGGGCAAGTGTCTAATGAGTAAGGATGCCCTTGTTGGCTTGGCCTCTTGCTGGGATATCTGCTCTTGTGCCGTGTGCCTGAAACACACAGCCAGGTTCCTGCACCTTGGAGCTGCAGTGTGAGGTTTCATGCTCTGCTTTTAGGCCAGCCAGAAGAAGATGATGATCCAGAAGGGTCTGCTGGACAAGCACGGGAAGCCCAATGAGAACACACCGGATTCCTGGAAGAAGGAGTATGTGGACTACAGGTGAGCAGAGGGCGGTGGGCTCGGAGTGACGTGCCGAGGGGAGGCTCCGTGCTGAAGTGCTGTCCTGGGCGCTCCTGCTTGTGTGTAGACTGGTAGTCCTGGCAAGGTGTCTCGGCTGCCTGGCCCTGCTGGGTGCCCTCGTGTTGCCGCCTGGCAGGAGCAGACGGTTATCCCGCGGCAGCCTGTGCTGTGGCTGCAGAGGGAGTCAGTCTGCTAAACGAAGGAGGGGAGGCCCTGCCGTTGCCCAGTCCGACTGGGTGCTGGTGCGGGCTGCAGGTCTTCCCTACACCAAACATCTGCTCCTGACACTGGGCTTGGGCTGAGGAGCTGTTGGGAAGGGGAGGAAGCGGCTTTGTGTGGCTCTGCGAGGGAGCGACAGTCCTGCGCAGTGTGACATCCCTTCTATTTCAGGGATACCATCAAGAAAGAGGAAGCAGCAGCGCCCCGGGCTATCTCAGAGCCAGAGAGGGTTCCAAAGGTGAGTATCACCAGAGGTGTTTGGGCGTAATCAAGTCTGGTTTAGGAAGATTGTGGGGAGGTACCTTAGCCTTGGGTGGTTGGTAGCAAGCTCTGAATGTTTTGCAGCTTGAATGGGTTGTAATCCTGGAGGGCAGGGCTGGAGCTTCTGCATGGTGTTGGTGGTGCAGCTGCATTTCAAGCTCTGGATGGACTGTAGGGAGCATTGGAAACCGTGTGATACAAGCTGAGAGAGGAGTGTTATCCAGTATATGCTGGAAGGGAACTCTTGAGTGTTGGTAGCTCGCTCTCCTATTCAGAATGGGCTGAGGAGTTGGATTGAGTCTGTCGTCACATTTGGGCTTGTATCAGCCATCCTGTCTTCCATCCCTTGCCCCCTTTTGGGAGACATCCTGCCTGACAACGTGTTCCCCTAACAGAGGAAACGAGAGTCGGAGAGCGAAAGCGAGGAGTGTGTGGCCCCACCGTCCCCTGCCACCCCCCCACCAGACGAGCCGAGCAAAAAGGAAAAGAAAAAGAAGAAGAAAGACAAGAAGGTCAAAGAGGCTGCTGAGAGTGGAGAGGAGGCGATGGAAGTGGTGCGTAGCTGGGGACACCTCTGGTGTCCTGTAACAGGCCCTGGTGGAGGGTGGCACGAGGTCTAGTGTGACGCTGGCTTGTAGTAAACATGTTGTGTGGTGCTTGGCTGGGGGGAATTGCAGCCAAGTGCCAGATGCCCCCTCAGAAATGAGCAGTAGGTGATTCTTTTTTTAATTTCTTCCTGCTCTCTCCAACAGACCTATGAGAGCAGCACCAAGAAGAAGAAGAAAAAGAAACAAAAAGTGGAAGAGAGCTCGGACTAAGCGACTGGATCTGCCCAAAGCAGGCGACCTCGTCAGTGGGGAGGGAGGAGTCTGAGGCCTTGACGAAAAAGAGGACTGGCCAGCAAGTTCCAAGCTCCTTTTCCACTGTATATATGAGTGAGAGGGTCTATTTGTCTGGGATGTGCCCTGTTTAGGTACCTCTCCTCATCCTGTTTTAAGGGTAGCCAGAGGAGAGGGGGGCCTGTCTGACTGCCCCTGCACTGGACTGCCCTGTGAAGCCGGACGCCTTGATGCCAGTAGAAGGGGTATCTGCAGGGAAATTGCAGTTCCTGGCTCTTGGGGTCTCCATTTTCACTATGAGAGGGAGGAGTTAACGCTTTCCCCTTCTCTTGTCCTGCCTCTTTTTTCCTTCTCTTCCGAGCTCAGAGCTGTTAACCCGACAGTCGCAGAATGTGTTGATGTCCAGGAACTTGCCCAGTCATTGCCCATCTGAATGGCTTTGGCACAGGGCCAGTTGAATCGGTTATTTTAAGGGCTCTGATTTTAAAGCTTGCCATGTGCTTGGCTTGACCCTCAGCTAGCTGAGATCAAATATTCTGCCAAAGGATATTCTTTGGTACTTTTTTAAAAATTTATCATAAAAAGATCCGAACATGAATTTCCTGCTTTTTTGCTTTATGGTGAGGGGACCTGCTTGTCAGTTTTGTGGGCTGCTCCCCTGCCACAGTGGGGTCCCCCGTGCTTGCCTTTTTTTCTTTTCTGTGCCCAATTGCTAGAATGAGACTGCGGTGCTCTCAGCTGCCTTCCATCTTTTTGGTATCCAGTCTGCTCCAGAGGCTCGAAGTGGGGACACTGCTGGGAGCAGGACAAGGTGCCCAGGAAGCAGTGGACCTGTTGGCTTCTCCATGGGCCTCTGGACTGGAGGCCTTTGGGGCCGCAGCACTGCGAGGGGCACTAGGTACGAAGCTCCTGTGGTTTCCAAACAACCTGTCCCAGTTCCCTGTGGTGGATCTCATCAATATATATAAATACCTGAGGGGAGAATGTGAAGATGGGATCAGACTTTTCTCAGTGGTGGCCAGTGACAGGACATGGGATAATGATAATAGGTTTAAATTAAAACACAGGCAATTCCCCTTCCATGTGAGGAAGAACTTATTTCCTGTGAGGGTGCCGGAGCCCTGGCACAGGCTGCCCAGAGAGGTGGTGGAGGCTCCTTCTCTGGAGATCTGCAAACCCCCTGGATGCCGCCCTGTGCCCCGTGCTCTGGTGTCCCTGCTGGAGCAGGGGGTTGGACTAGGGCATCTCTAGAGGTCCCTTCCAACCTCAGCCTCTGTGAGTCTGGGGTCACTGGGAGCAGGTCTTCTCTATCACACCAATAGGCTGAGCTGGGATTTCACCCTTTGTTGGGGAAGGATCTGGGCTCTCTTGTTTGGAGTTTCTATCTTTGCAGAGACCAGAATGTTGTCTTAGCACTGCTTTTGTCTAAACCTCTTCTCCCAATCTTGACTTTCCTCTCTTCTGAGGCTCCTTGAAACATGTGGCCAGTGGCGCCAGCAGCTAGAGGCAGTGGGAACTGAGCAGGAAAAGCTGATTTTTATTTACTCCTTTTTTACATGAAAAATAAAACAACCCCTGTTTTTCAGTGGGTGGTGGTTCTTGCTCGCAGGATGCAGGTACGCAGGTTGGTTTGGGGGCTGGCAGTTAACGCGTGTGCACACACAGCTCCAGGGGCAGCGACTGTCCCTCCTGCCTGTGCTGAGGAGCTACAGGCACAGAGGGGTGATGGTGGCAGCAAGGGCTGGTGTGGGAGGGACCCTGGTCACTGGTCGGACTTGGAGCAGTGACTCCCCATGCTGCATTACAGCTCTTTGGAGGCTGCCCTCCCAGGGAAGTTGTGTTCAATGCCCCTGTGCTGGGGGGAGTGTCCTGAGGGACTGGAGACCCCTTTGCTCCGGGCCTGTCTTATCCCAGTGTCTGCAGCTTGGGGAGGTGGGAGCAGAGCTGCCCCTGGGTGCCAGGGCTCGGCCCGCGCTGCAAACCACGAGCCATGGCCACGTTTCAGCACACGTTTATTGCTGCTCAGTGTTTCCCTGCTGTGGATCCGAACAAAGGTCCCTATTGCACATGAACAGATTTTATTTTTGGCATCCTTAAAAACATCCCAGCGCCCTTCCTCTCTCCCACGGCTGAACACACGGACAAGATCCTCTCTCCAGCACCATGGCCATGGTTTGCCAGGAGCCGCGGCGAAGCCTGGACACCGTCAGGCGTTGGGTCACTCCTGGATCCCAAGGAGTCCCCTTGTGTGGGTGGTTTATGGTCGCATACAGTGTATGAGACACCCTAGATTCTGGAAAACATGCCTGGATGATCGTTGTAGAGACACCGTTTCTACTGCATGCAATGGGGTAACTTACTGGCTCTAATTTACTTAATGAACTGTCCCTCCAGGGTTTGGTCTGGGGGACTTAGCTGCTGCTGAATTTCTGTGTCCAGCCTGTAGCAATTGGAGTTACACAGTGAGAATTTAAATAGAGGGAGTTTTTACAAGTTACAGTTGCACAGGGTGAGTCAGAAGCCCCAAACTCCTGGGCACAGGGGGAGCCCTGCCAGGGGACGGTGCACTCCGAGCCCCCGGGTCACATCCCGCTCACATCCCCCGCTCCCCGCTTCCCTGGGAGAAACCCTTGCCCTTGGCAGTGCACGGCGCAGGATGGCACGGAATGTCTTCCTGGGAGCCCCGGGGGCTACAGCTTCCCTAGGGACGGATGCAAAGTCCGGGATGGGCTGAAGGCTACAGCAGGCTTGTGCTTTTTCCGTGCCCGGTGAGGCAGGAGCTGCCCTGAGCCAAGGGCTGCCCTGGCACCGGCTCCGTGCTGCGCTTGCCTGGGAGAGGAGAGCCCGAGCCCTGTGCGGGGCGGCTCGAGGAGCCCATGTCCATGGAACGGAGGCAGGGAGATGTGTGGGGCGCTATGGACGGGGGAGCCGAGGAGGAGGAGGCGGCTCCTCTTCCCCCCGTTCCTGCAGGCTGGCCGGGGGAAGCGGCTGAGCGCGGGCGCGCTCAGTACACCCAGGAGACGGGCACCCACTGCGGGGAGCTGCACGCCTGCTCGAAGGCGTCCTGCAGCAGCCGCAGGCTCTCGTCCACGCCGTTGTTGACCAGCGACAGGTCGAAGTAGTGCGCGTAGCGGCTGCGGATGCTCTCCGAGTCCTTGCGGAGCTGCTGCAAAGCCTCCGACTGCAAGGAAGGGGAGAGGGCTCAGGAGCCGGGCCAGGAGGGCAGCTCGCCTGGGTCCCCTGAGCTCCCGTGCGTCCCTCTTTGGCCCCGCGCTGTCCCCTCGAGTCAGCCGATACCCGAGCCATGCGGGGCGGCTAAACGCAGCGCGTCCATCCGCCCGTCCGGCCCTCCCGGTCGGAGCCTGTTCCCCTCCCTGGCGCTGGGAGCGGCGCTCGGCTCGGGGCTCTTCGCAACCTCCCGCAGCGGCACCGGCAGTGACAGGAGCTGGGGCTCCCGGGGACAGGGCTGCCCCCACCACGAGAGTGGCACTGCAGGAGCCAAGAGCCCCCTGTCAGGGCTGGCTGTGCCAAAGGGACAAGGATGGCGGTGGGAGCAGGAATCAGGGGGTGCCGAGGGCTGCTGGCGTCTCCCTCGCCTATTTCTATGCCCTGACGATGCTGCTCTGTTCCCAAAACTAGCGCTGCAAAGGAGGATGCTGAGCCCAGCCAGGGAGCAGGGAGAGCCCAGGGCTGCTGCTGGGCTTCTCTCCCTGGCTTTAAAAGACGGGGACAGGGTGAGGCTGCCAGAGGGGGACACTCACCTGCTCCGCCTTGTCCGTGGGGGCAATGAAGACGATGAACGGGGAGAGCTCGGCCGTGCGCACGATCTTGAGGGTCTGCGGAGAGAGCGGGGGGCGATGCTGGAGCGAGGCCGGTTCGCGGGGCAGGGGGAGCCGGGGGACAGCGGCTCAGCCAGGGCCACGGGCTTTGCCGGCTCTTCACCAAGCACCCCCTACCTGGGGCTCGATGTCCAGAATGGCAACTTTGTCCTGCTCGTGGATCTTGTGCACGGTCTCGAACTTGGTGCCAAACATGTTGCCCTGGTAGCTGCCAAACTCCAGGAATTCGTTGGCCGAGATGTCCCGCGTCATCTCCTCCGTGGAGACAAAGTAGTAGTCCTTCCCATCCACCTCGTTCTTCTTCTGCGGCCGCGTGGTGTCTGGGGAGGCAGCGAAATGCCCAGCGCTCTCAGACGGGCGCTGGTCCCCAGGGAGAACTGGGACAAGGACAGCATCTCTCCCGCCTCCCGCCCCCTCCGCGGGCCTGCACTTACACGGCGCCGGGTACATGAACTTCTCCGGGTTGTTGCTGAGCAGGGCGTTCTTGATGTGGCTGCGCCCCACGCCGCTGGCCCCTGCGGGGAAGGGGATGGATGGAGGTGCCGGCTCCAAGCGGGAGCCCACGGCCCCTCCGCGGCCCCCGGGAGAGGCAGAGCCGACTCTCGTCAAGAGACATCCCAAGGTCTTTAGGAGCCAGGGACTCTCCTGGCCCCGCGGCCCGTGGGGTCGGTGCTGGCAGGACCTACCTATGAGCACCAGGGTCTTCCTCTTGAAGGCGGGCAGCCTCACCACCTCCTCGTAGGACACCACATCCAGCTGGTCAAAAACTGGTGCCGAGGACAGAGAAGGGGGTCAGAGGACAGACGGAGCATGTGCGTGCACGCGTGTGCATGCGTGTGCAGGTGTGTGCACGCAGGTGCTGCACCAACACTTTGGCAAAACCTATAGAGAAGCCAGGGCTGGGAGCGCAGAGCCGGTGGGCAACCCGGGAGCAGGACCCGGCCCCAGCGAGTGACTAGCGGAGAAGCAGCCGAGTCGCTGGTCCAAAGGCCAGCGCTTTTCTCCCCCTTATTCCACGCAGCGCCCTTGGCGCGGGGAGCTGCAAAGCCCAGAGCGCTGGGGGAGCCTGATTTATCTTGCTGATTTACGGCCTTGTTTGTCAGAACCTGGAGCCCGGGCCCGGAGCCAGCACGTCCTCAGGCCGCCGCCTTGGCCGGCGCGGCGCTCGGCGCTGGCCCGGCTGGGAACGCTCACGCGGGCGCCCACCGCTTGCCGCAAGGCCAGGGCTTTCCCTGGAGCTCCGCGGGCAGGATGAGCCCTCTGGAGAAGGGAACCCCCCCAAAATAGGCTGACAGCTCTGGGGTCCCTCTGCCAACGCAGCTGAACTGCTTGGGCTAAACCCTTGGGGCAGACCAGACACCAGGGTGAGGGCCAGGGCCACTCGCGCTTACTTGAGCTGTGCTTGGCCAGGTATTTATCTTTGCACTTCTTTTTCTTCCCGAAGGGGCTGCAGCTCTGGGCTTCGCTCTGGCTCGACTGGGTCACACTCGCCACGCGCCTGCCGAGAGAGGAGGACACGGCCATGGGGAGGCCAGCGCATCGCCGGGAACGGGATCGCCAGGATTCCTGCTCGGAACCTACCATTCCTGCAGCTCCGGAGAGGGGATGAGGCCGGCGGCCTCGGTACAGGACCCCTCCACGCGGCCCTGCCACCAGTTGCTGTCGTCCTTGTTGATGATCTGAATGACGTCGCCAGTCTGGAACTTGAGCCCTGCCTCCTTGCAGGGGATCAGGGTGTCCTTCTTGGGGTCATAGTCAAACTGGGCCCTCATGAACATCTGCAAGAGAGAGAGAAGGGGCCGGGTCAGCAGTGGGGGCTCTCTGAGACCCCAACAGCGCGTCCGGCCTCTCCACGATCAGCTGCTCCCACAGAGCCAAATGCATTGCATTGTCTGCAAACGCATCGCAGTTTTAGCTGCAAATGCATCGCAGTTTTAGCTGCAAATGCATTGCAGTTTTTGTCTGCAAATGCATCGCAGGTTTACAAGGGCTGCTCAGGGCTCGCACATGCAGACCTTGTTTTCCAGGAAGGCTGTTCAGGAAGAACCGAGCAGCAGGATGGCCAGGGGTCACCTCACCCTGCCTGGGGGACAGGCTGTTTTCTGCACTGCCGTTTGCTCGTGGGGCCCCGAGGAGCAGCTTTTTTGGCTGAAATGCAGCCACAGTTACCTCTGGCCTGAGCGCTGGGCACGATAGGGCCAGAGCAGCAGGTCAGGCCAGCTGGGGCCACCAGACGCTGTGTGCAAGGGAGGCAGCCTCAGCAGAGCCGCGGGAATGGGGCCTTCCCTGGGGCACCTCCAGGGCGAGGTGGCCGTCCCGAAAGGCAGCACGGCGCAGCCCTGTCCCCCCAGCCCCTGCACTCTTGGACGGACGACCTGAGCGAGCTTCAACGTCCCCATCCCGGCTCTCAGAGGCAGCTTTGCCCCCGTGCCGATCACAGCTGGGACAAGGACGGGCAGCAGGGAAGGGCAGCCGCATACCAGCACTTAATAAACCCATGCGAGGTGGCAGGGGGTGGCTCAGGGACAGCCTGGCGTGAGAGGGAGGCAGGGGCAGCACTCGGGGACTTAGGAATGGCTGAGAGAAGGAAGGGGAACCATGGGCTGGCGCATCCCAAGTGCTCACCCAGCGCCCCGGTCCTCGCGGAGGGGCTGTGCCTGGGCCAGACCGTGTCCCAGCCCCACGGGGACAGGCGAGTCCCCCCCATTGCCGCGAGCCAAGCTCAGGGCAGCCCCTTTGCGCAGAGGAGGGAGCAGCAGCAGGTCCCTGGGTCCCCGTGCTGCAAATACGGGCACCCCCCGCGGCAGCGGCTTGGCGGAGCCGCTTCCTCCTCCGCGCCGCTTCCTTCCTCCCCCGTGCGCTGCTCGTGCACGGGCTGGCGGCAGCCACGTCACCGCGGGAGCCGCGGCCACCGCCGAGCCGGGATGCGGCCGCGGGGCTCTGCAAGGGCAGCAGGAAAGTCCCCAAAAGCGGGGGAACCGCAGGGCCTCCCCACGCAAGTGGGGTGGGCGCAGCCACGGCCGAGCGCTGCGCTTAGTTGCACAGGGGCAAACGCAAGGACAAGTCTCTGCAGGCTCCCGCAGCTCAGGTGGCCCCGTGTCCCTCCCCGGTCACAAGGCAGCTCTGCTCCCTCTCCTGGCGCTGCAGCCATGGCCTGGCCTGGCCGGCACCCCTGGCCCCTGCACTTACCTGGAGCGCAGGAAGGCGGCTTTGCTGGTTGGGAATGACTTTTATTGAGACCGTCCCCTTGGTTTCTTTCTAGTGAAGAAAGGAAGGGGAGAGAAAGCTGTGTTGGAGGAGAGGGCACCCACAGCACCCCGCCTGCAGCAACCATGCTCTGGGGAGCCGGTGTCCGCAGCATCCTGGTGCTCCCAGCTGTGCCAGGATGCTGCAGACACGGCTCTGCCGGAGCTGCGCTAAATGCAAGGCAGCTTGGCTGTCCTGCACCGGCACCTGTCCCCAGGGGTGACACCAGCCCCCCAGGGGGGGACCCTGCTCTGCATCACCAGCAAGACCCACGGCACCGTGAGACCCCTGGAACTGCTCCCTGACAGGGTCAGGCAGCATCGCCATGACCCGAGCAGCAGGGACATGGCACGAGGGGACCTGCAGGAGGTCCCTTCTGTGCCCGCACGGTCCCTTCCAGCGCTGGCCCGGGTGGTGCCCGCGGCCCGGCCCCTTGTGCCTTGGTGAGCAGAGCCGGTTGCCAAGCAGCCACGCGCGCGGGGACACGTCGCAGCGGGGACGCGGGTGACGCCGCTCCGCAAACAGCCGCGGCTGCCGCTCTCAGGAGGCCCAAAGCAAAGGGCCGCCCTCGGCACGGCGGCCGGGCGCCCGCAGCACGCACCATGGCAAGGGGCAGAACGGTCCTTCCTCAAGACCAGCCCTGGCAAATACCTACCAGCATCTTCTGCAGCTGGTCAACCGAGTGGTTGCTCACACTCTGCCCATTGATTTCTATGATTTCATCGCCCACGTGAAGGGAGCCTGTCAGCGACGGCAGAAACAAGCCTGTGAAATGCAGGAGCAGGCACCAAACCCAAGCCCGCAGCGTCAGCAGGGATAGGCTCAAACTTCCCGCTTGGACCCAAGGCTGGAAAAGGGCCTCTTGCTGTGAGTATGGAGCACCTCACTTCCACACCCCCTTTGCAAGTATCCAGACCAGAAAATGGCACCTAATTATTTCTTTTGGCACCTTGCTTGGGTTTTCAGAGCTATTCCATCGCAAGCCCAGTCCATCTACGCACCTTAGGAAGGGAAGAGCTTCCTGCTCAGTCTTGGGGACACAACCCATCTGTATAGAGACCCCAGCACAGGCAGACAATGGGCTGTCTCAGGTCCCATTTTTGGAAGCCCCTTCCCTCAGGCCCTCATTTCTCCCTAGAAGCCTCCAAAGCATCAACATGACACCCACGCAGAGAGATTTGCGAGTTCTGCGTTCCTGCTGTATTCCCGGTGCAGGAACAAGGTTGACCATGCGATAGGGAAAAGCCATCCGTGCCACGGAGCAGCCTCGTCTCTGTGCAGGAGGAAGCCAGGGTGCCCCCGGGACCTGTCCCTTGCCGTTACCTTGCCGGTGGATCATGCCCCCGTGGAAGATCCTGGCCACCATGCAGCTCTGCTTGTCGTTCAGCTTCAGCGTGATTCCCTGGAAGACAGGAGAATCCCTGACCGCCCGTGTCCCCAGCAAAGTCCTCTTGGCATGAGCATCACCCGCTGACGAGGCTCCCTCCGGGTCCCCGGGGAGGAAGCAGCATCCGGGACGCTCTTCCCACGTGCGAGCTCTCCAGGGATCTCCAGGCTGCCAAGCCAACACGGCTCTGCCTGTCCCTGCGCCCCCATCCAGGGCCACCAAGCCTGGGCACCTCTGCAGCTCTCACCATGGGCTCCTCCGTGACCTTCTCGAACTGCACGAGGCGAATCTTCCGCACCTCGCGGCCGTTCGCGTGGGAGGGACTGCCCAGCGTCGCCGAACCGTTGGTGTAAATGTCCTCGGTCATGGCGTTGAGGGACTGAGTGACGGCCTGTTAGGGCAGAACAGAGACCGGGAGTTAGGGGCCCATCCGGACGGACAGGCGGAACTCCCAGATCCCCAGTGTGGTGCTGAGCTACTCCCGCGCTGGTGTCCCTAGGGCTCCAATGGGGCACAGAGGGCACTAGAAGAGCAGACAGAAAGAGGAAGAAAAGGAAAACTGAACTTGACCCGTGGACATGTGGGCTTCATCAGCAGTTTTCCAGCTTGGGAAGTGGCGGGAGGTACAAAGACTTTGGAAAAGTAGAGGAACCTGAAGTCAAAAGAGTTCACAGCTGGTCGTTTTCTGCAGCAACGAGTCCCAAGCAGGATCTAGGAGTCACAGCAGCCCTTGGCGCCAGGGGTGGCTCGTTGCAGAGCGCGAAGCCCACGACGGCTTCGCGGCATGAACGGAGCAGCTCGGGACTCGCCCGGCGGGAGCGGGAGCACCGTGGGGGCCACGCTCCACTCGGGACCACCTTGCAAGTTCAGCTTTTCCTTATCTAGGCCAACGGGTAAAACGACTCGATCCAGAGCCACATCCACATCTGGTGACGTCCAGGAAGCACCAAGCCAGGAACTCCTTCCACAGGCATCTTTTGAGGGGCATTAGCCAAAGCAGCCAGATATCAGACCCCAAAGCCCCTCTCCAGCTGAGGCCACCAGGAGCCTGCGTGGGGACAGCACCCAGGTCCCCGTCAGCCCCAGTCCTGCCCGGGCGGCCTGGCAGCACCTCCTCCAATCCCCAAAGCTCCCATCGTGTCCCTTGTCCTCTCCCGACCCGGTTGCGAGGGCTGGGAGCCGCACGCCGGGGCCGTGGGCCAAGGCAACACGTGCCGTTTATTTATTTCTAAGTGACCCGTTTCCGAAAGAGCCAAACATTGTCCTGCACAGAGCAGGACGGCAGCCGCGCCGGCTGCCAGCAGCTCGAGCGCCGAGGAGGCGGCTGAACCGCGGCCTGGAGCGATGCCCAGGCCAAGGACGGGGCAGAAGAAGGGGGGACTCGCAGACTCCCCCGGACCCGCTCGTCATCCCCGTGCGGAGGGACCCGTCGCGCAGCGCTGGTGGCTGCAGCCGCCTCGACTCTGCTGAGCAAGCAGGAGAGGAGCAGGAGGAGGAGGAGGAGGAAGTCCCGCAGCTTTGCCCTGAGGCCAAAGGGCCCCTGAGGTGACTTGAGTCAGCAGAGCTCCCTTATCGCGCCCGCACCCCGGGGAGGCACCGCGCGGCCCTGGGCTCAGCAAAGCCCGGCGACCCGGCACTGCTGCTGCGGCGGCTCCCGCTCGGCCCCGACCTTTGCGTTTTGCTGAGGAGCGGACAAAACGCGCAGCCCTGCGTGCTGACACAGCAGCGGTGCCGCTGGTGGCACGGGGTGCTGCAGGTGGCACGGCACCCATGGCCTGTGCACCTCTGCGGGGGCAACCACCTGTGTCCCGGGGCCACCTCGAGGGCTCCAGGCTCCTCCTGGACACACCAGCTCTGCCATGTCCACAGGGAGCTCCGGGAGGCTGGAGAGATCCCGGTCCAGGACCCCGGCATCCTGTCCCCAGAGCAGGGTCGGTACCACCGCGGTCAAACATTAACCGGTCTCGTTTACAAGGAGCCAGAGCAGCACCCGGGGAAAGCAGCGCCCTGAGCAAAGGGCACGTGGGGCACTGCGGGAGCTCCCGGCTCTGCTCGGCGCTCCGGCCAAGCAAGGGCGGCCTCGACGACAAGGAGGGCACGTGGGCGAAGGAGCGGGAGCACCGCTCACGCCGAGCCAGGCCCCGGCACGCGCCAGGATGCCGGGATCCCTCTCGGGATTGCCCCGGATCAGGCGCACGGTGCGCCAGGGAGACGCACCCCACTGCCCGGAGAACCCCGGCGGCCTCCGGAGAGCATCCACAGCACCCACCCAGGGTGCTGCTTCGCTCCCAACAAACACAGATTAAATCAGGATAAGGAAGAGCTACACAGGCAGGGATAGGGCAGCGAGAAATAGGCTGGGACTCTGCACGTCCTTGTGCGGCTGTGGAGGCTGGAGCTGAGACGCGGCAGGTTTGCCAGGGAGCTCAGCTACGTCGTGCTGAGGTCCCATTTTCCTGCCCAGAGGGATCAATGCAGCCAGCCAGGGGTGTCCGTGGAACCGCCGCCTCCTCGGGAAAGTCACTGAAATCCAAGGAGGAAACCTGAAGTGCCCCCGTTGCTCCATCTCCAACCTTCCAGTGCCACAAAAGGGCTTTTTCCCAGCACCATTACAGCCTGCAACACCCCAACCCAATTGCAGGAATTGGCCCTATCCGCTTCATTTTGGGCCAAAACCACACATTTTGCTCAACGCCTAACTACTAGTCTTGCCCACAGTCATGTCGGGACGTGCGGACTCCGGGCTCTGCTCCAGAGCAGGAGATGGATCAGAGGATCGGGAGCATTCGGGAGCATTCCCGCCCGCCCGCTCGCTCTCCCAAGGGTCTCCCAACACTCTCCCAATGCTCTCCCAGCACTTTTCCTCCCTGGCTCTCCCCAGGGCAGATCTGCTGCCCGCGGTACAATGGGGTGACTGAGTCACCGCAGATAAGGTGGCTGCCCAAGGTCACACTGTCAACCGGAGCGGAGCCGGGAATAAAGCCCACACCTCGCTGCAAGGCTCTATTTGCAGCAGGGAGATAAGAGGAAGACACTGGTTGGGGCTCAGGGGAAGGGGACAGGCGCCTTCCAAGCGAGGCCACCAAGGGAGGCGCGGGACGGCGCTTCCCAGTGCGGCTCGGCCAGAGAAAAGGGGAAGAGGAACCTCCACTGGCCCTGTCCGAGCCGAGCGGCACAGCAGGCTGGAGCCAGGAGCCTCTCCCCGGAGTGGAGCCCTATGGAGCAACAGCAACCCCAGAAACCTGTTTTTTTTCTTTTAAGAGCGCTGTGCAGGGTTGAGCCATAAAAGTGCCTGAAGCGCCGGTGGGAGCCAGGTCTGAGGGAGCCTCTTTGGGACACTTGGCTGTTCAACAGGACGGGCCAGATCCTGCGCTAGGGGAAAATTCCCTCCCCACTTCCCGGGGCAGCCGGCAGCAGCAAGGACAGCTCAGCGCAAGGCAGAAGGAGAGCTCAGCGCAGGGCAAGCGGGAAGCTCAGCACCCGGCAGGCCTGTTCAGCCCACGGCTCATGCAGGGACTTCTGCTCAGAACTGAACATCTCCACTGGGAGAAAACCAGTGGCTGCTCAGCCCAGGGAACCGGGGACCTTCCCCCAGTTGCAGCCCTGACCAGCGCGGCAGGGACGGCTCCAGCTCTCCCTCCACCAGCCGCAATGCGTGCCCGACCCCAGGACCACCCCGGGCCATGAGACGGGCCGGTGACACCCGTGCTGGGACCCGCAGCCCGCTCCGCCGCCCCTCGGCCACCGCCGGCCTGCGGGTTGCTCAAGGGCCGGAGCAGCTCATGTGATGGCAGTTCCAGCTCAGACCAGCTGCACAACTTTGCAG
The DNA here is from genome assembly GCA_013398735.1 of Nothocercus julius. Lineage (NCBI taxonomy): Eukaryota > Metazoa > Chordata > Aves > Tinamiformes > Tinamidae > Nothocercus > Nothocercus julius. Next base: position 2,679,088 of record VZSV01000010.1, read on the forward strand.
CAAAAACAAGCGCGCTCGCCTCGGCGGCAGGATGCTGCAGCCGTCGCCGCCTGCCACGCTGCCTCCAGGGAGCCCCACGGCCCCGGGCAAGGGACCCGCTCCCAGGGGGCACAAAGGGAGCGGGAATTTGCAGTTCCACGGATGGGGAATGTACCCAGGGACCCGCTCCTGCTGCTGTGGGGGCTCCCCATGCTGCTGAGCAGCTCCCCATGGTGGGTGGAGGAGGGATGGAATTGAATGGGTGACTCTGGAGCACCTGGTGTGGGGTGTTGGGCAAGGGGCACCACGGGGCCCAGTATGGGCAGGGGGTGCTTGGGGGTAGGGGGTACCTAGGGGCAGGGGGTATCTGGGGGCAAGGGGTGCCAGGGGTCTGAGGTACGGGGGGAGCTGGGGTGCCTGAGGGCCAGGGGGTGCCAGGACCCACGGGGCTCCGTATCAGGGAAGGGAGCCGGGTGTGCAGAGCCGCGGCCCCAACCCCCACTCCCGACGGCTCCCCGAGGGCAGAGCCCCCCGGGCCGGGCCCTGTCGGTTCCGGCCGGGTCCGTTCTGGGCTCACCTCGGGCTTGGGCCGGCTCTGCAGCAGATGCTCCAGGTAGAGGTCGGAGAGCGCCGTCCTCATGCTGCTCACGCTGTCGCTGCGGCCCGAC
>VZSV01000010.1:2680189-2728790 GCA_013398735.1 Nothocercus julius
CCCCCCCGGCTCGCCCCGTTCTCGCCTGCTCCCGGCCGCGGTTGCGGGGTGGCAGGGGGACACACAGGCCCTTTTGGTCCCGTCTGCAGCAGATGGGGGTGTCCCCTCCCCAGGACCCGGCTGGCTCCCGCATTGGCGTCACCTCAAGCATTGTGCTGCTTTGAGAGCCAAGCGGTGGGTGCAGGGGAGGGAATCTCCCCCCCTCCATTCCTTGCACCCCTTCCCTCCCTGCCAGGGCTCTGCATCCCTCTTCGGCCTGCAATTTCTGTCTTGGGCCGATTTCTCTTCCAAAAAAAATGGATGGAAGAGCTGGGCACCAAGGCTCGGTGGCCAGAAGGCCGATCCAAGGTGGTGTCGGTGCAGCCACCACCACCACCCGGCTGCTCCCAGCAGCTCCCTGGGCTCAAGGGTGGGAGCTGAGACTGGAAAACTCATGACAGAACCTGACTCCCCTCTGCAAGGACCACCTGCATGGGCCTGCTGGGGTTCCTCTGCAGAGGAGAGGTGTCCAAGGGGTCTGGGCTCCAGCACCCATCAGGACAGGCACATCTGGGTGCAGCGTGTTAACACAGGCAGCTGATGGAAGGTGCTAATTAATTTAGAGGCCTGGCCAGAGCTGCGCGAGTGCTGAGTGAGCGGCTGCAGGAGGGACATCTGTGCTCTGCAAGCGCTTGCCGTGTTGCCTGTTCCAGGCTTTTCCGTCCCGTGGGACATCTGACATCCTGCCGTGCCCGTGCGCTTCTTGTGGTCATGGGTGGGCTGGTGAGTGCCCGCGTCCCTGCGTGCCGAGGAGGGGCTGCTTTAGGATCTTGGCACGAGTCATATTGATACCAGAGCCCCAGATGCATCACGTTTGGGAATGGGAATATTCATTCAGGGTGAGGGGATATTTCCTTCTTCGGAACAGGAGGACAGTGCTTCGGCTTTTGGTCTCTCCAGCGTCTCTGGGCACTGGCTGCTTCTGAGGAGGCTTCAGGGCACCGGCCCCCAGGAGGGGGACGGAGTTTCCTGCACGTCCGTCCTTCCTCTCCGTGTTCCCAGGGCTCCTCAGTCTAAAGCCACCCTGAGAAACAAGGAGAAGGAAGGTACAAGTCCTTGGAAGTGGAAGACAGGGAAGCAGGGAGGAAGGAGGGTGCTGGGGAAAATCCTCCTATAAACTCTGTGCTTGGGTATCCTGATTTTTTTTTTTCCCCTTATTTACTCTCTCTATGACTTACAGACCCAGGACAGCCTCCTACCCTGCAAATCTCCTCCTCCTCCTCCTGCCCTGTCTCACCCAGCTGGTGACATGGTGGATGCGGAGGGCTAACGCAGAGAGCCCATAGCCTGTCCCCTAGGAGAGAGGGACGTACGTGACGCAGCAGAGCAGCAGCAGGACGAGCAGGGTGACGGGGAGGACGTAGAGCACGGCCTCCGGGAGGTTCTCGTGGAGGTGCCACCACATGTTGTCCAGGTAGTCGGACAGCCAGGAGCGGCGGACGCCTGCGGAGCGCACGGTGCTGGGGACGGGTGCTGGCGACCCGGCAGCGGCGCCGTGCCAGGCCCTTGCGGTGGGATCCCGCCGGGGACTCACGCCGGATGGGCTGGCTGGAGCCTCCTCTCTCCCCCGAGCCAAGGGGGGACTCCGGCCCTGTGTCCGTGCGAGGCAGGGCTGTCCCGGGGGCTGCTTCCCGCCCGGCCTTCAGCCTCCCCCGGCGCGGCTGGGGGGTGGCCGCGGGCTCGCCGGGGCGCTGGGAGGCCAGGGCGGTCAGGAGGAGCAGCAGGGCAGCTCCGGGGGCCATGGCTCTGGCGGCCCAGCTGGCTCCTTGTCCACAGGGATCCCTGGAAAGCTGGAAAGTTGGGTCATAGTGAGCAGCAACGAACTAGGCTTCGGATCGCCCTTCCACTGAAGTGAGGCCACTTGAGAGCCCTGCCATGCCCAGCTGGCCATCCTGGAGCCACGGGGAGATGGGGGGGGGTCTGAGTCCTTGGCAGGGCTTAGGAATGCCCTGCGCTGAGGCCCCCCTGCGGCAGGAAGCCTTGGCTCCCCGCCGCGCGGGTGCTGCCAAAGCCGTGGGTAGCAGGGACGCTGCTGGGGCGGGAGACCAGAAGTCTGGAGAGCAAGCGGAAGCCCTGCTGCTAACCACAGCATAAATGGTGGGAGGGAAAATGCACAGAGAGACATCTGGCAGACAAAAGGAGGGAGTCTGTTCGTTCCCTCATGGGAATACAGGGAAACCGAGGTGGGCTGCTTGGAGAACCTGGCCCTTCTGCTGCCTGAACTGCCCCTGGCTCGGGGATGCCGTGGTGCATCTGCGATGGGTGTCACACCGGGAGGAAGCAGCGCCTGGTCTCCATTTTCCCCAAGATAAATGCCGGGAGACGCTTGCAGTAGTGGATGCCAGGGCTTGGCAGGCTCTGGCACGTGCACCCGCCTGCCCGCAGCCTCTTCCCAGCGCTCCCCAGGGCTCAGCACAGCCCTTTCGCTGGGATGCGTCTGTGTTTCCAGCTCTGGCACTGGAGAACATCCCGCAGCACTCACTGGGGCTGAGCTCTTCCTCCGATCCCATCCTGGGCCTGGGTCTTTGGCTTCACCTTCCTGAGCCCTTCAGCTCAGCAGAGCAGCTTGTTCTGGAGCAGGAGGAGCCTCGTCCTCCCAGCTGGACATGAGACCTTTCCCCTGGCTCCAGGACTCTCCCATGGCAGCGTCCGCCCTGCCCCAGGCGGGGACAGGGCCCGGCTCCCTCCACTCACAGATGCTCCTGGTTATTGTCAGAACGCAATTAAGCCCAAGGCTAATTGCATCTGCTGCTTGGGGCTGTAATGTAATTGTCACGAGGGCCACGGCAAAGGCTCCTTGTGCAGCAATGTGGAGCCGGGCGGTGACTTTTCCGCCCTGCATCGTCATCGGAAGCAGCAGTTCCTGCTGTCTGCTGGGTGCCCTTCCCCGGGGGCTGTGCCCTTCCTCCGGATGGAGCTGCAGACGGAGCGTCCGTGTGCGCTGCCGTGAGCGGCCGAGGGTCCCCGAGGACGCGGCGCTGGGCCAGGAGCAGGGAAGGCCCGTTCTCCAGCGGGGTGGAGAAAGTAGGGACATCCCGGTGCGACAGTGTCACCCAGAGAGCTGATTAACATGACCCCCCCGCTGCCCCCCAGGACTCACGGCACAGGGGAGACGGGACTCTGGAGCCTCGGCGGCAGCGACGTGGCCACCCCAGAGGAGACACTGGGGCTCTCTCCCTGACATGGGTCCTTGGGAGCCGCCTGGTTCTGGAGCCTGCAGGGAGCTCCGGGGCTTTCTGAGGTCGCAGTCGCTTCGGGAGGTCCCTGTGACCAGGAGGGCAGAGGGGGCTGGTGATGCCACCCCAAGAGTCCTTCAGAGAGGGGCTCTGCTGCCACAGTGGCCACCAGAGACCCTGCCGGCCTCGCTGGGGCTTCAGTGGCCCTTTCAGGTCCTTTCCCCATGAGAAAATGCTGAAAAGGTGTGGGGGGGGGCAAAGACTCTTTCCCAGCCTGTGGGGACAGAGCAGTGCTGTCACCCTCACTGCTTACAGGGATGGGAACATGGAAGGGTTGAATGCAGAGCTCTCCAGGTGACACCATCTTGCCAGGATGTCCCCATGTTCTCCAGCCACCTCACCAGCATCAGGGAAAGGACCCCCGGAAACCCGGGAGGCACCAGGAGCGACACAAGTGAATGAGCAGGGAGACCTTGGCTGGAGACGCCGGGAAAAGCCGAGCGGTGACATGAGGCAAGAGCAGGAGGGGACGGAGACAAAAGGGAAGCGGGGCCAGAGCCCAGTGCTGATTCAGGCCCAGATCGCTGTGATTGCAAAATGTGCCCGGGGGGATGTCAGGGCCGCCCGCCCTGGCCCTCATTGCTGCTGCAGCTCCTCCAGGGCTCTGCTGGGCACTGGGAAACACTGCGGAGCCTCTGGGGCTAATTAATTATTAGCTGCTGCTAATGCTGACTCGGAGCCCCCAGGGACTTCAAAGCTGGGGGAGTGCAGGAGGGAAAGCAGAGAGTGAGAGAGATACTGGAAAATTACAGTTTAATTCTTCAGCGTCGCGTCTGACTACATGGCAGGTGGTGTGTGACAGAGAGACGGTGACACCCTGCTGTCACCCCACAGCTCTGCAGACCCTCTCCTTGCTGGCAGGGTGGCCAGGGCCAGGCACAGGGAGGGACTGGTGACGATGGCACCAGAGCCACACGGTGAGGGGTCCTTGTGGGGCTGCTCGTGGCAGTGGCCCCGGTCCCAGGAGCACAGTGTGGCCACATGGGGGACCTCAGGCTGGCGGTGCCCGTGCCCGTCCCCGCAGCCTCAGTACTCCTGCTGCGTGTCGCAGCCGAGGAACTCTGTCCGCAGGGCGATGTGGCCGTGCCACCGGCGGGGGTGGATCCTCACGTAGCGGGCGAAAAGCGGCGGCTCCAGGGTGTTCATCACCGTGCCTGTGTGATCTCGGTTTGCCTGAAAAATCTGGAAAGGGGAGAGAAATTGATTCCCAGCTCTGTGCTCTCGCAAAAAAAAACGTCCCATGCTTGCTGCGAAGGGCTGTGCCCAGGGACTGCAGTGGGACCCGGGGCTGCCTCTGACCTTCTCTTTGCCATCCTGCAGGAGCGGGGTCCAGCGCACGCCGTCCTGGCTGCTGGAGACAGCAAACTCCTTCACAAACATGTTGGTGAAGACGGCCCTGGCGCCCTGGGTTATGATGGCTGTCACTTTCTTGGTCACTTCAAAGTCCACTTGCAGCCACTCGCTGGGGCTGTTGGCCTGGGGGGACACACAGCCCTTGGCAACAGCACCAGGAGCCAGGGATGCTCCATGCTCGGAGCCAAGCTGACCCTGAACACCACGCTGGGCTTCCCCTGCCCCGTCCCGTGTCTGTGCTGAGCTGCTACCAGCCCAATAACTCCCCTCCCGCATTTCCGCTATAGCCAGGACCACCTTGTGTCCTGGGAACAGCCCTGGCCCATGTTATCCATGTCCCGGCCCTGCCTGGGTGCAAATGATGGCCCAGAGCCCAGCGCCACAGATGTCCTGCCAACAGGTCCCCCCTTGTCTGCTGGGCAACTGCTGACCCAGGAGAGGCTGCGGGTGCCCAGCCTGCCCGTGGGAACCCTGCCCGGGCTACCTTGGGCCTCCAGGCATTGGTCCTGCCCTGGCGGTTCAGGCGGGCCTGGGAGGGCGACCAGCTGGAGAGGACACTGGTGCTGTAGGAAGACGCTGAGATGCGCTGGTCGGGGATCTTGCCGTTCTCCATCCCAAGGGGCATGGAGCAGCCTGGAAGAGAGGGAGCGAGGCGTGTCAGGGAGCACCACAGACCATCTCCAGTGGGGAGACGCATCCTGGGGGCCCATGGGCCAGCTGCCCTGCATGCATTTTCCCTGCTAACAGCATCTCCTGTGCCTTGCTGGTCTCATGGTCCCTGTGCTGCTCAGGGCTCTTGTCTCCAGCATGGGTGTGCCTGGGGCATCCCCAGCTCCACCTGCCACTAGTCCCAGCTTCTTTTCTCCTTGGGAGTTTTATCTTAGAGCAACTTGAAGAATTTGTGCATCTGCTAGGATATATGGAGAACTCGGATGCCACAGGCACCAGGAGTCGTGCTAAGCTCTCAGCCACGCAGAGCTGGGATGGTGACATCTTCAAGCCCATAATGAGATTTTCCAGCACTCCTCTTCCTACTTCTCATTCCTATCTCCAGCTTCCTCCTTGCCCCTATCTCCATCCCATCTTGTGCTGAGGGGTCACAAAAGACGTGGATCAGGTCTTGGCTTTGGGTCCCGGCGTCAGCAGGTGCCTCTGGGGGGGACGTACTGTTCAGATCGCAGCCCATGAGCTCCATGCGCAGCGTGGCCCGGATGTTGCAGTGAGTGGGGTTGATGCGAATGTACCGGGCTATGATGGGAGGGCTGAAGCGATTTTCCTTCACTCCAGTAGCATCCACGTTTGCAAAGAAGAGCTGCAGGGAAAGCGAGAGAAGGGACCATGGTACCAGCAGAAAGAGACCTGAACAGGACAAGGACTAGCAGGGGCAAGGCCACTGTAGCTGGACACTTTTAACACTTGCTGCCATCTTTACAGGAGAGTAACAGCTCTCGGATGCAGCTCAACCCAGTGAAACGTGAGTGGGGCCAAATCAGGGTGAGCCACTAAGAAACAGGAAGGGGAGAAACTTAAGAGTCCACCCAAATTAATATATTTTTTTAAAAAATTCACCATGCCAAAAAATAAAATAGTATCCATCCGGGGCCTTTTGAACCTGGGAAATGTTTTGACCACGGTTGTTGGAGGCTTCTTAGACTTTTATAGATACTTCTCCTGCTGAAATGATCAATTTCTGAATAGTCAGGTTGCATGTGTGTGTTTTTTTTTTTTTTTTCTGCAAAATCTATTCTCTAGCTCTAAATAATTATATATCATACTGTTAAGTAGTGGATCTCACAGCCACAGGTGATCATGGAAAGAAAGCAGTCAGTTCATGTAAAATGAGACAGACAGAAAGAGAAAGCCCCTTGCAGATCTGAGCTACAACCCAGTCACCCCAGCAGTGACACTTTCTGCCCTACTTTAACATCCATAGGGCTCAAGGAAATCTAAATCCCATGTATGGAGCTTCCCAGAACTTGTCACCCCCAGAGAGCCCGTTTTGGGAAGATACCATCTTTCTCAAGGCCTGTTCATCTCACCATCTGGGTGTTGGTAGTGTTCCCCTTGTACCTCTTCCACCTCTGCCCATCAAGGCTGTAGAAGACAACAAACTGGGAGACGTAGAGACTGGAGAACTTTTGTCGGGCCCCTTGGGTTTTTATGGCGTGAATGATCATGGGATGTAAAAGATCCACCTGGAAAACAAACACAGGGAATAATTTCATGAAAGAAAACATGACCCACATTTAGGCAGTTCATTGTAAACCCATGGCACTTACTTCCTCATGATGTAACTGAGTACAAGCTATGAAACTAGTTAAAATAGTAGTTTATAAGGGCACAAGTCAACAGATAGTTGAGAGAAGACGGGGAGAGCTCTTTCTTAGAGATGAGCTGTTCTCACTTGTCCTTTGGGCATCTTTGCACACTCCTCTGCTGCAGCTGGACCTTTGGGGTAGCTCCTCTGCTGTGCTCAGGATGAGCTGGGTGGTCGGGCTGGCCTGACCATGACCTGGCTGACAATCATGAGGATCTTAACTACTATTAACTACCATTCCCGAAGGGAGAGTAGGACTTTGATGGGGAGAATTTGCATGGCACTAGCCCTGTGTCCAGTCCTCCTGCCCAGCCCGTTGGCTCCTGCCACGGCAGCAGCTCTTACCTGGATCCAGGCATTGCTGCGGTCAGTGCTCCACGCGTTGATGGAGCCGGTGTTATCCAGCCTGGCCAAGTGAGGGGCCCACTGCCCTGTGAGGAGAGCACACGGCAGGTAAGAGGGTGCTACTGGCCCCGGCTCATTCTTGGTGCTGGTTGGCCTAAGGTGGTGAGAAGTTCATCCATGGAGGAGCAAGAGGCAAGGCAGGCATAGCCAACAACAGGGCCTGAGCATCTCTGCTCACCTGGGGGTTAGTAGCCATGCACAGGACAGGATGGACCAGACAAGTCACCTCCAGGTCCCAGTGGGGATCCTCAGATGGGCATGGATTGGAAAATGACCCTCCCAGGAAGCCCCATGTACTAGGGAAATTGCCGGAGCTGCGTTGGCAGGGCCTGCCCCAAGCTCAGCCTTCGTCCCGCCGCAGCACGCCCATACTCACCGTACTGCCCCGACGCCGTCACCTGCCAGTCTGCAATGTGGCCAGAGGCCAGGCCAAGGGCACTGCGGCAGTCTGCAACCAAGCAGGAGAGGCATGGGGAAAACCAGGGAGAGTTCGTCATAAGGAAGCTGTCAAAAGGAAAGGGCAGGTGTCTCAAGCCCCCCAGAGCCCCTCCAGGGCTCTTTGTCTTGCACCATGCATTGGGTTTGGGATGTCTCCCCATCCATCCTTGCATTTTAGGACTGTTGCATATCCCAGCTCATAAGCCCAGTGCCAGCAGCCTCTGGCCAGGCTGGTGCTGCATCTTCCTGTCCCCATGACCCTGATCTCCCACCCCCATGTCCTCATCTCCCAGCTATGTTGACAAGTGTCTCCCATTCCCATGTCTTGCTTTGGGCCTGTTTGTTGCTAGGCAGCTCTTTTAAAAACAAGTATCATGTTGTTAAAGGAAAGCCTGCCTGACACTCTCCTGGGCACTTGGCTGTTTCTCTCTTATAGCGACTATCATTTTCAGAGATCCCATGTCTTGGCATCGTTGCCATATGGCAAACATTTCTGGAAAAATTGTGGATTTGAAATTTTAAGCAGATTTTTTAACTTCTGGAAATATTTTCTGGCTGACATTTCAAGCTCCTTTAGGAAGAGGAGAGAGTCTGTCATTGAGTGAGATAAAATGTCAGGCTCACAAACCATTTCCTCCCATGTTTACTTCAAGTGAGGGAGAAATGTGTTGAGTAAAAGATTTCCCAGGGAGAACCGAGAGCCCTGGGGGACGGAAGAGCCTGGGTGTCCCTTGAAAATATGTGGTGTTGTGGGGCTCTAGGCGCGCTGCCGTCACTCCTTGGGCAAGGCTGAGCACGAGCGCGGTCACTCACTCAGGTTGTACACGAGGAACAGGGCGCTCATCCCAGCTTCCTGGTGCTCTCCCACTTTGCATTCCACCCGCCAGATCCCGGCATGCGTGGGCCACATCTCCGCTGTCCCGAAGACACCTGGCCGAGAAAGGGGAGCAAAGAAAAGGGCAGTTACCAGCCATAACGGGATGCCGTGCTGCAAACGCAGAGCTAGACTCTTCCAGATCCATTTCCCCATCCTAGCTCTGCCCCACCAGGCTTGGCACACTCTAATGGGCTCGGACATGGAGCCACCGCAGCCATGCTCTATGCATTTCCCATGGGATAGAGGTTCCCAGTTCCCAGTTCTCACCAGGATAGAGGTTGTACACTCCCATGCGATACTCCTGGTTGGTCCTGACGCTGAAGAGCTGCCCGTGGAAATGGACGGAGTGGATGTCCTCTGTGCTGCCCATGTTCAGGAGGTGCCACCGGACCCGCTGCTGCTGAGCCATGACCAGCCCGGGCAGCGAGTCCCTCACGTAGCCATTGATGGCTGGAGGGAAGGCAGCGGTCAGGAACAAGCAGCTCATGGGACACCTCAGGGACCCTGAGCAGACGCCTTCCCAGTCCATCACAGATCCTGGAATGGGAAGGAAAGGGGGAAAGGGGTCCTCACCATGGAAGGAATGGTTTCTCCTGAAGTCAAGGTTGTCCTGTTGGATGCGGCATGGTGGGCGGCAGTTCCTCTCCATGTTCTCCTGGAAGTACCAGCTCTTGGTCTCGTCGAAGATGGTGAAGAGCAGCGAGAACTCCTGCACCGCCAGCTGCCGCCTGAACAGGGAGCTCAGCACCCCAGGGCGGCAGATGATCAGGGGCCCGATGAGGCCAGAGTGAAGATCCTTCTCCTGCCGGGAAGCCAGGGAGAGAGATTTGCCTCAGAGATGGGGACAGTGGGGACAGTGGGGGGTCCTATCTGTGTCCCAGCTCCCACCATAACTGTCCCATGTACAGAGCCTGGCCTGAGCAAGCTGACAGGGACATGCTGGGCTTCACTGGGGGATGTCCTCTCTGCCCCAAGCTAAAAAGGGCTGCCCAAGGAGGATTTCACCTGCTTTCAGAGGAAATCCCACCTGCGCATCCATCCAACTGCCCAACAGTGCCTGAGCTACTAGTATTGGAACCCAAAGTCCATATTCAATCAGATTTGACAGAGGGGAAAAGGACTCAGGAATGTTCATTTGCTACAAGTCTCACAAAGATTTGGAACCAGGGAAAGGAAGAAACACAAACCGGGGAAGGGAAGGCATCACCATATTAGACACCTGAGAATCCACAAGGCCAAGAGCTGTTCTGAGCACACCGCTGTAGGAAAAGCCCTGACCCCCCAAAGTCAGACTGTTCCAGTCTCCCCAGCAGTGCCCCATGGCAGGAGTTCCCACCCACCAGGTCCATGTTGGAGAAATAAGCCCAGGCCTTGCAGTCGAACTCCTGGGTGGTGGGGGCCACCTGGGGCAGGACTTTCCAGGAGTAGTGCCGGAGCTCGCCGGGCTGCACCGCCTCCCGGCCCTGCGCCGCGCCGCGCGTCTCCTCGTAGGCCTGCAGCGTGGAGTGGAAGGAGAAGGGCCGCGAGGCCAGATTCTTGAAGGTAACCTGTGCCAAAGGGAAAGGGAAGCTGGAGGAGTGTGGACAAGCCCAGGCATAGCGGTTAAAGAGCGCTGGTCCACAGGGCAGGGCTCGCATCCAGTCCCAGAGAGCTGGTGGGAGGAAGGCGGAGGTGTCTTTGGTGCCCAGACCCACAGCTGGACCCCACGCCTCGGCCAACGGCTGCTGAACCGCAGTCTGTGTCTGGTCAGTGCGATCCTGAGACAGGTCAGCAGAACGAGGCTCTCCCTTGGGTTAAAGGGATCTCACCAGAGCTGAGCCAAGGTCGGCTGAGGTGCTGAATCCATCCTGGGCAAGATATTGGTGAAACCTGGACAACTTTCCCAGGTATACAAGTCCTAAGCCTAGTCAGGAGCCCTTCACGTGGTCCTTGGGTTGATCCTGAAGGACTGTGGGCGGTAAGTGAAGCCAGATCCTGCTCTCACACAGGGACCCTGAAGGAGCTGTGCTCAACCCTCTTTGGCTCAGTTCACATTTCACAATCTCTTTACCCAAAAGGTGGCAGAGCCCAGGAGCTGCCTGGGCTGTGCTGCTGCACAGGATGGGTCTGGAGGGTCTGTCTCAAACACAGGACTTTGCAGCTGCCTTTGCTAAACACTCTGTTGACCTGTTCTCCAGCTGCTGAGGCCCCTCCGGATGGTGGCCCTGCTTCTGACCTGGTGCCAGCTCCCACCCCTCAAGTCCTCGGGATGAATTCCCAGGAACCAGAGGGCCCACAGGCTACCTCAGTGTTAGCGGAGGACGGAGGGAAGGGAAAGATATGTCAGGGTCTATAGGGAACAAGGATTTTCAATTCACCATGATGACATCTTCGACTTCTGCTCTGATGTATGGCCCAAGGATGCCCAAGTGCTCATCCAGCTCCCCACGCATCAGCGGCTGGGTGAAGGAGTTGTCCAAGTACTCTCGGAAAACCACCTTGCGGTACTGCCGGAAAGGTTTCCTCCTGCCATGCGAGGGTTCCCTGCGGGGATGAGGGAGGTGATGCAGGTTGAGATGCTCCAGTTGAAGGAGGACAGCGTGGCAGGGCTGCGCCGGGACCCCAAGGGGCAGCCATGTGCCCCTGTACAAAGTCTGCACCCCCCGTCCAGCACAGCTCCAGGCTTGCTTCCTCCTGCAGGAGCACTTCGGAGAGCCATCCATGATGGCCCAAGCATGGGCCTAAACACGTGGGTTCCTGCAAAGCCTGGACTGCATGGTGCAGGCAGGAGCAACTGGACCACTCTCATGGGTGGCCAGCAACAGTCCTTGAGCTGGTTGGAATGCTGAGCGATTTCTGGGAGTGACTGAGGCAGATCTGATCCACCAGCAAAGCAGGGCTGCTGGGCAGACCCTAAAGGACCTCTGGTCCATCTGCAAGGAAGTTCAGGGTCACGAGATACAAAAATCTCTTGGTGGAGAGATGACCCTGGGAGCATCCTTCCGCGTTGCATTGCCCAGAGCTGTGATCCCACCTGCCAGGAGCCCCTGTCTCACACATCAAGCCATGTAATACAGTGCTAGGGAAATGCACAGGGGCTGGGGGCACTTACGTGGCCTTCAGGAAGTGCTGGGGTCTCTGATTCTCGTACTCCCACATCACCTCCACTGCCGCAATGAAATACTGCCTGATCTCTCCCTGGAAGGAACGTGGGTCATGCTCCTCTTCCTCGTAGATGTCGAAGTCCTCCATGGTCTGCTCGGTGTCGCTGTACTCGTCATAGTCTGACTTGGTAGTCTTTGGCCTTGTGGTGCTGGAACCAGTGCTGCTGTTCAGAGCGGGGCTCTCCACATGGTCTGGGGCACGGCTCCTCTTCTCAGCCACGCTGCTGCTCTCCCCATCCTCCTCAGGGCCTCCCAGGCCCTGGCCCTCTCCCTTCCCAGTTTGTCCGAGGACATCGTCCCGCCCAAGCACTTGCCATGCATCTGCACTGCCTTGTGCAGGAGGATTGTGGGGCTTCCCTTTAGCAGGGCGGTTGGGAGTGGGGTCAGCTGGGGACAGGGAATGGTTCTTGGTGGAGGTCAGATTTGTAGGACTTTCTGCTGGGCTTTGTCCAGCTGTGCTCCCAGTAACATAGCCCTGCTCAGCACTGGCCTCATCTAGCCGAGGCCGGGCGCTCAACCAGCTTCTTTCCTGACCTTGCTGCTCCACAGAATTTGTCTCCTCCTCTATTAGGCTCCTGTTCTGAGCCTGCTCCCTCCAAGGAGCCCTCCGGACCTCATCCCTGCCCCACTGCCACTCAGCTAACTTGGGGCTCTCCATGCTCCCCACATGCCCCACTGTCCCAGGAGGGGCTGGGTCCCAGTTTGAGGCTGGGTCTCTAGTCTTCATTTCTGAGCTGCTGCCAGCAGCCACCCTCTTGTTCATTGGTGTTGCCAGCACAGGGAAGGAGCTCGCGTGCGGCTGAGCCCCCTCGCTGCTGATCACGGCACCCTCGCCTGGGTTCAACCACCCTTTAGGATGCAGCATCTCAGGGGTCTGGCCAGACAGATCCTGCTCCACTTTGTCACCTTCCCTGCTGCCAGGTGATCCGGCTTCTGGAGCAGGCATCAACCCTGTCGCCTCCGGCCAAGGCCGTGTCCCCAGGGCAGGAATCTCCTCCTTGCTCTCCGCTGACCTGGCTTCTCGGTGCCTCGGAACAGGGCCACCCAAGCTCAGCACTGGAGCACTTTCTTGGCTTTGTAAGAAAGCATTTTGTGAGTGCCTTGTCTCGTTGGAGGTGACTTTTGATTTGGGGAAGGCATGATCGTCCCTCTCTGGCAACACCTTGGTCGCTATAGCATCTTGAAAAACTGCATCCAGAATCAATTCATCTGTCTCTTCTGTCATGATACGACCAGAAGGCTCAAGGTCATTGCTCTGCACAAAGGCAGCTTCCAGAGGGCTTGAGCTTTTGGCAGATTTACTGGCTTCTGCTTCTGTGGCACTTTTTGCAGGCAAGGAGTTACTCTCCTCTGGGAAGATTTGACCTTGTACAGATTTGCTGGGTCCCACAGCTGACAAAGAACCATTCATCACTACAAAAGCTTGAGAAAAGCCTTGTGAAACCACTTTAGGAGGTCTTTTTGCTAGCCTAGCATCTGGCTCCTTTGAAGAATGATTGCTTCCTTCAGTGCGACTCTGGACTACAGCTTGAGAAGTCCTGTTGTCTTCTCTTTTCTCTGAAGATGCTGAAGGATTAGCCAGTGTGAGAGAGGAATTACTGTCAGTGCTTAAGGTGAGTTCTCTATTGATTGTTTCCCTTGACTTGTATAGATTTAAGGATACTTTATCTGTCCCCTTCAGTGACCCATCTTCAGCACTCTGTGAAGACATGCCTTGAAGTGCTGGGTTGTGCTCCAGGTCACTTGGATGGAATGAGCTCCTGTTCTCTACAAGAGGAGCTCTGCCAGCAGCAGCAGAAATCATTTCTGATGAGCCTATTGCATGTGACACCTTCTGCTTTCCCGACTGAAGAGTTGGTGGAGCCTCTGCTTCCAGGATCTGTAATGTACTAGCAGTCTGGATCATCATCCTTTTTATTGGGTCCTGCATTTCTGAACTTTTTGTCACCTTCTCTCCTGCCAGAGCATTTTCTGGAGCTGGTGTGGCCTGGTGCAGCCATCGCTGACCTGTTTCTGAGCTCGCAGCACTGACACTCACTGAGCTTTCTCCAGGTGGGACAGTCCCAAATCCCTGAACCTGGTTGATGGCTTTTGATAATTCCTCATCTTCCAGGAAGGATTCATAAGACACCGGGTCATAGTTTGCCTCTGGCAAAGAGGACGTAGAGACATCACCTGGGACTGTTCCTGAAAATATTGATGTGCCGTTTGAAGCGTGGTCAGAATTGCTTCCATCGCTCACCGGGGACCCGTGGCTGGGTTCAGTTGAGCACAGTCTTGGCTTCTCTGTCTCACTGCTTGAAGAAGTGACATTTGGTTGCTTATTCACACATGGCCTGTGCTGCCTCTTTCTTTTAGAGAAGCCCCTGGGTTGTAATATGATGGTGTCCTCTTCCTCATAATCCGTGTAATCCTCCCCATCAGGATACTGTTCAGTCCGGCACTGAGTGACTGTAAACTTGGCGTACATCCCTCGTTCTCTGAAATCCGGGTTCAGGCAGCCCAGCATCCAGACACCTGTCTCGGGGAAGGACAAGAGGACATCATGAGCCCGTTGTACTGGGAAACTGGGAGAGCTACCACCCCCACTGCATTCCCTTGCTAGCACATCCTGTCTTCTACAGCAGCCTCCGATTCATGCTAGTGATTTCCTGTTCTCATAATCCATAAAATATCTTCCATCCAGCCTCGCAAGACATCAGGGTTGCTGGCAACATTAGAAATGATTCTGACAAGAAATTCTAGCAGGGTCAGCAGAGAGCTATGTGCACCTGCAAGGCCACCACAACAGCTTGGCAAGAGCCAGTCAACACAGTGAGAGCCTGCAGTGCCTCCAGGCTCATTCCCAGCAGCAGCGTAATCGCTATCATCCACCGCCAAATATATCCTGGGCTGCCGAATATACCTCTCTCCCAGACCCAGTCATCACGTCTTTCCCACTTGGGGAAAATGAAATGCATATCCAGCCTCTTGCTCACATCCTCAGCCAACCCCCAGTGCCTCTTCCGCAGACGAGGAGAGAGGATGAGGAGGGATGTAATGACCAGGCTCTGACGCTGGAGTGAGCTGTCATCTCCTGCTAGCAGAGCTGCTCGTTTTGCTTATATCAGCGAGCAAAACCAGAGCTCAAGCGGATGAAATGTTTGGGTGGGATTTGGAAGAGCACCTAGACTGTCTAGAAGCTGTGTCGGCTGGTCCTGCAGCCGTGGGGCAGAGAAGGCTTAGACTTGATTAGACACATGACCAGCACATCGGCATCTGCAATTCAGCCCCAAGCCGTGCTGAACCCCTGTCGAGGACAGTGCTGCTGCTCCGCTCCGTCTCCAAGCCAAGGACACACAGGCATGAGGTCCATGGGGCTCAGGTTACTACAGCAAGGTTATCAGCTTCACATTGCCTGGTCCTAAAGACACCCTAATTATGAATTAATTTAAGTAATTTAAGCCTTTTCCTTGGTTTAAATCTTGGGGGGATTTTAACCATTGCCTTTCAATTTGCCATTTCATCATCACACTCATCATTCTTCCTTTGCTCACAGAAAAGTGATCAGCTGTTAGAGCCCTGCATCACCATGACCCAAGATGCCCACTTATCTCTCCTGTGATCCCCAGCTTGTAGATTTGTAGAACAGTCCCTGTTACTGACCTGGCTTTTCCAAACTCATGAAGACCGTTTCTCCAGAAAATGGGAAAAGGGTAAGCACATCCTCAAAGACCATGTTGCGTTTGAATGTGTTCCCAGTGAAGAAGACAGAGAGGAAATCTGTCTGGGCGCCGACGCTTAGGACGTACCAGTACACAACTTCATTCAGGCAGAGGTTCAGTTGGAGGTTGTCAAAGACAAAACCATTAATAGCTGGAAGAGAGGAGCAGGGTGAGACACTTCAACAGGACTCAGCTCTCCCATGATTGCTGCATTGCTGCGTGTTCCCTGCTGGTTCACTGTGCGTAAGGGGTGGCTTGGGCAAGTGTGTGGGGCTTTGGGTCATCACCCGCCCTCAGAAGGAAGAGATGCCTGTGCCCTGGAGCGGAGATGGAGGTTTTTGTGGGGACCATCTGGCTCGGGCACTCACTGTGCATGACATTGGAGGCGTAGAACTGAGGGTCCTGAGTGTCTACGTGGGCTGGGTCCGTGCAGAACCGCTGGATGTTCTCTGACAGGTACCAGCTGCGATTCTCATCAAAGACCGAAAACAGTACCAACCTTGTCTCATCTGACATGATCTAGGAGACAGGGAAGGAGTAATGAGAGAGGCTCACAGATCCCAGCAGGACTGCTGAGGGGCGTGTGAAGTGCTTTACTGCTCTTTCAGAGGAGCTAGGTCCACATTTCGAGAGAAGGGAGCATGGAAAGAAAGACGGGGGAGGCAAGGGGGTTGGGAATGAAGATGGGGGTGAAGAGGGTAGGAAGAAGAACTACAGGCAGGCTCAGTTCAGCCAAAAAATTCCACCCACCACAGTTATCCCAGCTTCTCAGCCCAGCAGTTAAGGTGCCAGAGCACCCACCACTCAGAGGAAATGAGATGCTCTCTGTCTGCCATACCTGGAAGGACCCACCTGATTTCCCCTTTGATCCATGGATTTCTTAAAGCAGATCAAGAGGGGCCCAATGAGGCCGGAGGCCATGTCTCGGGTTGGGTTGATGGAGCTGTAGTAGAAACGTGTGAGGCAGCGAGGATCTGCCTGTGTTGGTCCATCCTCAGTTGTGACCCTCCAGCTGTAGGTGAACGACTGGCCAGGGAGAACAGGAATGTCCTTCACATCCCTAGCTGGTAACACCGGACAAAGAACAGCAGGTAAGGTCTGGGCTGCTCCTGCAAGGAGTGAGCCCACCCTAGAAAGCAGTCCACGCAGGAGTTTTCCCAACCCACACGAGTCACAAGGAAAATCACCCAAACCCAAGCACAAGCGCGTTGTGGTGGCACTAAAGGGACTTTGCATTGGATGCGCCTGAAGTCACTTGAGTTCCAAGGTGTAGCCTGAGCAGGAGGGATGCCTAGCGCAGACTTTTGTTGTACATGCAGGGTGGATCTGCAGGAGCAGTATCCTTGGGAGCATGCCGGAGGGGTGTGGGATGGCCTTGTGCAAGCAGGTTCCTGGGACCGTCTGAGCAGGGCACAAACGCAGTGCTGGGAAGGGGAGGTGGTAGCTCAGCAACCTCAAAGCCACTGACTGCCATGAAAGGTAAAGTCTGAACCACCATGAAAACCCCACTTTAAAGGGGGCAGGAGGGAGCTCAGGGAAGGAAGACTGTGAGCTGGCAGGATCAGCCAGGGTGGTTGCAGCCCACACGTTGGGGGCTTAAGAGGGGGCTATACAGCACCAAAAAGGCAGCAACCAAGAGCCAGCGTCATCTCCAGGAACAGCAGGTCTTAAGCAGTCAGCATGGATGAGTTAACTAGTCTCATCTCAGGCTGCAGGAGTCTCTCCTGTTGACCAAGCCAAATGACCTCCTGAATTCATGAGACCTCCCCAGGGAGGTCCTTACCTTCAGAGGACCTCATGGCATGGTACGGCCCTACGTGGGTGAGGCCGTGAGGGTAGATGTTGTAAGGGCGGCTTGCCAGATTCTTGAACATGATCTGAAATGAGGACAGCCAGGAGGAACATTTAGCACTTTCTGAGTGTCACGAACCCTTGAAGCTTCCCTCAGGACCCTCGCGGGGAGGGAAGCGCTGGGCAGCTGCCTCTGGAAGCAGCTGCTTGACAATGACCAGGGAGGAATGAACCTGGATTTGTCCAGGACCAAGGGGGAAGAGGCAGAAGAGATGATAGGCTGTGTATTTCTCTACAAGTCTTTCCTGGAGGTGTCAGTTCCAGGCACATTTGGGAAGGGCATTAAAAGAGCATATTTCTTAAAGGGTAGACTACTATATTTAGTTTCACTTTCTGTATGAGACAGAAGAGGTTTTTCAGCCCAAAAGGTCTCAGAGGACCTAGACACTGAGCATACACAGCAGTAAAGAGCATCAAAGTGCTCTCCACTTTGCCATGTGAAGCCCTTTATTTGCTTCCCTAAATAGCTCTGTCAGGGCCTCACCACAGGCACTACCTTCAGCTCCAAGCCCATAGCCAAATAGAGAACCCAGGGCAGAGAGCAGAAAGGCAAAGCTGCTGGCAAACATCCCGTTCATCCGAGCAGCAAACAAGTCAAGTAGTCAATAAAGAGATACAGGAAGATACGAGAAACAGTCCCCAATACCATATGGTAACGGCACACAGATGGGGAAAAGTGGAGGATAAGAAGATGCTTTTAACTTAGAAGAAGGTGCTGAATAGCCTGTTGCATGGATGAATGCATACATTTCCTAAGATGCCTCCAGTGAAGTCAAATCAAGGGAACTGAAACAAATTCTGTTCATCTCTGATGAATTCAACATGAGTTAGAACAGCACCAAGCTCTGAAGTCCCCCCTTCCAGGATGTCTTTGCACAAAGCAATGTCTCCCTTACCTTAAGCTGGTCACCAACCTCTCCCTTAAGGACGGGCCCCAGAATTCCCTTGTCTGATGGGGCCGACCTCTTGCGCTTGAAGGTTGCATCCTCATACTCCACAAACATGACCTTCTTATACTTCGAACCAATCCGCTGAGGGCCAGCCTCCAGAAAGAGACTCGTGGTGTTTCTGCAGGCAAGACAGAGAGAAAAAATGGGCGGCCACATGCAGGATGCTGTGACACTGGTGCAATAAGCAGCATGGTGAGATTCAGATCAAGAGCAAGAACCTCCATCTTCTGAGGACCGACACAACCTATCTGGGGACTGCAGAGACAGGAGCACCCATCTACATGATCGCAGTATGGATTCTGGTCAATAACGTTACAAGTCATACTCATTGGTGTTGCAGGAGCCTGAGGAAAGACAAGCTATGGGCCAGCCAGCTGCTGTATGAAGGCAAAATATAAATGTATTTCCTTTCCAGTAGGACATCTCATCTCCTTGGAACATTAATGCTTCTTTCGGGGAGGAACATCAACTACGCTGCATACTAGCAGCCTTGGGCTCACAGTCTTCTGTCCTGGGCAGAAATGATGACTGTGATAGCTGAGAGCCTGGCAGGTTGCCCTTGGGTCAGAGAGCACCTCAGCTGTGGAGAGGTTGCTCAACAGAGCAGATGTTTTTCCTTGATCAAGCCAACTCCTCCCAAGGTCTGGCAAGGCCACTCCAAGGTGCAGAGGACATCTCTTCTGGCTATCCACCTTGCCTTCCCATACCCTGAGAGTGGCTGCAGGCTGTAACTTGTGCAAAGCACAGCCCACTCCGGCTGAGATCTCCATCGGGCAAAGAACCCTCTGACCTGCTATCAAGCCAGCCCCAAACCACAGAGCCTGCCTCAGCAGAGTTACATCGGGACTGGTGACAAGTGTCCTTGCCACGCAGTGCTGACTAGAGTCCTTCTGCTGAGATATCACTCTTGCATCACCTCTCCCTACAAGGAAGTGGGGCCGTTCCAGGAACTAATCTCCTGTGCTGGCTAGGGCAGGTCCTTGCAAAAGGAGAACTCAACCCCACGTTCCCGAGACAGCAGGCACATGTCCCTGCTGCCCGGGGCCTTCGGGCTAGGGGGGTGAGATGGTTCACCACCTTTGCTCCCTGCTCAGAGGGGGCTTGCCCTGAAGACCTGGGTGATGGAGATGCTTCTGTGGAGCATGGAAAGTGGCATTTGGTAAAATGGAGCAAACCAGTTCCTCATCTCCCATGGCCTCCCCAAGACCATCTTTCCGAGTTAGTATCTTTAGCATTAATGAGAAAGGACAAAGCTGTCCAAGGCAGGTGAAAGGAAAACAGATTTCTAGGAAAAAGGATGGCAGAGCTGCCTTGAGGAGCTGCATGACCTCACTCTCACCTGTCAAGAGACGCTGGCTTCACTGGGGCATAGTCCCAGTCCATTTCCTCAGCTGCAATGTAATGAGTCCAAGTCACAGGATCCTTCTTGGCAAAAGAGCGTACTTGGATCACATGATAAGAAAATTCCTCATCTTCTTCAGGATAATCCATGTCCTCCGTGTCATCTGGCTCCCCCATCTTCAACAGGCGCTCCTCTGGGCACTCTTCCACCTTCACAAAAGCCTCCATGCCAGCTAGGCCAGACAGAAAAGGTTGCAATGACTTATCTGCACTGCCCCCAGGCTTTCTGCTTGGGATATGTCCTGCTCCTCATCAAAGGAACCACCAAACAGTCTCAACAGGGCCACCTCGGCCCAGGGCCAGGTTCCTCGTGCTGGTAACTCTACCAAGCAAGAATGGCCTTGGAGTGGCATCACTGCACAGAGCCCTGAGCGCATCTCCTGAACATTGTCCCCCCAGACTCTTGCAGAATGAACTTACCTTGCTGATGGGATGGTATCTGGCAGAACATCCGAAACCAGCCAGTTGTTCCTGGCATGGTCTGGGCTGTGAGATAGGTGGCAGGGGAGATTTCCAGGCTGCTGAGACGGTGGTTCCTCACCAGGAATGAGTGGCCTTCGAGGAAGATGGAGTGCACTTCTGGCCCGGTGCCCAGCCCAATCACATGCCAGTAGACCTGCTTCTTGAGGCACAGTGTGAGACCTAGCAGCAGAGAAGGAGAGCACCCCGGATCAGCACTGCATCCATCCCATGTCACAGCTCTCAGTGGCATAAGGACTAAGATCCTGAAACATGCCCTGGTCCCTGGCAGGGGATCACTGCATCTGCATCTGATGCTGTACATGCAACCTCAAGAGATATAGGTGACCCCAGCTATCCAGCTTCTCCAAACCTCCAAGACAGAAGGTTAGGTCCTAACCTGATGGACCTAACCTGATTAGGGAGGACCTAACCTGATGCTTTTCCAGTTTCAGCAGTCATCTGGGAGCAAAGACAAAATCAAACGCTGCTAAAATTTGGGCAGACCCACTGACTGGCACCATCACGTGTAAACAGGGACTGTTTGACCAAGAGAAAGTCAAGGCCCCATCATCCAGCTGAAATAAGGCCAAAATTGTAGAATGGGGGACCTGGACCATGCGCTGAAACTGAGGGAAGCAGGCTGGTCTGAACTCACTGCAAGATGCAGTGGCAAAAGGGGTAAATATGGTCCTTGGCTCTATAAATAAGGGAATAGGGAACTGGGGAAGGGAAATATTTGTCTGGTCACAGCACTGGCAAGCCTGATATTAAAGCACTGAATCCAGGGCAGGGTTCCAGTGTTTATTCAGTAGAAATACCCAAAAAAGGGCACAGAGAGGTCACTAGATTTATTTGAAGGCTGGAGAAAATTCCTTCCTCGGCGAGATTCAAGGAGCTCAGTCTACTTAGCAAGTGGGAGACAACCTGACCATGCTGTAAAAGCATTTTCCCGGGAAGAAGATGATGTGTGCCAAAGGGCTCTGTAATCTCGTGAGAAAGAAAATAACAAGTTCCTGAAACTTGAAGTGGGACAAAATCAGATACAGAGACAACCACTTGTTTGCAGCACCGAGCACCGTAGGTGGGTGGAATAAACCTCAAAAGCCCAGGAGGAGACAGGGCGGAGGCGCCGCTCCTGGGGCCATCGGTCAGCTCCTCATTCAACACCTTCCAAAACGGGTCTCAGAGCCAGATGGGAGTTGCTGGAGGGAGGTGGGATGCCTTGGTGAGGGATAACTCAGTGCCAGAGCGGCTGACCAACAGGTCTGCTTGGCTTTTAAGCTCCACGGATCCACCAGGCCGGGAATTTAGGGGAGTTTTGCTTTGCCATTTTGGGAGAAAGGTCAGACCCAGGTGGGAGGTTTCAGGGTGTGCTCCATCAGGGCTGCTGATGGTAATGAGTCTCCTGACAATATTTCCCATTTTCCCCTGGAGATTCTTCACTCCCAGGCAGCTCTGGACCTTCTCTCAGAAGAATACCAGAAACCTTGCCAGAGGTGTCAGTGAGAGCACGGCTGGCCTTTTCTTTCGCTTGGTGGGGGCTCTCCAAACCCCATGGATGTGCGCTGTCAGAGCCGGGAGGGGTGGTGCTCGATCCTCCCCTCTCCCCTCTACCTCCAGTCTAGCTCATAAGACCACAAAAGAGGAAGCTCTTCGCTATCCCTGCAGCTTCTGGATACCTTGGAGGAGGTTGGTATCCACCACACCTGGCAAGACAGACAGGAGGAAACGGATCTTGTCCCAGAGAGCTTCATTCTCAGTGGGCAAGGCTGATATTGCTTCTAGGGCTGAACCCAGCCTAAAAGATCCATCACCTGGAAATCCTCCCTGATGTCCCTGATGTCCTCCCTGATGTCCCTTCTCACTTTCTTTCACAAGCCATCTCGTCCCCTGAGCTTACAGCCCTCACTGCAGCCCTGCTCCCAGCACCTTTCACTGGTGCACGGGTCCTTACCGGGCAGAGAGCCGTTAATGTAGCCGTTGATGGTGTGCAGCTCCGTCCTGTTATGTGCCAGGGGCCGAGGTCCGGCTGGGGAGCTGCGCTCCGTGTACCAGCTTTTCCCTGCGGAGAGAGGAGAATGCAGCCAGCTTTCACTTAGGAACATTTCAGAGAATTATGAAACCTTCTTCCCAGGGTGAGATAGTCTGAAAACTAAAATCCCGGGAGGTCAGCAATGCAAAGTGTTTACGGGCAATCTGCAGGAGATACACCCACGGCCATGGACATATGTGGCTGCAACCACCCCACAGGATGGGGCACTACCCATGCCCAGCTCCCACTTGTGCAATGGGGATGAGGCCAGGGTGGGAAGCAGGGTGGGCTGTGAGCTCCCTGCACCGGGGACACCTGGGAGGCAGCCTGGGAGCAGAGCGGCTGTGCTCACACCTTGGGGCCTTGGCGCCTGGACCGGGGTGAATGCAGGGGCTGACACAGGGGGACAGCCCTCGGAGTAGTTACCTTCATCAAACACAGCGAAGAGCATCACAAACTCTTGCAGTGCGTTCTGAGTCCCGTCACTCGCCAGGGTCCCTGCAAGACACAAGGGGATCGTTTTGAAGGTCAGCACATGCCATCTCCCCAGGGAACCCCGTTTCCCAAGAACAGGTAAATCGAGGCCAGACTTTGCCTTCTCCTTTTGTCCCTTCTCACGATGTCATTGACTGTCACCGCGCTGTCCCCAGCCTGCACACTCCACACACCCACGGCTGAGGGGCAGCTGCCCCAGAAGGCACCAAAAGGTCATTTTGTCCCGTCTTTGCCCCCACAGGCTGCCAGGACGTGGTTAGTCACCTGGAGCAGCCCAGAGACCCAACTCCCTCGTCAGCACCGTCATCTGCATCAGCCGTCTAGACTTTCTCCACTCAGGGGAAACTGCTCGTGGCGACTCACCCGCGCCAGGGCAGACGGCTACCTTGGGAAGAGGTGACTCATGCCCTAGCTGTGCCTGCAAAGGGGGTCTGGACGAACATCTAGAGCAGACAGCTCAAGCAGGGGTGACTGATTGCACCCCAGGTCCACATCTTGCTCCATTGCACTCCAGAAAGTGTTGAAAAGCATCCTCTCCACATTCACCAAAGGAGGAGAGGAGGAAGAGGAGCAGCTACTGTGGCCTGGGCAATGCGCTGTGCATGCAGCCTCTCCCTGCCTGAGCCTTAACCCTTGCCAGTGCAAACTGTCCTTTGGCTCCTCCAACAAAACCCATTTTGGCAAAACACCCCAGCTGACACAGAATGATCCCAACCCGGGGAAGCTCTGAAGGCAGGATAGACAAATACCCGTGTGCCCATAACAATTCATCTTATGGGAAGATTCCAATGTAAGACAGAAGACATTAACTGAAATCTTGTAAAGGAAAGAAGAATCAAGGCCCTCTCTCATTTTGCTCAGGGGCAGGGAAGGGACTCTCTGAGAGAAAGAGACGCTCCCCAAATGTGCTGCTGGTGACCACAGCTTACTGATCCCTCTGCCACGTCCAGCCTCCGGAAAGGGTCTTAATTTTCCCTGTTTTCAGTCATGATCATGCTTGACCTGCCCCTTACCAGGCCGGCACACCAGCAGGGCTCCGATCAGACCAGAGTTGGTGTCCTTCACGCTGTCGGTGTTGGAGGAGTACGAGTGGGTCAGGCACGGGGAGTCGCCATCCGTGGGGCCCTGGTTTTGCTGGATTTCCCAGATATACGTGTGCGTCTTGCCCGGATCCACCCTGTCCCCTTCCTTCTCCAGCTGGCTGGTCTCATCCTCATACCCTGCCCCTAAAGGCAAAGGACCAACTCGGTTATACTGAAACTTCATCCCCTGGTGTGGTTTGTCTTGCCACGGAGACGCAGCCTCCACGTCCCCAGGGACCACCCCACTTCCAGGGCACCAGCCCTGCTTGCTGGGGCCACGTGCCTGCCCTGGTGCGGGACCCCAGTGCTCCACCTGGACCTAGGCATTCCAGGGGGGCTTTAACCTGCGTCTTGCATCTCTGCCTGATCCTGGCTTGCTTTTCTGGGCTGGGGAGGCTCTTGCTCCCCCGTGCTAGGTGGTCTCTGTGCCCACCTATGAATGCCGGCGTCTTGGAGAGCTGTGCACCGAGAGGTGCAGCACAAGAGCTCACTCGTGTTGCTGTTGCTTGTCACGTTGGAGAAGGTCCCCCCATTGCCCTGGGGACACGGAGCTCCCCTTCACTCCTCGCATCCTTGTTGCAGACACCCACACGGCCCCACTCACCCTCCGACACCTTCCAGTAGGACACACCGACGGCGTGGAGGTTGTACGGGCGGGAGGCCAGGTTCTTAAAAGTGATCACCACCGTGTCGTAGACCTCTGCGCGGATGGTGGGGCCCAGGAGTCCTGCAGGGCAGACACATGGGGGTGAGGCCTCGGGGGCCCCCCACGGGCCCTGGGAGCCTGGGCTTCCACGTGCCCCACAGGGGAGCACTGCAGCCCCAACGATGCTCACTGCACTCCCAGGTTTTCCCAGCTCTCCCATTCCCAACCAAGGAGATGCTAGTTTTCCAACCCCAGATACCTACGGCCACTGCGGAGCCAAGGGCCGGGGCTCCCTGTGCCGCGGGGGCTCCTTACCCATCCACGCCGGCTTGCGCTTGGGCTCCGTGAAGGAGGCGTCGGGATACTCCACAAACACGGCTTTCCTGTACTGCGGGGGCACGGCGGGCGAGCGGGGCCGCGGGCCCACAGGCCCCGATTCCCTGCAGGGGGAAGGAAAAGCGGGTGATGACCACGCGTCCATCCGCGGGCTGCCAGCATCCTCTTCCTCCCCTCCGTGGCACTCCGGGGCATCGTGTGGCCTTCTCCGCGTTTCCTGACAACAGCCAGGTGTGCTGGAGAACATCGGGCTCACGCTAATGCGGCAGTGATTAACACCACACATTCGTCACCACGGCACAAGAGGTGATGCCAGGAGGCACCGCGCAGGGAGAGGGCACCATCCTGGCCACCCATGGTCGGCTCTCCGCCAGCCGGAGCAGCCGGCCGGAGGACGGGGCTGCCCAGCACCTTGCTCTGCTGTTACAGCAATGTCCCATTTCTTTTCTGCTTGGGATTTACAGCCAGTCCCTAAGAAACCAGTTCTTGGAGGGGAAAGAGAAGGGAGGATCCAATGTCTTTCACACCCCACTTATCTCTGCTGGCCGCTTTCTATCTATGAGCAGCTCAACAAACTCGTTTTCCAGCAGGAATCTGGGCCTCAGTTTAT
Source organism: Nothocercus julius (assembly GCA_013398735.1). NCBI lineage: Eukaryota > Metazoa > Chordata > Aves > Tinamiformes > Tinamidae > Nothocercus > Nothocercus julius. Next base: position 2,705,567 of record VZSV01000010.1, read on the forward strand.
CAGGATAACAAAGCTATTAATTCCTCCGGGGATTTTACAGCCTGCCTTATCAGTCCCGGCCCCGGGACAGACCATTTCCAGTAAACCGGGCTCCTAGCCTTGTTTTGTTTGGAGCAAAAGCCAGGTGCTGTTTTCTTCTCCAAAAGAGCAAGGCTCGCCTGCCCTGTGACTAAGGCTTCGCTCGAGGAGCTCCCTGCTTGACTCTTCCTCAAGTGGAAGAGGAAGGAGCGGGGCTGACTCAGAACATGGGCGCGAGTCCCAGGGCACAGCCAGGATGCCGCTGGGCAAAGCGGGCGTAGAACTTGCAGAGCTCCAGCTGCGCTGGTGCCTTTTCCCGGGGCATTCCCAGCTCCTGGCGCCTGCGGAAACGTGACCTTTGCTCCAAGCAAATCCCACTTTGGAAGCACATTAGTGCCGCTAATTCGGAAGCAAACAAGCCCAAAGGAGATCAGATGGGATTTCCCTGGCACCAAAGCTGCTGCATCCGCTGCGATGCTGCCAGGCTGGGAGCGGGTCCTGGGGACAGCGCGGAGGAGCCCAGCTGGGGACAGCGCTGCTGCAGCGACGTGACACCGCGGGTCCCCGCGGACAGCGCGGCGGGACGCGAGTTCCTGGCGCCCCGGCCCGCATTGTTAGCGGGACTATCTGTTCATCTGGTGGCGCCGGGGGCCCGCCAAGGTAAACAGCCCCCGCCGCGCGCCGGGACCGGCCGGCCCAGGGCCTCGCGGGACACGCTGTTCCCGGCACCTGCCGCGGGCCGCGAGTGCCCCAGTGGCCTGGGAGGAAGAGGAGGAACGGAAAGGCAGGGGACACACAAGGGGCTCTGGTGCATTGTAGCAAGTTCATTCATCGGGACGCCGGCAGAAGCACGTAGAGGGGTTCTGGAGGACCTCCGAGGAGGTGCATCCTCGTGGGTACCCTCCATCACCCATCCATGTCCGCAGTGGCTGCTACAGGGCAAGGAGGGAGCATCTCTGCTTCTACCATGCTGTTCAAATCCCTTTCAAACACCCTCTGCTCTGAGCTCGGGTGTTTCCCCGCATCCTTCCCAAGCAGGAGGCAGCAGGGTGAGTCTGCAGGGGCTGCTAAAAGCCGTCCCTGTCCCACAGCAGCTCAAAGCCACCGAGCACAGGGTCAGTTGCCCATTGCAGCCCTCCTGGGAGCGGCCATTCCTGATCCAGTGGGAAGATAAAAGAAGGCACGGAGGGGACCATGAGGTTGCAGCCAGAAAGGGGAGGGAACGACCATGAAAACCTCTGTTAAAACCAAGAGCACAACGACAGCTGTGGAGCTGTGGGCAGACCCAGGTCCCTGTGTCTGGACGGATTCAGGAATGCTGCCCACGTGGACCATCAGAGCCGGCACCGCAGCGCAAAGCCAAGGTACCAAATTAGCAGTCTGGTAACCTCAGCTCCACGTCCTACTGTATTTGAGTGCAACACTGGGAATATGGTTTAGGACACATTTTTTCTGCTGGCTACAGCACCCAGGTCACTGCAGACCCTGGATCCCAGGCGCTCTGCGCAGCCCCTCACTGCTCCAGAGCTGCAGGCTGGGGCGGCACTGCCGCCTGGACCCATCCCCGCTCCCAACAACTCGCCCAGGACGGCACATCCGAGCCTTTCCGAACAACGGCATCCCATGGCGAGCAATGCCCCGGCACGCGCTGCGTCCTGCCCGGCTCCCGAGGGTGGGCACACCTCCTCCTCAAGGTGGGCATAGACCTTGTGTGATGTTTGCCAAAACACTAGACACTGCACTCCTTCCCTAACATCAACAAGACCGTCCCAAAACACCAACTCAGGTGACACAAGTGGGTGAAGAAGACACGGCGATCTGGGTCTCCCGCACGGCTACTGCCTCCCACCAGCATCCCAAAAGCAGCCCGGGCGCAGAGCAGGGACCTGGACCGCCAGCTCTTGACGCTGGGGACAGCGTTAGGGTCACTCCATGCCCTGCCCATCCGGCAGCCCAGCACCCACCGCCCCCAGACACCACGCGAGCTGCGAGGGGCAGAGCAGAGCGTTACCCGGCCGGCGCCTGCAGCGTGGCGAGCAGCTCGCTGTGCACGTAGTCCCAGGCGGTCTCGGCCGCGGCGATGTAGTATCTGCGGACACTGCCGGCGCTCCCCTCGAGCAGGCAGAGGAGCACGAGGCAGCCCAGGGCTCCGGCCGGCATCGCGTCCACCGCCTGGGCACCTCTGATGCTTCCAAAGGGGAGAAACGCAAAGAGAGGAGGAAGGAGCGGGGAGAAGAGAAGCAGCTTTATCCCCGCATCCTGCTGTCGTAATCAGCAGGAGAAGATGATTTACAGCCAGCGCCCAGCGGCTCCGTCAGCACCCTGGAAAGTTTCCACGGGCAGCGGGAGCAGATTCGCCGGCGCGGGTTCCCAGAGGGACGGATGGACGGGCTCTGCCTCTCGGCTAGGGTGACAGCGGTGACAAGGACAGGAGGAGAGGAAAAAACAAAGGGAAAGGGAGGGCGAAGGCAGCGTGGAGCTCGGCCCCAGCACAGGGGCTGGCTCCGTGTCCTGGCCCGCCGCCACCGGCCACGAGGTGAGGAAAGGGAGGGATTCAAAGGAAGGGGAATTTAGGTGCGGTCTCTGCCCGGTCCCTCCGGCTGCACAGGGGGAAAAGGATGAGAGCAGGGAGAGTTTCGTGCCCTGCGGAGCCACCTGCACTGGTTCCCACCGGAGCAGCTCCCATTCTGATGATTCTGTCCCCTTGTATCCCGCGGGAAGGCCGGTTTCAGGGAACATCTGCCCACCCGGTGCCAAGCACGAGCGCTCGTGCGCAACCAGGACACAGAGGTGAGGGGCTGCCCGCAGGCACCTTTGCAAGGAAGGAGCCCCGAGCAGGTGCTGCAGCCACGGGTCCCACGTTCCTCACGTCGGCTCCCACTCCGACGAGGCACCCCAACCTTTTTTCTTTGTTTTTTGCAAATTGTCCCTGTTTGCAAATTCACATATTTGGGGCCTTTTGTTTTTTTTTGTGTTCCGAACGCTTAGGAAATCCCCCTGCGGCCGCCGCCACGTGCACGTGGGCCCGCGCACGGCGCTGCCCTCGCCGAGTGCTCCCGGGGCAGGAAGATGAGGAGGAAGGCCCAGCCCCGTCCTGGCGCCCGTCCCGGCGCCCGCCGCGGGAAGCGGCCCATCAGTCACGCAGCGAGCGGAGCCGTGACCCCGCGCGCTTGCGACGCGCTCCGCATCCTCCCACCCGCCTGCTGAGGTTGTCAGGGGGAAAACACGTCCAAGGGCAGCTCCATCTCCCCGGGGCTCCCCCACGGGCCCTGCAAAAGCCCCGGCGGCCAGGGGCTGCCCACCCTTCCTGCCGAGGGCGCTCCGACGGCATCGGAAAAGCCACCCCCGCCTCGCTGCGCGCTCAGCACGAAGCCCTTTCCTCGAGCGCGGGCCCCGCGGCACCACGACGAGGGTGAGCGCCGAGCGCCCGCGGTTTCCGGCAGAGCCGTGCAAAGAAAAACGATCTGGTGTGGGGCACGGCGGGGGAGAGGCGGCTGCAGCTCCCCAAGGTGGCCACCGGCTGCCCTTATAGCGGTGGTTTAATCCAGACATGCCGATTGGGAATATCCCAGTGATGTGGGACAGTACTCACCCAGAAAGGCTGGAAAAGGTGGTTTTTTTTGTTTTTTTTTTTTTTCCCCCTCAGAAGTGACACCAGGCAGAAAAGGAAAAAATAACCTGCGGCAATGAGACGTGCGGCTCTGCCCGGGGAATGGCAGCCCACGGTGAGCGTGCCAGGATGCCGGGACGGGAGCCACGTGCCGGCCGGAACTGCCGGCGGTTTCCCTGAACCGTGCGGGGCTTCACTCGGCGTGGGGAAAAGTGACTCAGAGCAAAGCGAGCGGCGGCTCATCCCTCCCGGGACTTTCTGTGTGTCTGTCTGCGAGGAGAGTGACGCAGGACGCTCCTCGGGAACGGGAGCATCGCCCACGGGCGCCCACGGAGTCCACGCGGGACAGGGATGCCCAGCTCCTCTGTGGAGCGTCTCCCCCTGCATCCCAGCCGGGCATCCTGCAGAGCGGGAATGCTGCCTGCTGTTTTATCAGCTTCCCTCGTGGTCTGGGGACCCGTGCAAAGGGATGGGGCAATTGCAGGCGCTACAGGGCAGGTTATGGTGCAGTCAGTCAGCACATGAGGCTACTGCAACACGGCGGCAGCGCTGCGCTGTGCCCACGCATCCTTGGAAGGCGGCATTCCTCCATGCTGCCCCTGCAGCAGGCGAAAGCGCAGCAGGAATCAGGGCCGCCACCAAGAAGGTGGCCCAGGGAGGGCCCCCGCTTGCATGAGCCGAAAGCTGCCGCGGGCAAAAAGCCCCTTCCCTGGGGTGCGGAGGCTACGGAAGAGCCGCGCGGGGCGGTGAAGTCCCCGGGGCAGAAGCGCCGTCGCCCCCACGGAAAGCCCGGGCGCCTCCGGTTCCCAGAAAACGAGGAGGGCGAGAGAAACCCCCCGGAAAGCCCCGCGCTCTCGCTCTGACGGCGCCGCGCCGCGCGCTTCCTCCCGGCCGCCCCGCGCCGGCCGCCGCCGGCCCCCCCGGGGGCAGGGGACGCGCTCGGGCTAAAAGCGGCGGAGCCGGCGCAGCCGCCCCAGAGCAGCAGCCGGAGCAGCCGCGCGCCCGGACCACGGCACCGACGTGGCCTTGGTGGCACCAGGGGACACCGGCCAGGTAGGGCCCCCATGTCGTGCACGTGGGTCCCGCCGCTCGGCACCGACCTGGCGCCCGTGGCCGCTCAGTAGTCGGTGTAGGATCTGTCCCGCTCTGCAACAGCTACATCTGATTACTGGGTCACCACGGGCGCCGCTGCCCCGTCCCGAGCCCCGAGCGAAGGTGGGAGCTTCCCCCGCGTGGAAACAAACGCCCCCCGCACAGCGCCCGCTCGGCGGCGGCTCCTTCGCTTTTATTTTTCCCTTCCTTTTCGCCGCTTGCAGCTTCAGCGTTTCCTGGCGCGGCTGCTCCCCGACCCCGGCGGGGCGGACGGGGCTTTGCCTCCCTCCGCAGGACCTCGGGCTCAAAGTTGTCGCTCGCGAGGGGTGTCCGCGCCGCCGCAGCGAGGCAGGCGGCGGCATCGCGTGGAACGTGGTGGCCGGTGTCCCCGCTCCGCCACGCGTCCCCCCGGCACCACAAGGGGTGCGCGGTCCGGAGGGAGCCTGTAGATGTCCTGGAAGCCCCGCTCCACCCCTCGTGGGGGCTGCTCCTGGGCAGGGCTGCTCCGCGCCCACGCGAGCGACCAGTGCGTGGCTGCTCCGTGCCACGCGCGTAGCCATGTGCGGCTGCTCCGCGCCCGCGTGCACGGCCCGTGCGTGGCCACCCCACGCCCACGTGGGACCTGTGCGTGGCTGTTCCGTGCCCACGTGGGACCCCCCCCGCCGCCCCGCGCCCACACGCGCGGCCCGCGCGCGCCGCCTGACCACGTGACGCCCCCGCCCGCCGGGACTTTTTCCCTCAATGAACGGGGCCCACGTGACTGGCCTGGGCGTGGCCGCGGGGGGCGGTGTCTCCGCTCGCGCGTGCGCCTGCGCGCGGGGCAGTCACGTGGGCGCCGCGCAGCGCAGCGGAGGGGGCGTCATGGCGGCACCGGGCGGAGGTGGGACCGGGACCGGGACCTTCCGTTCCGGGCTCCTCGCGGCCTCGTTACCGTTGGCTGCTGCGGCCGGGTCCGGGGCTCGTCACCGCCTGAGGGCCCGAGCCGCCTCTACCGGGAGACACTAGGCGGGGGTGGCCCGCGGACCCCGGGGCTGGGAGGGGGCCGGGGAAAGGAGTCTGAGGGCTCCGCGGGGTCCCTGGGCCTTGGGGGGGGATCCAGGGATATCTGGGGGGGTCCCTACGCACGGGGGATAGACGGGGACAGAGCGGGCAGGGGGGCTGTGTGCCCTGGGGACATGGACTTGGCGATGGGGGTTGGGTCTTGGGGACATCCACGGGGCTCTGGAGGTCCCTAGAGCTCCAGAGGGGGTCCCTGTGCTGCGGAGATGAGGGTAGGAGGCCTTGGGGGCATCCAAGGGGTTCGGGGGGGGGTCTCGAGGACGGTGGGTCCCGTGTCGCAGCGCTGAGTGTCCCTGGGTGCCCGCAGGGAGGAAGGAGGACACCTACAGCGTGCTGGACCTGGCGGAGTACACCAAGAACCGGCCCTGGTGGCGCAAGGTCTTTGCGCCCAGCTCGGGCTCAAGCGCCGAGAAGTACAACGTGGCCACGCAGCTGGTGATCGGAGGCGTCACGGGATGGTGAGAGGCGCTGGGGCTGCCGCCAGCGCCCGGTGGGATTTTGGGGCCCTCCTGGCAGAAACAGGGTGGTTACTTAATGTGGAGTTGAAGACTGAGAGAGCCTCTTGGGGGATGAGGGTAAAGCAGCAGCGAGCTTGGGTTTTTGAGGGTAAGTGGGTCATTCTTCACAACTTCTGGTGTAACGTGCTGGTGTTGAATTCTCGGGCAGACACGTGTGCCTCTTGCAGCAGAGGTTTTTTCCTTCCCTGGGACGTGGCTGTGCTCTTGGGATCTGAGCACAGAATGATCCCGCGAAGGTGGATCTCGGGATCGAGCCACCGGAGGAAGCGATGGCTATGGCTGCCTTGCAACTTCATTCCTGCAGTAACACAGATTGACTCGAAAACTTAGTGTGTTGACGCTGCTTCGCTGGCACATCCCTGCATCTTGCCACGCTTGCCCTCTCCCGGTGCAGGAGTGACCATTTGAAATAACGCACCCTGTTAATCTTCGATTAAAAATACACACTGGTCACTTCTCTCTGTTTTCGGCCAAGTGCATCTACTCAGGAACGGGTGAGGGAGAAGGTTCCTGTGTTGTTTTGCAATGTTGTTAAGGAAACTGTGGTCGAATCAAAGTCTGTGTGAGGTGACAGAATGTGACACTTCCTTGAGCTCTGGAGGCTGCAGGGATGTTCTACAGGTTCAAGTGCCTCGCGCTGCTGGAGGCAGCAGTAGCTCCTGGCCTCTGCTGTCTTGTAACAGCCCCCAAAGACAGAGAACGGGAAAGCAAGCAGATGTTTGAGGTTGCTCAGGCTTTGCCCTGTGGTCCACGTTCAGTGCTCTGCCAGGGAACAGAGGCAGATGTGCTGCCTTGAACTCCTATTAGAGATTACGCCAGTTTAAAAAAAGAAAAAAAAAGTTAATTCCAGTGAAATCCCATGTTTCTGGTGATGCTTCTTGGAGGCCCAAAAGGATTTTTGAAGGGAAAAGAATCACATCTGTTAAATGCTGAGCTGTGGTAGTGAGAAGTAAAAGGTTATGGAGCGTTTGTGCATTTGGCTGGGCACAATTCTGCTTTTCTCTGATCTCTTCTGGCTTTTTCTACCACTGGTCAGGCTGTCTGAGCCTTGCACGGTTAAGGCCAAACGCTGTCCTGTGGCAGCAGCATGTGAAGTGTGCACTTGGGATCCCCTTCGCCTCACCGCATCCTGGTTTATTTGTAGGTGCACTGGATTCATCTTCCAGAAAGTTGGGAAGCTGGCGGCAACGGCCGTGGGAGGCGGCTTTTTCCTACTTCAGGTATATGTGAGCGGTGGGCTGGGCTTCCCGAGAACCGCGTGCGAGGAGGAAGGCTCAGCTAGTGATTATAGTAATTAACAACTGTGCGACTCAACAAGGTGATATTAATCAACATGTCCCAGCAACTTCTGTGTTGTTCGGACACATGGGGACATCCCCTACTCTGCCAGGGATGTCCTATGTTACTTGTGATGTAGATTCCTATTCCCATGGGTAGTGTAGAGCATATTAGAAACAGAGATGAATGCAAGTTCCTCTTGTGGAGTTACATAAGAACATTTTAGAAACACATTAGCTCACCTCGGTGGTACTGCTTAGCTTGTGGTAGGCAGAGATGAGTCAAATCTGTAAAGACTTGGGGGCTGATTTTGGCATGGGGGCTCTGGGCTCCTGATGTGCTGAAGGGGCAGGGCCTTTGCTCAGATCTCTGAATAAATTCCTTGCCCTCTGTAGTAGCAACAAAGCAGGAACAGTGTGCACAGGTTTGAGGATTGCCAAGAGATCCTTTTTGCTTAGGGACTGCTAACAAAAGCCAGATGAAGGCATGTGGGGGCTGTCATTGCAGGGACACCTGAGTGCTGTGGCTGCCTTGGGAGCAGGAGGCAGACTAGTCCAGGAGAAATTCTGCACTGTTGCTGCAGAATTGGGGTCAGAGCTGGCTACTGTTGTTAGTTCTGTGCTGGGGGAGATGGGAGTCCCTGGAGGAACAGCCCTTAATGTGCAGGGGATGGTGTCCATGTCTGAGATGGGCATCTCTTTAAGCTGCCTTCCGCAGGAATTCAGCTAGATCAAAGGAGGGTCTTTATGTACTGGGGAAGAGGATAGAAGCAGATTTCTGTCTCCTCCAACTATTTTTCTTCTGCTTTCTAAGAACTCTGGACTTGAGAGGAGCATCTTGGATGCTGTAATGTGGCTTGTGCATCCTGCAGCATGCAGAGCAGGTCATGGGCTCCGTAGCCGTCTTCACTGTTTGCTTTCCAGTGTTGTGTCTTGTGTATTTTGTTCTCCCTGCTCTTCTGGTTCCACTTGTGCTGACGGCCAAGAGCTCGCCCTGAGCAGGGAGAGTTTCACTGTTGAATCACCCTGACCAGATGAAATACTTAGGGAGGAATAGCCTATTAATAACAGCAGCAGGAGAGCGAGTCCGAGTGACACACGTGGCCGCTGTGAGGGGGAGGGATGGCAGCTTTGCGTTGGAGGAGAGGCTGAAAGGCGCTGGGCTGCAGTGATGTGCCCATCTGCTCGAGGATTATTGCGGCTGGCGGATGTTGCAGAGTGGTTAGTGTAAACTGGGGACGGTGTTTTTTCCAACCCTTAAGCTTGTGTGCTCAGTCTCCTCTCTCTTAGCCTACTGAACTCGTGTGTGTGCTGGTTTGGGTTTGGTTTTGGATGACAAGGGGTTTAGCCATAGGTTGGGCAGGATTTCACTCCAGGAGTTTTCTTTCTGTCTCTCAAAACCGTAGGTTGCAAACCACACAGGATACATCAAGGTGGACTGGAAGCTGGTAGAACGGGACGTGAACAAAGCCAAGCAGCAGCTGAAATTTCACAGCAGTGGTAACAAAATGTCTCCAGAAGTGAAAAGCAAAGTGGATGAGGTGAGACAGCTCTCCCAGGGTGTGTGTGGGTGCCCAACTGGAGGAAACAGGATCAACTTCTGGGCTTTTAGGGATCTTCTCCCATTGGGGTGCTTGCATAACAGCAGGATAGATGGCAAAGCTGCCCAGGTGAATTTGAGATAGCCAGGGTGGCTTCTAGGCATGATGCCAGCTCGCCATATAGCAAATTCCTTGGTGTTGGAAGAAAATTCCCAGGTATTGTGGGGAGCTCAGCAAGAATCTCTTCAGTGTGATGAGCACAGCTGAGCAGATCTGCAGGCAGCGGGGTCTGCTCAGCCTGGGCTCTCTGTGTCCCTGTCTGGCACACACGTTCACTTGTCCTGTCCTCGTGGCAGAGTGACAGCGTCCTGTGGCTGCAGCCAAGCCCTGGGTGTCTGATCAGGGCTGGATGCAGAACTGTGGCTGCGCAGCAGCTCTCATGGGGGCTGCGCTGGGTGCTCGCTGTGCAGGATCTGTATGTGGGAATGGGAGCATGGAGGTCATTAGGGAGGCTCCTTTCCTAGAGCTGAGCAGCAGCTGCTCTCCCAGCTCGGGGATGAGCCCAAGAGGTTCCTTATTGTGGGGAGGGCAGGCGAGTGACCTGCTGTTGTTGAACCCTGTGGGCTCTGCTTTCTTCTCTTAGGTGATCACGTTCCTGAAGAAGAATGTTATCCTGACTGGAGGCTTTGCTGGAGGATTTCTGCTTGGAATGGCATCGTAGGAGCTGCACTTGGCCCTCGTTTCTTGCCCAGCCTCCGTGTCCTCTCCTTTGTGTTCCCTCTCACTTAGAAATCAGTGGCTGTTGCCAGCAGGTTCAATCGCTTCTGCTCCCAGGTTCCAACATGTTCTTTTTACAATGCTGCTCTAATTTCCAGCTTACTCCTCTGGGCTGTTTGGGTGCTGGGATTGGTCTGAAGCTCATGACCCCCAGCATATCAGTTTGATTCCTTTCCCCACCCAATATGCCCAGATTTTGGTAAGTTGCAGCCTGATAGATACGTAGGGGCAGAGAGCTCTCTAAACAAGCTTCTTCATTGGTGTCCAGGAGCATTACATTAGTTTGTCTGCCAGTATGTATATACCACAGCTGTCGGTTGTTCACTGCTGCTTGGCTTTCTCTTCCCTGGTACCTGTAAAGCCTGAGCTTCCCACTGCACAGGGGTGCTGTGTGACATCCACACATGCCCAGCTGGCCTCAGATGGAGGCAGAAGTGTCGGGGGCAGTTTGGGCTCTGTGCCAGAATGAGCTTCTGGGCTGGTTAGGGAGCCAGTCCCAGCTCTCTGTGGGACTGGGCCATTCTCCTGCCTCCCTCCTGCTGTTGCACTACATGTAGTGGCCATTTGGTCATCTCCTCTGCTGTTATTTATAGCCCTTACTGGAAGTGCGGCGCTGGCACTGCTCATGGAAACTAAGCACCATGTGTGGCCCTCCGGGCCCTGTCCTTGTGTCTTCTGAAAGTCCCTGAGCTCCCGCGCTGCAGGGGACGCGCAGCTCCGTGCCGGCTGTGGGGCCGTTTGCTCGGCCCGCGTGTGTCGGGCCGGCACGGGCCGTGCGTGGTGCAGCTCTGCCGCTTGCTCTGAATCATTAACTTGGCACTAGGTCTAGCATGGCCATCCCTGGCCAGTGTGGAGCTGGTGATGCCCATAAGGATGTAACTCTGTGGGTTGGGATTATAGATAGGAGGTGCATCCTGGTTTAGGGTATCTTGTGTTGGTCCAGGATCCCTGTTGCCAGCTGAGTTGGAATGGGGGAAAAGATACGAGATCTGTTTAGCGTGCAGTCTTTTATCTGCTTCTGTAGAGTAAAAATTCCATCCTCCCGGTCTCTGCAAACTGAATTGTTTAATCTCTTCAGCATCTGCATCCTGGGGGCTGCTGTTGTCAGAATGGTTCGGTCGCCTTTCTGCTGTGTCCCTTGGGAATGACAGGTTCCTTTGGATGTGTTTGGCAATAACTCCCACTTAAGTCCCTTCCCCAACGTGATACTGTGGTTATAGAGATGCTGCTTGGAGCAGCTAAGGCAGCCTGCTTCCCTTCCTGCCTGCTTAGGAAAACAGGGTCCATAGGCCTAAATATCAAAGGTAGGAAAACCAGGGAGTATTCCTGTGGCAGGAGCAACTCCCAGCTTTCTACTTCAGTGATGTTCCTTCTCTCTTTCAGCCTATTGGCTTTTCCTCCTTTCCACAAAAAGAGCTATCCCCCTGCTTCCTTAATTCTGGTATCTGCAGCCCTTTCCCTGCAGAGAACGAGGCAGCCGAGATGCAGAGGCTGCTGGTTCGGGCCCAGTGCAGCTATGTGCAGAGCAGAGCTCTAACCTACAAGAGAAAAGGAAAAAAAAAAATACAAAAAAAAAAATTCCCTTGGAGCTGTTCTGCATTGCTGGGTTGGTGTCTCCTTCTGGAGTCCAGGAGTTTGGCAGCAGGGTGGCAATGCCCTGCAGCAGATTCCGTGGATGTGCTCTTGCTGAGAACGGGTCTCTGCTGCTGGAATTTGACCCACCCAACTTGCGGAAGCTGCTGGAGGATGGTCAAGTGCATGGACACTGAGGACGCGGTGCCCGGGGCAGCAGCCGCGCTGCGTGAGGCCAGGCCGCACAGCCGGCTCCTGGCGTGGACGGAAGTGGGGGAACTTCCCCGTGGAGAAAAGCTGGAAGAGCTGGAACTGCGGGTTCTGGCACCGCCACTGGGGCTTGGGGGTGACTTTTGTTTTGCCCTGTGTTCACTGAAGTCAGTGTAGCAGCACACGGGCGGTCAGGAAGCAGCAGTGGGTGTCTTTGCTGCTGTCCTGCCATTCGTGTGAGCAAGCAGGCTCATGGGCTTTGGATTATGATCGTCTTAAGGGTCATCAAGGGTTGGAGCAATTTTGTGAGGCAGCAAATAGGTCCTTGGTAAATCACTGCTTGGGAATGGAGTGACAGAAGACTGTTTTTTGTTTGGTTGGGGTTTTTTTTGGGGGGGGTGGCAGGAAATGCAGCCAGATGTGGGAGAATTAATATGGATGTATTGCAGGATCTCCCTTGTTCTTGTAGGGGAAAATAACGTTATTTGATCTCTGCCTGGCATGTTACCTGACACAGCTTTCAGCTGAGGCTCTTTCCAAAGACAAAGCTCAAAGTAAACAATTAGCAGAACATAGGGCTCAAATCCCTATTATTTCTGCCTAGGGAAGGGCGTCTGGGTCCTGTTCCTCGGGTCTGGAATTGTTGCTATGGAGAGAAAAGGCCCAGAGATGGCTCTAATCAGGCTAAAATATCTTGTTTCCTGCTGGAGGAGGAAACGAGTGGTTGAAACAAATGTTTCATGTTGAGTTTGGGGCAAACGCAAGCAGGGAGTGGGCAAGGATATCAAAATCCAGCAAATCTTCCTGCTCTTCCAGTGCCGGCCTCGCAGCCGGCACCGTTTGAGTGCTGTGCAGCCATGCTGGCAGTTTTCATGCAGCACGAACAATCTCCATGGGATGCATTTGTGTTGCTGGGGGTGCCAAAATGAATGTCCTGACCCCTGTCACAGGTGTGCACACACACACACAAACCTGGACTGGTTTCAGCAGCTTCTGGCGCCCATTCTGGTATGGGAAGGTTTAAAACACACTAGGCTTGTAAAGTCTTTTTATATATTGTATGTAAATGCTTGTTGAAGTGATATTTTATTAAACGGTTTTGCTCTAATAGCTTCTCCATGTGAGGTTTCTTCACGTCTCAAGCCAGCCCCTCCTCACCTCGTGTCGCAGCTGAGCCACCAGAGCAGGGCAGGATCCCTCCGTCCTGCAGGGAGAGCTGCCCGAGTCCCCCTCTCCGGTGATCCCGGCACCCCTCAGCCGTGCTCCCAAAAACGGAGCTCCCTGCGCCGAGGGGGCAGGGAGATGAGGCCTCTCCTTCCTCGCGGGTGCCAGAGAAGCCCAAGGAGCTGATTCTGATAGTCTCTCAGCGACTGTCTTTGTGCTGCTCCTGCTCGACAGGGCAAGGAGGAAACACGAGCTGCTCGTCGGGTGTCTGAGCCGCCTCATTGCCTTCTTGCTGTTGTCCCTAATCTTCAAGAGTGTTAAAAACCCTGTTTTGTTTTTGTTTTTTTTTTTTCTCCTGTGCAGGAAGGGAAGGCTAGCTGTGAATTAATTCTCATCCTGAGCCCTGGATGTAAAATTAGCAAGCAGCTTCTATTTAAACACGCTGTTGTCACACGCAGCTCCGGACCGTGAACGGCGGCCAAGCTGCCTGGCTCTGTGCAGCTGCGTTGCATTCTCGACAAGCAACCAACCCGAGACTGCAATTTGTTCCAGTCATTTATTTGTATCGTGGTATTTCAGAGCAGTGAATACAGATGGTTTTGCTCTTCTAGGCTTCAATACACTCATCTATTGTGCCTAGACTACAGTGGTCTGTTTAGAGAAGCTGTATTTAATAAATCATACTTGATCACAGCACAAAAGTCCTTTACGGCTAGATCTAATGACAGAGTTAGGAGCCTAGTGGGTTCAAAGTCTGTTGTGGAGGTGTCTGGGCCCTGTGATGGACTTGGCACCCACTGAGGTGCCTGGACTCCTGCTACAGTGGACGGAGAGACTTAGGCAGCTCTGAAGGATGATGCAGGAACCTGTTTACCAAGCTCTGCCGACAGGTCACAGGAAATTCTGCTGCACAGGGGAGAGTGTCTGAAAAGCCATCTCGCCTTGGGCCCAGACACGGCATGCCTGCAAGTGGGAGTCTGGAGCGCTCTGTGGAAAGCGGGTGCCTGTACCTTGTTCTGTGAGGGCACCTAAATCCGTTCTTGGATCTAGCCCAGGGCTCTGGGTACCAGAGCATTGAACTATGCTGGGCTCACAGCGTATTGCTTAAAGGTGCTCAGTTACACGTAACAAATTTATAAATCTGTTTTTATATCAACAGTCAGATTTTCCAAATGAATATTGCTCTTTTAAAAATCCTATTCCTGTAGCAATCCCTGAAATAATGTTCCTGTAACATCTTTATTGTCATGCAAATAGCAGCGTCTAGGCAATCCCAATATAAAGTAATCAGAACTCTATCCAGTGGGAAGGAGAGGCACTTAGGCAAAGTGACTTGTAGTCACTCAGGATCTGTGTCAGAACTAGGGACAAACCCCAGATCTGATTCCCATTCTTGAGCTTGAACCAGTGGACAGCTGAATGCTGTCTGAAACTACTGCAGGATGGCAGCATTCCCTTTGCTATGTCAAGATGATCATTTCGTGTGTCACATTTAAACTCACTCTTTTGAGCGTATTTCCTGTACCTCCCACTCCAGAAGTCAGAAAGAACCTGGTTCCAGCCCTGCACGTTGACACTGAGGACGGATCAGAGGAGGGTAAGCGTTCTAAAAACACCACGTTGACTTTTCACAGACACAGGTGCAATGCTAAGAGAAGGTAGATAATGTTTTGGTAAAGCAAATAAAGTCCGTTAACCAGGCCAGCTGTTGGTTCTGCATTTTTACTTTTTGGTGCACGGGATGGTGTGTTCTAGGAGCGGTCTGGCTTTCCTGAAAGTCTGCAGAAGGACTGAAAAATAAAAGCAAATATGAGCCCTGCAGGTGAGTCCGTGCTCTGGCACCTGCTGGAGCTGCTGTGTGTTACTGCTGTGGGGGGGGAATTCCTTCTGAAGCGGCCTTAAGCTTTTCTCTCTCTCTCTCTTCTTTCTCGAACCCTGAGCAGCAGATGGATCTGCCCCTGGGGTACCGGGCACAGCACCTCCGCATCTCCTGCAGCACAGCTTCGCACTTGGACTCCACATAGTTGTTAGCTGGAAAATAAGAAAAAGAAGAGTGATGCCCAGTCTGCGCTGCAGAGCTCGCTTCGTCCCCCAAGGGGACACCCTAGCCCGGCCCTGCCGGAGATGCCCACGGTGCCACGACGCAAGGCCAGGGCTGCTAGCAGGCAGCGCTTCCCCTGTGCTGCAAAATCCCTCTTTAGTTCATTTGTCTAAAGCTGCTCTGAGCCGCCCTCGCTGCTGCTGGGAGCACCGTCAGACCTCTGGTTCTGTAGCTATTGCTTGTCACTACAGCAGGAATGGAGCTTTTCTCGCTGCTGCCCTCAGTCCCTGCTCTTTTTATCCTTTTAAGCTGAATCCTGTGATCCCCTCAAGCCCATGTGCCATGTTACTATAAGGTCTACAATGGATACAAGAGCATCCAAAGAGGACGTGGTGTTAGCACAGATGTGTGCATTGCTGCGGGGCTTGCAGGAGAAAGGAGAGAAGCATCTGAAATCACCACTCTGGCAGCCTGTAACTTGTGGGGAAGAGCAGGGGGGCAGTTTTGCAGCACAATCCAGCTTCCCATCGCACCACAGCATGCGAGTGGGAAGCTCATGCAGGTGCTGAACGGCAGCTGCGTGCAGCAGGGGCGCGGCCACCTCCCGCACACGGGTTCCCCCCTCTAGCTCGGGAGGTCCTGAAGCCAAATGACTCATCCCCCTCAGCTGCCCTAGGCTCCTGCCCCCAGGCGCTGGGCGGGATGAGCGGCTGGGCTGGGAGCCCGGGGGGGGGAGCGGCTGCGCAGCCTGCCCGGATCCCTCCTGCTGCGGCCGCTGTGCTGAGGCTCGAAGGAGCCTCTCCCTGCCTGCCATGCGGTGCAGTGCAGTGCAGCACAGCACGGTGCAGCACGTTGCGGTGCAGTGCAGTACGGCATGCTGCAGCACGGTGGGGTGCAGCACGCAGCGCATTGCAGTGCGGTGCAGCACAGTGTGCTGCAGCGCAGTGTAGTGCAGTGCGATGCAGCACGGTGTGGTGCAATGTGGCACGATGCAGTGCAGCGTGGCGCGGTGCAGCACGGTGCTGTGCAGGCTGGTGTGACCCTGCTGCACTCACCACCACTGCCCCTCGTTCCTACAGGAGCCTTGTGAAAGCTCCACAGTCAGTGAGCCAGCCAGGCTCCCCTCCACGAAATCCCGGAGTTTGTGAGTGATGGGAACACAGAGGTCACCCTGAGGGATGGGCCTGTCTGTGCCAGCTGGAGCCTGCCCAGCGGCCCCAAACAAGAGCCCCTGCAGCCCTGACTGCCACCGTCACCTCCAGCTGCCTCCGAACATCCTACTGCAGAGGAGCTGCAGACCTGGGAAGCAGCTGCCCCAAAGCTCGGCCTCTCCCAGGCCCTAGCAAACCAAGGCCAACAAATCCAGGCAGCTTGGGAAGGACGTTCCAGCTCTGAGGCTCTGCTGGGCTCCCCTGGTTTAGAAGCGAAGGATGGTGACAGCCCAGAACGGACATCAGGCCATTGGCAAGGTCACCTAACCTCCCTCTACCGTGACAGGCCACTATAACCCAGCTGCTTCACCTGTACCACTCTGTAAAGGGGTAATTACAGCAGACAACACAACTCCAAAGTGACGGTTAGAGAAGTGGCAGACAGACAGGGGGGCACATAGCAGGGTAAAAGCACTTCAGCTACCATTCAGCTCAACTCCATAGCCATACGTACACCAGGAACATTTGGAATAACATCCAGGAATGCTATGAACGTAACAGTCACAGATGGGACCAAAATGGGTTCAATCATTAGCTTTTAAGTGCAGGGACTATGGGGCAAGGAGTCAGCCAGCCCTTCCCATGAGAATGCTCCAGATTTCAAAAGCAAAAGCAAAGCAGGCATTATTTCCTCAGACTTCGGGGGCATGGAGAGCGATTTGTTTGAGCCCTTGCCTCAAGCAAATCACAGTTTCCAAAAAATAAAAGAATCCTGGGAAAGACAGACACCTACCAAAACATGCCTGGGGCCTTTCCCTGGTTTCTTCCATCTGTTTTTCCGCCGAGGCTCTTCCCCAGCCGACCAGGGGCTGCTGCCTCGCCAGGCTGCACCCGTCGTGCTTGCTGACGGCGGCAGAGCCGGCTCTCGACTTCCCCCGTAGGGCCTCACCCCCACATCACATTTTCGCTAACCCACTCGCAGGCTGCACGGAAACTAAAAGCAGACACGAATTTCTGCAGAACCGGCCCAGCAGCTTCCAGCAGGTCGTCACCAGCCTTTCCTCTTGTCATCCCTATGCCAACTCCCTGGGTTATTTTCACGTGCTGCCCAAGGGCTCAGCGAATGCCAGGGACCCTCCACCTCACTGCCAGGGCTCCAAGGATTGCTCTCTCTCATCCATTTCCTACACCAAGGTTCAGTCACAGCACAGCTGACACTGGAAGGGACCTCTGGAGAGCACATTTGCAAGACTGCCTTCTCAAGAATCCTTTCCCAAGAAGCAATGAATTTTCACTAATATATATATTTTCCTCTATGAGTAACAAGGCAGCTCTTCCCAACTCAGACCACTACAAGGCTTCTCCCAAACAACACCATCACATAATCTCCTTCTCCCTTATAAATACTTAGCTAAGCAAGTACAAAAGAGCTGATAAAGTTCTCCAGAAGACATCAAATCAGCTCTGAGGTCAGATCACAAAAACCTAATCCTCTTGCTGACAGACATCCAAGTCTGACCTGCTCTTAGGACACCCCTAGAGTTACAGTGTTCCCATAAAACCCACCCAACACCACACTATCCACACTGTAAGATAGCTTACTATAATGTTTAACTCTACCTACCTGCAGCTTAGTCCCCAGACTCCCAGGCACTGACCAGAGCATGAAGCAGACTTTGTTTGAAATAACCCATAGCTCTCACGAACGCTTTTCTGTTGTACTAACGGTGTCTTGTTATTCCAAATCAAACACCAGGAAAAATCTGTTAAAATAAGCTACTGTTTGCTTGGCAAGCAAGTTGCACTAATGGCCTTGCTTTCTTCCTTCTCAAGGTAAAAGAACAGGGTTAATTTAAAAGAAAAAAGCTACACCAAATATCAAGACACCAAAAAGATAAAATGACACTTGGTACCTTGCAAGCATTTCTGAATTTCACAGGCTTGTTTCTGGCAGGGATCCTTCTGGGGCATGGTCAGAGAACTAAAATGATAGGAAAATGTTACTGTAGAAACAATGGGTTTTTCTTTTTTTCTTTCTTTTTTTCTTCTTTTTTTTTTTTTTTTTTTTTTTTTTACTGGAGGAGGGCAAGACATTCCCTTAAAACCAAGACTTCTAAAGGGCTCCCACTTTCCCTCTCTAGCACAGGATCTTGGGCCACCTACTGCACCTTGCACACGACTGCCAACGTACACAGGCAGCAACTTGTTAGATGCCTCAGTACTGAAACAGCTCTGTGTCTGGCTAGAGGATGAGAACATGGATAACAAATACAGGGAAGTTTCAAGGCCTTTTTGTTTTTTAACTTTTTTTCCTGGTCCAAAATTTGTGCTTTTCCACTTGGAAACACATCATTCCCTCCTCTGAACAGAAAGTAGAAATAGATTTTTTTTTAAATAGAGTTCTATGCCTTCAAACCTTATACTGAAACAAGTATTTGAGTAAAGGGCTTCCCCGCGAGCTCTACATAACCAGGGTTTGGTGTCTGTCATACAACTGCACCTGGAAGAGCAATTTAAAAAACAATAGTTGTGCACATCCTGTTAAAATTACCATGGTTTGGCTTTTTTTTTGCTTTGTTTTGGTTTTAAAAAACCTCTTGAAATCTCCCAAAAGAAAGAGATTGGAGCAAAGCTACATCACATTCGAATCACTACAAAGCAGGATTCCAGGCACCCGGGAGGACCTTCTGCAGCTGTGACACCTGCAACTGTGACCTCTCACGAGAGAACAAAAGCTGCGCAAAAGCTGGTGGGACTAGCAGTTGGATGGGAGACCTCGACGGAAAGTGCTGCGGCTCCAGAAAGGGGTGCTGGGCCCTGAGCTCCCCCAAGACCCTCCTCAGCCCCTGCCCCACGCGAGGGAGCTGCTGCCCTTCCAGCCTCTGTCCGCGCTGGGACCTGCCCTGTCCCACAGCACTTCTCTAGAGAGCTAAGGCCTCATCTGCAGCATCCTGGCCAAAGTCCGCTTGGGGCGATGAGATTCTGCCTACCTAGAACTCCCCCTGATGCTTCACTTGGACACGATACTCTTCTTCACTGCCTGTCCTAAACTCTCGTGTGATGGTGCTGTGTGTTGTTAAACTGCTTCCACCTCAGAGGTGGCTGCATTTCAGTGGAGAGAGAATCATTTATTGTACAAAACATACAAGGACCTCTTCCTAGAGCCACTGCTCCTGAAAGACAAAAAGTCACATTAAAGAATGACCAGGAATAAACAGAGCACAGTACAAAAGCAGGGTAACAGCCACACGTACCAGATTAATCACCAGGCACGAGTTTAAGCAGCAGTTCTTCAACACCACCAAGCTGTAAGCGACAAGGAAAAGTTCAATACGTCTACAGTTACCCTGGCTGAGCTAATGGACTTCAGTAAAATAACAGTCCTTTGCCGTCCCTCAGGGAGCTCAAATGACTTCACAAACAGGAATGACTATGGTCTAACGTCGCCACCATCCTTACCATGAGATGGTGCTCTATCTCCCAAACGCGAGAGTTACTATCCCTGTACTGCTCACCCTGGGACAGCTGCCACATATGAGGCAGCCGGGATGGGGGGAGCTGGCTGGGTCGCAGCGCCTCACCCAGGGGCACCTGAACTCTTTGGATCCGGGCCCTCAGCATACCTTCCTCCTGGGGGAGAGCAACAGAGAGAGCATGCGGTTAGCAGCAAGGCAGCGGAGGCACCCACGTCCTCGGCGCGGCCCCGGGGGACACTTGCCTCTTCCGCAGCCACGAGCCACGTTTTGCGGTGCTCATCGCAGTAAACCCCTACACGTCGCACCCACAGCCGCACGGGAGGAGCGCCGGCGGGCCCGGCCTCGGCCATGCCCTCCGCTACGGCCCGGGGCTCCCGTCAGGCACCGGGCAGCAGCACGCGGGGGCTCCGGAGCTTGGAGAACATCCGCCGGGAAAGCTGGCAGCTCCGAAAGGCACCTTTGGGTGGCGGCGGCCTCACGGGACAAGGTGCTTTTTGCTGGAACGGCCCTAACAGTCAAATTTGGGGAGCTAAGGGGGTGCGTAAGGGAAAGGAAATCTCGTGAGAGGGCGCGCGCTGGGACGCACGTGCTGTGTTATGGCATTTGTAAGGCATTTTGGGACAAAAGGTGCTATAGGTACGTGGTTAAACCCTGTGAATATTGGCTTTGCTTACTCCACTGCTAGTTAACAGTCTTTGCGTAAAACTGGGAGGATGGAAGAGAGAGAAAAGTGATTTAAGCGAGACTTCCGTGGCTAGTGGTCTAAATCACAAAAACAAAACTTGGGACAACGGGTGAAATTAGCTTAAAAAGAACGAAGGTCACTCTGGAGACAAAGCACAAGACTCCACACGCACGGCCTTCTCATACTTGGAGCTTGCAGAGCTGTCATTGTGAAGGGTCCTTCATCTCACCTCTGTTACGAGGATAGCAGAATTGTCCATTCCCGTACAAGCTTCTTGGGAATAGCTCTCGTTACTCTGTGGAGTTCAGATCTTAGCTGTTTACTATGAGCCACTGATACCAGCAGGGGCCAGGAAATTTTAGACATTGAGACGCTTCTTCCTACTAGAATTTTTGCCTAACAGCACGTTTAGATGTTTACTGGTTAGGCCAAGCTGAGCCATTAGCAAATGAAGGTCGGGAAAAGGATTCTCTCTGAACCCTAGAAGAGGTAATCATAACGGTACTGACAGTCTTCATTCTTTATCTGGGTATAAAGTAGAGTGGAATTAGGCTGGAACGTGTATAGCATCTTCCTGCCATGAAGCAGCTGCGACACTCCTATTCCAGTGAAACACAGTGATCTTCTCCTGAAAACTTGTGAAGTTAAGGCAGATTTCAGACAGAAGTAAGAAAATCTGGGTACAAAATAAAGTAGGGAAGGTCAGGGAGAAAAAAATTGTTAAATATCATGGACACATACATAATAGGAAACACACTGCCATGTAGCCTTCTAAATCTTATATCAGATTTTCTGTATCTTTTTGTTTTTTCCAATCAAAAGATCACTCAGTTTTTGAAAAACTAAACACCAACAATGGATCAGACTGAACAGCACAGTCACGGTTAATTTATAAACCCCCCAAATTTTGAACATTCTTTTATTACTTCTTTTTCTCCCATTCTGTTTGTTTCCTTGCTTGATACAGCAGAATGTATATGTGTGCTATATGAAAGAAGAACTGTTCTGAAGACATCCTGTGACGTCTTACGAACTGCAGCGGTTCAGAGCACGGGACGGGGAAACGCTGCCACAGCCGCTCCCAGCAATGCCCAGCACTTGGATCACTGGCATTAAAGGAATGCAACAACAGAGCAACTAGTTCGGAAGGCTTTCAGGAGGGAGTTGTGAAGCTTAAAGTGACATTTTGACACTTCTCTAAGTCCCATTCATTCTGCTGTATCCCAAGTTGTTTCACAGATTTAAGTCCACGTGCGATCATTTTGCCCAGCAGTGAAATGCAGCACAAACCACTGCTCACTTGCAGTCAGCAGAATGTAATCACCCAGCTTGGAATTTGGCCAGGATACTCTCCTACTCAGTGCTAAAATGCCAAAAGCCCCTTCATGACCAAAAATGTTCCAGAACTTGCTTGCCTACCCTGTTCAAAGCCAGAATTGCTATGGCTCATCATTCCCAGAACTAGGAGACACTGTCGCTTAATGCTGACTTTGGTACTTGGAAAACTACT
This sequence comes from Nothocercus julius, assembly GCA_013398735.1. Lineage (NCBI taxonomy): Eukaryota > Metazoa > Chordata > Aves > Tinamiformes > Tinamidae > Nothocercus > Nothocercus julius. Next base: position 2,727,268 of record VZSV01000010.1, read on the forward strand.
ACTCAGTGAGCCAACGCCACTACTTCCTACAGCAACTAACTTTCCGGGAAGGTCTCCTATCCAAGTACTAACCTTGCTCAATATTGTTGAGATAGGAAGATTAAACCATAATACAGATACTTGAATTTATTGTGAACATGGTAGTAATGATGGGGGTTGGACTGACAGAAAAGGTCTCACGCAGAGGACACTGTGCAGAATGGGCAGCAGTTAACGTGTTTTTGCTCTTTGTCCAACTAATTTGTCCCAAACTTTCTCCAAACTCCACAGCTCAGAGTTCATTTGCCAAAGTTCAAAGGCCCAGTCTGGCCTCTCTTTTCTGCAGTCTCTGAGACTATTATGAAAATATCCAGTTAGTGCCATGACTAAAATCTCGAGGTCAGGCAAAACCATCCATTGGGTTTGAAGTGAGACAGGTTTGTCTTTAGTACTCAGAACTTACAAGCAGGGAGGATTTCAAAAAGCATGCACTTGGACATTTGTAACTAAAGCCTTGAAAAGGACAAGACATATGCAATGCCTATTTTTGCTGGCTTTATAAGGAAATCAAACAAGAGCCTGGAGGGAGAAATGGTTGAAAGGAAAAGTAAACTTACTTATATTTTAAAAAAAGAACAGTAAAAACAAACAGCTCCTTGTATTAAGTTTGTGCCACAATCTACACCAAAAGATCCAAGCCAACAAAAACCATTCCAGCTTAAATTTGCAGGATTGCAGTGTCATCCTGTGACACTGGTTTCAATGTTCTCATCAATATGACTGCAGAAGACTGAGCTGTTTACGGTCCTGTTGGGGGGAGATTCAAAGCCCAGGCCCCACTGACAGACGTGGAGGTTTTGTGTCTATCTCAGCACCAGAACTCAGATGTTTATTTCTGTTCTGGGACATGGGGGGGGAGTTTCTGAGCCATCCAGTATGCGAGTAAGCATGAAGATGGTTGGGAAGAGGACCGCACCTTGTAAGGACAATTAATTTGCTTTTAAAGCAACGGACATTCATGAAAATACCCCAGCAAAACAACAAGGGGAAATGCTCCAGCTTCAGCCTGGGCCAGTCCCAGAGCTGGAGCCCGGCACGCTGGCCAAATGCTCCCTTTATTACAGGCTATTTTAAATGGGGACCAACTCAGATTGTTAGAAGAGCTGAGCTGCCAGTTAGTTACTGAAAAAAAGGTGGTGCTGAAGCAGGGCACAGCATCGTGCTAACATGGCTGCAAGGCTTCTGGGCCAAAGCTGGGCAGTTTGGCCTCCGGGTGGAGCGAGGGTACCGCTGCCTGCACCGCTCTGCGCGCGCAGCCCTCGGGGAGCGATCGGGGAGCTCGGCTTTCCCGGAAGCGCCAGCCCGCGCCCCGCACAGCGGCAGCGGCCGGAGGGACAGCAGCGCGTGGCCTCGCACGCTACGGCTTCTTCTCTGTGTTCGGGGCTCTACTCCGCCCAGGGCGCTCGCCCCCCGCGAGCCTCTGCTCTGCCCGCCCGACTGATGCTCACCGAGCAGCCGCGCCGTCCCGCAGCCGGGAGGGAGGC
>VZSV01000010.1:2737852-2776007 GCA_013398735.1 Nothocercus julius
CCGGGTGCCGGCGGGAGCCCTCGGCCGCCCCGCACGCCCAGCAGCGTTTTCGGGCCGAGTTTCCAGCTGAAAACCCACCGGGGTCACCCCATCTGCCGCACTTAGGACCCTTCCCAGCCCAGGCAGCAACACGGACACGTGTGTCCCGGGATGCGCTTGCAGGCAAAGCGCCAGGCGCCGCGGGGCAAGCCCAGCTACCCGCGCTGGGAGCGGCCCCGGCGGCTCCGGCCGGCGCCAGGGCACGCGCTGGGGGAGCAAGAGACGACGTCCCGCAAGGGAGCGCCCGGCAGCCGCTGCTTGATGCGCCCCTGAGCCTCGCTACCCAAAAGGCAGCAAGGACCATTGTGGGGACGGCGTCCCAGGGAAAGCCTGGGAGGAATCCCCAAGAAGTCCCCCCAAGAGGAACCGTCCAGTCTGTTTTTGGCATTGCAATGGCTCCAGACTCGGGAAAGAGATGGGACAAGGAAAAGCAAAAGCCATGCCATGTCCCTCTGCTGTCCCCTCAGCTGCCAAGGCAGGATTCCTGCACCCAAGCCGAGGGGCACAGGGAGCCTGTGCACACCGTGCCAGTGCTCAGGCCTAAGTCCTCGGGACCAGGACTGGGAAAACCTAGGACACGGCTCAGTGGCACCAAGGCGGCTCCAAGCAGCCGGCAGCTTTCCAGCCTCTCCTGCTTTCCCCTGCGAGCGGAGCTGGTTGCTCGTGCAGAGGGCCAGGCCGGGCCGGTTTGCAAGGAGCTGGACGAGCGCTTGCCAACCTGCCCGGCAGCGCCACGGCCATGGCGGGATTTTCCCCAAGTTTTTGGAGAAACATTCAGTGAGCCGAAGAGCAGGAAGCGTCCAGCTCCCAGAGAGACCTCCGTGCGCTGCTGGGCGCTGCAGCTTCCCGAGCCGCACGCGCTCCTCACCGTTCTGCCCGTCCTGGCCGCCGAGGTCGCTCCCCTTGCGGGAGAAGCCGGCACTTACAGCGCCGCGTTTGCCCAGGGCACCGCCGGTGATCCGGGGGTGGCGCCACAGGACACGGCCCGGCAGCTGGATCCTGCAGCCGGCGCCGCTGCCTGGGATGCGCAGGCCGGCGCGGGGACCCCCACGAGGGACGCGGTGGCACCGACCAGTGACGCCCCGGAGCAGAGGGCAAAGGAGGGTGAAACCAGGGCCCCTGCGCCAGGGCCGGACCCGCAGGCTCACGGCAGCCACAGGGCCTCGGCGGGGCTGGACAGGAGCGCCTGGATCCGTCTGCTGATGAAGAACTGGGCCCTGCAAAACAGAAAGAGAAAGAGAAAGGAAAAGAAAGACAAAGAGAAAAAGAAAAAGAAAAAGAAGGTGACCATCGTGCCCTACCTGGGGGGCTGGCCCCTGAGGATCCATCCCGACATCGCAGCAGAGCATCTCTCAGCGCTCGCCATAAAAACGGAGCCCCTTGAGGAGCTCAACAGGTGCTCCCTGCGCCGCACCGGGCAGAGCCTGGCCCAGATCCGAAAAACCCACTGCTGGTGGAAGAGCAAGGTCAAGGAAGAGGAGCAAAAGGGAAAACGTTTCACCCTGACACTCTCAGGCCAACTTAACATCAAACACAGGGAGGTGAGTGCGAGGGACAGGCTCGGACAAGCCCAACTCTCTCTCCAGGGGTCCTTTTGGCCTGTAACTTTCCCTCCCTCGGGGCCATTGTCACCACCCGACTGTCCCCTGCATCCCGGGGCCCTGCAGCCGCTCCTGGGAGGGGATTTGCGGAGGGAAATGGAGTTGTCTTTACGTATCTCCCTTGCTGGTTTCAGCTCTTCTGCAGAAACTCGTTCCCTAACCTGTGGAAGCCTGAGCTCACGCGCGTGGAGCTCCTCAAGGCTGTGACGAGCAAGCAGGACCTCCTGGAGCACCTGGTGGCCCACAGTGCCAGGAAGGAGTACAAGAAAGTGAAGAGAGTTGTGACATGGCGAAGATACATGAGATTGGATCTGATAGAAGAAGACGAAGAAGAAGAAAAAGAAAAAGAAAAGGAAGAGGAGGACAGTTCTGAAGACACTGCAAGATCGGACGACTCCGTGATCTACGTGGACCCCCTGGACATCAAGCTGTGCACTGTTGGTTCGAAGGCTTTTTGGGTGCCACGTAAGCAGCTGAGAAACATCTCCATCCACTCGATCTGGGCGAGACCCAGTTTCCTCCGCCGGGCGCCCCGCAGGGCCGGCCCGTCCCGCAGGAAGCGCCTGGGCCTTGCGGTGCCCACGGGAGCCCTCGCCAGGACCCTCTGCCCCTGGCACCAGGTGAGGCGGGAGCGGGGCCGGTGCCGCCCTCCGAGCAGGCCCGGCCCGGAGCCGTCCGTGGTAGCGGGGACAGAGCTGCCCCACGTTAGGGTCCTCCCTGCCCGCAGCGCCAGGTCCTCGGCCCTTTGCCCGCTCTGCGATCAGCCGGGGGGAGATGCCGGTTGCGGCCTCCGGACCAGCCCCATGACGCCTGTTGTCCCGCGGCACCCCCAGCCCTGCGCTGTTTCCCCATTTCCCCCAGGAAGTACCGTTGTCCCGAGTACAGACCCACGAAGGGGGTTGTTTTTCGCTCTTCCGACACAGGGCGCGCACGGGCACGCAGCAGATCAGAGCTCAGCCTCGTGCTCGTCGGAGGACGACGATTCAGGTGCGTCCGCGGCGCCGCTGGGGCAGGAGCGCCCCGGGGAGCGGCGTGCGCAGAGGCCCGAGCTCGGGGACGCCCGGCGGGGCTCTCGCCCAGCTCTGGGGGTGGCTGCAGGACCCGGCCGCGGTCCCCTGGCCTCGGCAGGGGCAGCGATGGAGCAGGGGCTCCCAGGCCTCCCTTGCTCCCGCATCTCCGTGACACGCGGCAGCAGCATCCGGGTGCCCCGGCCATGACGCCCCCGGGGAGCCCTCGGTGATGGGCAACGAGGAGGGAACTGCCCTGGCTCCTCGCAGACCCTCACGCCGCTCTCTCCTCCGCCCCAGGCACTGTCACCCTTCCGAGCTTCCCGGCTCCCCGGCGGTGCCTCTCGGGGCTGAGGACGGCGCTGCGGGCTGCGTGCCGAGCCCTCTCCTGCGGCTGCCACCGGCGCCAGTGAGGGCACCGGTGCCGGGAAGCGCGTGCCCGACAGCCCCCCGGCACCGGCGCCGGCTCCGAGGATGCGCGGACAGAGAGGAAGAGCCGCGGAGGGGCCGAGGCCGGAGATCTTCAGCTCGTCCCAGAGCGTGTGCCATGTCCTGCCTTGGCTCACAGGGCGCACGGGGACCCACGTGCTGGGGGGCAGCCGGAGCGACGCTCCCTCCTGGGCACTGCAGGAACGTCACCCCACTGGGCAGAGGGAAGAGCCGACAACGTTTGTTAATAAAGACATAAAACACCCATCGGCCCAAGCATCAGGGACACTTGGTACCGCTGAGCACAACCCACCCGGACCCAGCGGGTCGGCTGCTTGGTCTGCTCGTGCCATCAGAAACTGCAGGGGACTGTGCACAAAAGGGGTTGAGCTAAAACCAAAATAACCCCCTGAACACGAGAGGCCACCCAAAGTTTGTGACAAAAGAGGATTTTGGGCACTTCAGTCTCAACTGCTGGCGAGGCCTCGTCAACGCAGCTGCTCCCTTGCCAGCTCTGCGGCTGCTACGCGCTGGCTGCCACCCAGCCCGCTGCACTAGTGCAGCCAGCGGCGCCGGGCCCAGCGCGGCCCGAGGAGGCCGTCACAGCGCTGCCCCCCGGGCTCTCTTGTCCCTCACAGCCCTGCGGAGCGGCAGGAGCAGGGAGGGGAGCCCTCCAGCAGCCCAGGCCCAACCAGATGGTGAGCACACGGTTTTGCAAATGCATTCCCTTGGTAACTGGGTCATGGTGACTTCTGCGAGGAGGCACTTCACCGCACGGAGGGGCCCTGGGCTGAAGGAAAGGCGGGAGCGGGCAAGAGCTCTGAAGATGGATGGGGCACCTCCCGCAGGAGCAGCCGCGTTCCCTGGGGCGGGGAGGGCACCCAGAGAGGTGCCAGGGAGGTGGACACGGAGGGGGCTGCGGGAGCAGGAAGGGGGCCCACGGGTGCATCTCCTCTCTGAGCAGCGCAGCTCTGCTGCGGCCGAGAGCTCCGCTCTGCAACTACTGTGTAGTCGAGATAAGGAAAGAGCTCTAGGAGAAGCAGGGGGCCCATAGGATTCACAGAGAGAGTCCTGTCTGGGCATCCAAAGCAGCAGCCGGGTCCAAGGCTTCTCTGATGCAACAGGGTGGGAAGCATCATTTCTAACCCTGTAACAGATAGCAGGAGACAGGGATTCGGAACAGAATATTGCAGTTGCCAAGAGGATCCAAAGAGCTCATGCTCCAAGGCAGCCAGTGGAAAGGGCCCAGGTGGATGATTTCTCCGTGGTGTCCCAGCGGACAGCAAGCAGTGGCAGGCCTAGAACTGCCTCTAGCTGCGTGGACAGAGATGCACAGGAAAGTGAAGCTGCATTTCCTGACTACCCAACCACTCAACACAGCCAAGGTGCCATGGGCCCAGGGCAGCACAGCTGGTGCAGAGGTTAAAAAAGCCTCAGGTCTGGGGTAAACGTGGGGTGAGCAGTGGAGAGCAGGGAGAAGGGCACAATGCAGTCATCAGGGTGACCTGCTGCCTGTGGAACAACGAGCTTGGAGAAACTGAAACATCCAGGCACCCCTTACACAGTCACCGTTAAACAGTAATAAAGAAGAAGCCACGGGTGGTAGGAAAACACATTTATTGATGATGCAAAATTCCTAATTGCCTGAGCAATTTGTTCACAGCAGACAAACACTGCAACTCTGACAGAAACATTCATTCAAGTGCTACAGGAAAGGTTTAGTTTCTATAAAATCTCGCTTACTGAGGAATAATTACCCTCAAAGCTTAACAATGAAGATAGCTTTGATTTCATTAGGGGCCATAGGGCTTTGGAGAAAGCTCACACTTTCTCTAACAAATCTGAAGCACCATTTTTCCTAAGCTTATTTTTGAGGAAAACATTTAAGAAACTCTCCTTGGGAGAGCACCTGAACCCATGGTCAAGTCTTCCTCAGAGCTGCCCTTTTTCTGTCTGAAATCACCCAGACACAGAGTACTGGGCTCATATGTTTGAGGGGTTTTTTTTACATGTGTCTATCCCAGATATACTCACAGTGTTTATCACACGTATGTAGAGCCTAATATACCCACTGAGCAGATCTGCTACCCAGATGACCCACACAGTAAAATTTTTGCTCAGTAGAGTCACTGAGCACATGCTATGAAGCGCTACGTGTAAACAGTGTGCAGAAAATTCCAGGCAAAGATGGCAGCTCTGTGCCATGAAAGGTCTAGAACTGCTTCTTCCCAACCACCACAGCTGTTTATCTGAGGTTTAAGGAAGATACACAAGCCAGTAAACTGTAAACGAGAGTACTGATACCACTGATTCCCCATCATCATTACTTCTTGCCCACTCAGTCACTCATATTAGAAAAGGCCTCAGGATCTTAGTCTGCCAAGCTATTAAAATTGTCAGAAAACTTCTAAAAAAAAAATATATGCGTGTTCTGTGTTAGACTGATTCACTTTATCGATACACACGAAAATTAAGTAGCCTCAAGAAAACATGAACACTGAGATTTCACAAGGAATCTTGAAGCCTAGTTTTCAAAGCAAAGTCAGCACTGAGTTTTCTCATAACTTCCACGTGGCTCAACCCACCCTGCTCCTTTTTAGCAGACCCATAATTTTCTTTCACGTACTTTGCAAAGGGCGTGAGATGTGTCCTAGCAGGAGTCCCGTCCTTCCGAGAGGGCCGACTCAGCACCAGCTGCCCCCCGCACTGCGCGCACACAAAGCGCTCCGTGTCCAGCGACTTGGAATGACGTCCAATCCTGAAAGGGGAAAAAATAAGTAAAATATGGAAAAATAAGTGCCTCTGTACTTGCAGTAGGGAGCATTTGTGGGAATGGCTTCTTTCTTCTCTGCCCGACTAATTCAATCAGGCTCCCAAATTATCTTTATATAATAGAAAACAGAATAGGAAACAGAGTGATTAAATCCATATTAAGATGTTTATCACCTAAAACTCTTTCCACTGCCTTTTCCACATTTTAAAGGTCTGATCAAATATTTAGCTGTCCAACTTGAACGTAAACCTAAATTCAGATATCCACATTCATGGCCTTAATTTATATTTACAGATATTACAGAACAAATTTTGACAGCAGTGACTGAATCACAGGCCACCTAGCACAACGGTTCAGGGGTGCTAACTGCACATTCATTTGCAGATTTTACTTTTGTAATCTATGTCCACTTTACCGATTACAAAAAAAGCCTGGAATGTCTTATTTCTACATATTAATAGAGCAACAGACCTAGCACTTTGCTTACGTACATTCTACAGGGTTGAGCCAAACCTGGCCAGGGCAGGTTCACACACTTACAATTGGAGGCACTGCAGTAAAGTTTATAATAGTCTCAGTGCTCACTGTGAAATCACAAAAATACGATCTAAAAAAATGCACTAAGTTTATTCAAGTGTATTTCATAGGTCTTTAGTAGAGGAAGAACATGAGCTTATGTCATTTGAGTGCAGCATAAAAAAAAAAGGAGAGTGGCCTTGAATTTTCCCCTGTGGGCCCTTAAAGCTGAGGCAAGTACTCTGGCATCTCACTGCTTGCTCCCTGGAAGACAGTTAGTTCTTCCTGTCCTGACCTCTGGACAGTCTGGAAGTGGAACTACTTGGAAACAAACACATGGAATGACATGGAGAGATTGTGCAGGCTCAAGCAAGGGGAAATGACAGTCCAGACAACTATCCCAAGCACTTCACAGTTATAGTAGTTCTTAATTTCTGGTATAGGAGACCATCAAGTCAGAAAAGTTAATAGAAAACCCTATGTAAGATCACTCAAAGCGTTACTCACGTGTTTTTGCACGAGACACACTCGTATGTGAATTTGTACTTGATCTCATAGGTATGGCATCGTGTCACCATAGGCAGCTCTGGATGAATCAGGGCTGATTTCTTGGCATAAAATCTCCAGAATTGCCCGTGACCGTCCCGAACACCATTGATCAGCCAGGTGGCTGCATGGCAGATCTCATGAATTAGGGTGTCTCGAAGACGGTCTTGAGGTAAAACAAAAACAAAACAAAAAAAAACAGTCAGACAGGTATAGGGAGGTACAATCTCCCATTCTTAACTCACTGCTCCAGTGTTACCCCACTGCCACGTATGATCCCTGTAGGACAGAGAATTCCTAAGGTAACACTGATCCATGCCAAGTCTTCAAAGACAGTGCTGTCTTAGATATGAAGAACATGAAGACAATTATAAACAAAGGACAACTAAGTTATTTCACTCCTTTTTTAAACCATTGCTTCATAAGAAATACTGTGATCTCCTCAGGAACTTGGCAATATCCATAAACGTGAGAAATAAAATTTTGTCCAGATGGTGCTTTCGTGTAACTATCAAACTGCTAAAAAAATGTCAAGACACTATATCTGGGAAGAAAAACAAAAACAAACAAAACTGTAGACTGTTTTTAACCTGCAGGGCACACAGACAGAAATTAGCACCTCAAACTTTTCAAAATATATCCTATACAAGCAATCCAAATACCACATTCATCTTCTATTCCTCAGCTAATAAAAGCTGCAAATGCTATTATTATTCCTAAACTGAGAACAAAAAGGAGGGAGAAAAATGAAACTTCAGAGAAGGCTTATTACCTTGCCTTTAGCAGTAATCAATGGCAGATAAATATGAGAACAGGGCACAAATATAGCAGCAGTTCCTTTAACTGCTCTCCCAGTCTCTAAAAACAAATGACTCAGGTTTCTGAGCCAGAGATGGTATCTTTGTATGTAGCAAGCCCCTACAGGTTTTTCTATTGCATTTGAACCCTACAACTTTTCTAGGGATCACAGCATCTTGCAGTCTGGGATTCCACAATTTAATAACATTCTGCATTGGTCACATCTTCACACTTTGAGCTTAGTTTCATTTACTGTATTGGTGTTTTCACATTTGGTGAACTCATCAAACCTCTTAGTAGCACAAGTTCTTATAACTCTCTACTTATGCATTATTTATTTTTCATTTATTTATTCAAGGTGGCGGGAAATTGCAGAGCAGGGGCTTTTGCACAGACAGATCAACATATCTTTTCCTTCACTTACCTGCAGAGTCGCAGACTTTCTCAGAGAGCTCTATTCGAGCATAACGCTGCGCTTCAGGACTTTTTGTCTGCCCAGTTACACAATATCCTGCTGTTTTTCTCATTTTCTTATTCCAGATTATTTCCATTTTCTCTGGTAACTGAGAAACAAAACAGTGCATGTGATCTGCCCTCTCCTATCTCCCATATCTTCCTTAGGTCAGGCATACCACAAAACTTTCTTTTCCAAGTGTGCTTCTTGGCTGCTAGTTGTTTGAAAAGTCATTTGAAAGAAAACACCTCACTGAGCTGGAGGTGGTTCCTTAGGATTAAATAGCTCAATTAAAAAAAAAAAAAAAAAAGAAAAGAAATTTTAGCCTACACAATAGACTGAGATCAGAAGTTCTACAGCTTAATTTACTTGTCAAATGTAATCACCTCTTCATTGTTCTGAACCTGCAACTTGTCATTTTAACCTGATGTACCCTCATTCTCATCTGTGAAAAGGTGAATAATCACTGCCTGTTTATCCTCTGCACTGCTCCTGGTTTTATAAGCCTTCGTCATATCTATCTTCATTAGCTTTTTTGTTGTTGTTCCCACCAGCTTTTGTTAAGTTTATTTTTTTTTAAATTATTATTTAAATAAACTGTTTAAATTAGTTAAATGAGCTCAAGAAAAATCGCTGAACAACAGTGAAGTGCCAGGGAAAGCACAGGGAAAGGGCTGGCACGGTGGAGAGCAGTAGCTTTCATTTTCAGCAGTAATAAGCCCTTTCAGCTCCACTTTATGTGGAATCATGGCCTCTGCCTCTCCTTGGTCAGCTCAGAATTATCTTCTCAGATGCAGAGCTGAACTTTTCAGTCTGAAACACAGTCTATTATCAGTCACCTCTTCAGAAACGAAACTAACCCGAAGTCTTTTCTGAACACCACCTAAATTGTTCACTTAAAGAATGAATACCCATACCAGCTAGGAAAGTTGTCTCCAAACTAGAAAACTTCAGCACCCCAGTGGTGACAAATCCCCTTTGAAGAAAATGGTATGATCTAATGCAAACATAAGCCCAGCTCTACCAACTGAAGAGGATAAAGAGCAATTACATCAAAAAGCAAGGAGCAACACACTAATCAGTATTTTATCACTGCTGAAACGTGACTGTTTTGTTTTAAAGCCAACCTTTCTCTCAAAGATTGTGTTGTTATAGAGACGGTAGAGCTTCTGCGTCAGGTCCTCTTTATTCTTTTTGAAATACTTCACGTATTGGGATGCTGGGTTTGAGAGATCTTGCAAGAAACAGCCAGGCACTGAGCACGAATTACACCTGCAAGAGACAGCATTAAAAAAAAAAAAAAAAGTTTAACAGATTAAAAAAATTAAGTTCAGAAGTATCATACTGAATAACAAAGGTCACTTTGTAGCCACTAAATTTCTCAGGAATGCTTCCACAATTATAACAGAAGTTGATCAATATATCAACTGTCCTAACATCATCACTCATGATAAACGCATATTTTCAGAGACATGACCATAGATGGGAATCATAAGGAAAACTATTCATTCAGGAGAAGCAAATATGCCAGCAGGATGGCTTATTCCACTTCAACACTTAGACTCAAGTATGGCAGGGAAAATACAACCTAAAGTTTTAAATATCCATTCTACTTAATTTACAATTGATCAGGAGCAAAAGTTTCCAAATAAAAGGCAAATCAGAAAGCCATCCTTGGCAAAAGACTTCTCAGCATCTTTTTCCATCTAGTAATCCTCCTGGAACACAGTGCCAGTGGAGAAGCACTTACTTTTCCTTCGTCTGTGTTGATGGTGTGCAACTGCCTGATTCACTCCCAGAACTTCTCACAGAAGACGTTATCCTGGAAGGTGTTTCTTTAAGTAAAATGGAATTTGACTTTGGCTTCTTGTCTTCCTCACCTTTTGAGGGCCGAGTACCTTCACAGGAAGGCTTACGGTTTTCTAGTTCAACAGAAAAGTCAAAATATTATACACTGCCAAAGAGTTAGGAGCACACACATCAACAACCAGAAAACAGAGAGCTATGAAACAAGTCCCACATTCTGTCTCAGCATACACACTCCTCCTATAGCTCTGGTCATACTTGGACACAATTGATAAAAAAAAAAAATAAAAAATCACTTGCCAGATCATTTAAAATCTCCACTCATTGGCAGTGTCCCTCCAAAATTTCACATATTTGGCTAGGACAAAAGGGAAGGGAAAGTATTTGTGATTTTTTTTTTTTCTCTCCTGTGAGATTTCACCAGTTCAAAATGCACCACTGGCACATCAAGAGCAGTAATGTGCAGATATTATTTGAAAGAAAACAAACCAAAAAAAATTCAAACTTCTATTGTGCACCTGAAGTCATGCTGTTTAAAAAAAAAAAAAAAAAAAACACACACCACACTCCACATTACAATATAAGCAGGTTATTGAAATGACCAGAATACCTTTATCAGGAGCTAGCCTCACTAACAGTATTATACAGACTCTGTAATCTTTGCAATCTCTACCTTTAACCCACCAAAAATAGACAAACAACTTGTGAAGGGAGTAGGGGGAAGTAAATAAGCTACAGTGATGAGAGAACCTGCCTCTTCCAGTTCAGACAAGAACTGCCACGTTTACCCAGACCTTTGGTCCACTTTCTCTATGACACCCATAAGTTCATTAAAGAGAAAGGTTTAAGAGACTGCTTAGAAGAGATACGGGATATATTTTCCATAGGTTTTCTTTCTTTCAGCTGCCTGTTTTCACAGATCACATCCAGATTGTTTAAACTGGCCCTGACAGCAATTAATCATCACTTCAAGACTTAAAGTTTCAGCAGCTGTTCTCTCTCCTGGCTTTTCTACAATATCCCAACCCCCAAAAATACTCTTTGCCAGGACATCTTTCTGTGCTGTGAAGTAGCCTCTTCCACGCTCTTCTGTAAGTCTCCTCATCTTGAATTAGTACTTGAGGATGGCACCATATGTTTAGCCTTCTAAAGAGATTTATCTGTCCTTACTCAGCTGTAGGCCTTTTCCAGCAAGTCTTTTCCCTCTTTGCAGTCTTTCAGTTGGAGCTCTCTTCAATTTGTTCAGTCAAAGAACAGAAGCTACTGCTTTATTTAAAAACTCACTATAAATTGTATTTAAATTACAAATACACATAAACACTAAATTAATAGCACCCAGACTGTTCAAAATTTCAGCGCTACCAAAATGACAGCTTCGTGTTAGCTACTACCATATGCTAAAAAATGACATCATTGAAAACTATCAATTTAGCTTTGTCTTCAGAGCGATTTAAAAGATAAAGCTGAAGAAAAGCCTGGCAATTATAAGAATTATGCAAACAAGTAACAAAGAAAAGCTCAAGTCTTGATACTGCAAAGCTGGTAGAATCACTTTTCTCAATGCTCAGAGAGGAACAATTTCTGCTAACATCAAACTGAAGAGCAAGAGGCTGGGTTGTGCTTCTAAGGCACATGCCACACACAGGAACAGAACTAGGCAATCAGTACTAACATTGCTCCTAAAAGGTAACTCTGAGGTTAACTTTGATTTCTTACCTGTTGTACTTGGCTGGTTCACAGTTTTACTTGTACTTAAGACAGGTTTTCGGGACAGACTCTGTTTCCTTATCCGTTCTATTAAGGATTCAAATTCACTATCTGAGCTATCTGATTCTAACTCTGTACTTTGTCGGACTGCTAAGGCTGGCGTTTTATCTTCTGTATTCTCCTTCTCACAGTTTCTTTCTTTCCCTCTAACAACCAAGTCTGGACTACACCTGGAAATCAGCTCTTTCTGATTTTGTGGAGGAGGGAGTTTTATACATCTGTCCTTCAAGCCTTTCTCTCCCTGTTTTTGGCAATCATGCCATAAGCTTTCTACAGTGATAGGATCTTCACTGTCACTTAAAGCATCTAAATTCAGCAATTCTTGGGAACAAACATTTTCTTTTCCAGAACTCGATGACTTCTTTGGGGTCTGAAGATCCTTCCGTGCTGCACATCAAAAGAAACAGATTAAAGCTTTGGTAAATTCTCTTAGGAGACATGCCTTTTCTTAAGGCAAAGATCTTGAAAATCAGGATAGGAAGAAAGGGAGAGAAAGGCATCTTGCTATTTACTTTATTGTACCAGTCTCTCTTATCTAAATTACTTTAATTAGCAAATTACATTTACTGAAGTTATCTGTGGTTCCTGTACAAATACACAATGCTTAAGTTACATCAGCCTTCTGGCCTAGCACTAGGAACAACCCCCCACCCCACCAATAAAAAAAAAAAAAAAAAAAAAAAAAAAAAAAAAAAAACAACTGAGAATAGCTAGCTAGCTAGCACCAGCATAAACTTCATTCTTGGCAACAAAAGCTATGTATGCATGTATAACTGAACATTTAATATTCAATTTCAAAGACATATGCAGCAAGTTTGTACTAGAAAAAACATAGTTTCAGACAAGCTGGCCTAACCAAAATACATCAAACTCATTTTTAATATGAGAAGTAGTCAAACATGTTTGCTAATTCAAATTCAAACATTACAGAAGGATGGGGATCTAAGAAAGAATTCAGTCAGTCATCTGTTACCCTCAAAGAAGGGCCAAAATGACCTGATTAAATAAGTTCCCCCCCAAATTTGTGAATTTTCCACCTAGTAAAATTCCTGCTCCATATTTGTTGTTAGATGATTACTTGCCACTCTTAGTTGCGCTGTTTCTCTTTTTAAAGTCCAAGAAGAAATCATCTGAGTCATCGATGAAATCCTTCAGACTGTAAAACAAGCAATACTATGAAATGCCAGTAGGCATGGGCAGGAAAACAGCAGGGTAAGTTTGACTTGCTAAACTCACACTAGATGGTTTGCTTGCTTTATCAGCTGCTCACAACAGATGTTACCAACTACTTCTGTTAACAGGTATTTTCCTAATTTAAATTTGAACTAAAGACTCAACTCCACCTTGTCTCAGGACACTATGAAAGTTCACAGGTCTAACAGGGTAACTTGTCAGTATTAATATTTAAGAGGTGGACAGCAATTTATCCAGTAACTGCAGACAAGGAATCCTGAAGATGAGATTTAGAAAATTCTACAATAAACTCATGCTGCTGTACAACAGAAGACTGCTTTGAATATGAACTTGTGCGAAGTTTAAGAGTATTTTATTGTCTATTCTCAACTATTATAACCTACACCAATACTTCTCCAGACAGATTATAAAATAGGAGTCTAATCCATTATATGGCAATTTTCCCTACAGCAAGGTGAACACTTAATGCCTCTTCCCAGACTGAGACCATCAGCAGCAGAAATAGAGATGGTTGTATGTTACGAATGTCTAATGCTCACAAAATTGATCAAGAACTGTGTAAAACTGAATAATCCAACAAACTCTGCATTTAAATGGGTGAAAGATGAAAGGTTGATATTTCACAAGCTATACTGCCCTCTGAAACAGCCATAAAGCACGTATGCTTCCAAGCGCTCTATTTCACATGTGATCTGAACAAACAGAATGAACACTGACCAGTTCTGTCTGCATTCACTTCTACATTCTCCTCAGTCTATGACTCAACATTTTTTTTTTTTTTCTTTAAATATACCCAGAATATTAGAGGTAACACAGAAAACATACACAAACACTAGAAAGTCATTTAGTGCAGCACCAACCTTGCATCCTCTCTTTTGGAAACTGGACGCATCACAGATTTGGGAGTTTTCATTCTAACCAAAACTGTAACAATAAGAGATTTACCAAGAACAATACTTCAGTGGTTTAAGTTGTGCATTTTTAAAGAGAAAAGCTTATAACTAGTACAAAACCTAGTACAAATACACGCTATTACTTACACATTTCAAATTCATCATCACTGCTTGAAGAAAAGTGCAGAGCAAGGCTGGAAAGCAAAATATAGCATAGCATCAAGAACATTAGGTCAACAGGACACAAATCCCTCTTCCCTCTGGTGTGAAATACCTGTGCATGGCAAGAACCAGCCATACTAGAAAATAGGCTCAAATAGCCTTAACTGTCTCAATTTTTTAAAATAGAAATATTAAAAACTTGTCTAGTGGAATGTATAATGAGAATACATATTCCCTCTTCAAGAAGGAATTTATGGCTGCCAAAATCTGAAAGACTGAGCCATTTGAAGACACTAACTTAGGGCATTATGCTGGTCTAAGTTCAAATTGGTTGTCAAAAGTGACAGAAACCTTGTTTCTCATTTCATGTATGATATATAATCAGGTAGAGAATATTGAGTTGCATTAAGACTGAAATCTGGAAACATGCATCAGTGAAAAACAAGTTGTGTTTAAATAAAATGGGCTTCAGTATGATCGTCATGAACATCTTTATTCAAGCTACTACTTTCCACTAGATATGTTAAAATGCAGAACTGATGTGGCATCACTTGGACTGCAATTTCCATACAAACGCAGAGACAAGCCACAGTATTCTGTTTTACCAGATGTGTTCACCATTTTCTGACTAAACATTAGCAACTTGAAAAAAAATATACTATGCAATAGCTTAAGAACGTGAGAATCCCTCTTTCAAGTTACGTTAAAATTAGTTGCACCTTAAAGGTTGGTTAGGAAACATGCTAATACCTACCAGTCTTTCATAAACTGGGGGTGCAACCTCAAATATTTAGATTGATAACCAATAGCTATAATTAATGGTAATTATCTAGTAATACATGAAAGGTTGTAATAGCAGGAGGGGAAGGCGGTCGGGATTTCTTCTGGTTCTGACCCGCGCCTCATCAGCCCCCGGATACCGATCCGCTCAGCGGGCCCCGTATTCCCCCCTTGGAGCGCGGTAACGACGAACGCGGAGCCCTGAGGCCTGGGCAGAGGCCTCACCCGCCGCCGCCGTGTCGCCCCGCCGCGTTCCTGTGGCCACGGGAAAGAGAAGAGGCGGGCGAGGAGTCGCTGCCGGAGGAGCCCCGCGGCTGAGCGCGCCGGGTCCGCGGGCGCCGCGGCGGGGAGGACAACGGCGGCGCCATCGCGCCCGCCTCCATGGCGCCCTCAAAACGCCCGCGCCGCCGCGCCGCTTCCGGGGCGGTGCACTGCGCCTGCGCACTGCGCCCCGCGTCCCCCCAGGCGGTATTTACGGCGCACGCGCGCTCCGCGGCCGTATTTACGGCCAGAAAGCGAAAGGCAAGACTGGACTCCCAATTTAATAGCAGATTCCAGAGTTTGCGACCACAGTCTGAGACCGTAAAAAGGAAGCTGAAAAATTCCCCAGCGATATCGGAACAACCATTATAAACAGGACAGGGTAAAGTGTGCAAGTCGAGAATTACAACCAAAGTTTCTTAATTGTGTTTTTAGGCAGTGATTAAACTCTACCAGAAATCAAGGCATCGACACTAGGTATTCGTCAGTCAGGTACATTCAAGCATCAAGTGAGATCTAGATGACAGGTGCACTGAGAAGCAGCAGTTCACAGAAACAGGAGTCTCTAGTTCAGTACCAGCAGGAGACAAGTTGTTACCTGTTACCCATCAGCAACAGCTGTAGCACAATTAGTAAGATTGACACTCCTTTTAATTCGCAGTCCTTGGCCCTCTGTAGAGGCTTGGGATGTTAGATAGTATTAGTCTTGCTTGTTCAATACAAAAATATTAATTTACATATAGAAGTCATGCCCTTCAAGGTACCACAGAGTGTGAACAGAGATGACAACTTGAAGAAAAGGGAAAAAGAAAAAAAACTGAAAGCTGCTGTGAAGCCCCAGAACACTTCAGTAATCAAGTATGTACAACCCCTTTATGGGGCTTCTCAAGTTTGGGTGGTTTTAGTCTAAAATAGTGGACACAGAAGTATTTAAGAAGAAGATCTATACTTACCTGGGATTATTTCTGCTGAAATAAACTTAGTTACTTAAAGTTACAAAAATAAAGATAAAAGCCAGCAGCCCAGAATACTTTTCTGATAGCAGCACAGCAAGGGCTACTAGTATAAAATGCGAAACGCTGGTCAAATTGGTCAAACTGGCAAACCAAAGCTTTATTTTTTTTTTTTTTGTTTAAAGTCTTTGCTACAGTACCTAGGACTGCGCCTCTATACATAATTAACAATCATTCCTGAAAGATCTGTATTTGGCACCAGTTTGTGTTTACCTCAAACACTTGTGGGGAGGATTAATTTCAAATCAAATTTGGTTTTTCAACAGAATAGGAGCTGCCATCATGAAGCCAATTAGCTGAGTTATTGGAGAAGCTAAAAAAAAAAAAAAAAAAAAAAAAAAAAAAAAAAAAAAAAAAAAAAAAAAAAAAAAAAAAAAAAAAAAAAAAAAAAACAGAATCCTTATCTAAACCAACACATTACAGAAAGCTCCAAAAACAGAGGTCAAACATTAAAAGGCTGATATAGGCTCAAGTGGTTTATAAAACCTATAAAAAAAGACTACACCAGCAAATATGCCCTTTCAGTCCGCACAGTTTAGAAGTTAATGCAGGGAGCAACACTCGCTAGCTGGAAATCTTGTCATGGGAGAACCACACACATACCAACAGGAGTACCCAAAAATCAAATGTTTAAAAAAGCTCCAATTCCCAATCCACATCAGGGGAGAGAGATTCATAGGAAGATTGAATCAATCCATGAAAACATAATTGGTTGGGCAGTTCAAACTTCCCCCACCAACCGCTAAGTCTCACGTACATACAGCACATGTGCATGGCTCAATCCCATTCAAATTCCTCATGGAATAGAAGGATCCCAGGCTCTACAGAGTCTTTCCCTATCATGCAAGAAATTTGTCTGACTGTGCTCTAATCACCATCATGTATCACTTCAGCCATGGAGTACCAGGCAGATTAAGTAGAAATGCACAGTTTTTAGCTCATCATCTCTGCAGAAGTGTTTGAGAGGCTCAGTTCCTGGAGAGTTCTGGGTGGGTGTACAGACAGGCTCTTCATGCAGATTCACTGGCTTCTACTGGCTTAATCATGTGGTCTGGTTTGTTGCCAGCAGCATAGTGATCCCACATCTGAAGATAAAGCCGCTCCAGGTCCATTGTGTATTGTTTGGTGTTGAACAAAGGACTGGATATTCTCTGCTTCCAGACTTTGCCACGTATTTTTTTCAGGCTACAAAAAGAGTCAAAGCAGTTACGAGAGGTTTTAAACACTTTGTGATACTGTTTACTTTCTGAAATCTGCTATCTCAGCCAATCCAGAACTGCAAATACAACTGTTTCAAAAATATCTGCTACTCCCTTCCACCAAGTTCCTGTTGATGTCACAACTTCATCATTTCTGACACAGATCACCATTAATGTTGGCACAGCCTAGAGACAGGAACAAGGTAACTTGTTGCCTATTATCTGTCCTACAGTAATTTTTTACAGTGATTTTAACCAGCAGTAAGTGATAAACAGCTTAATCGTCCATTTAAAAACAAAACAAAGCTTGCAGCATACTCAATCTTTTAACAGTTAAAAGCCTGCACACAAGCAATTTCTGCAGAACAGTTAACAGGCAGTAAGTTGTTATTCTGTGCAACAGAGAGCATGGACGACCATTTACCATAAACACACAAGCCAAGTTAGCTGCAAGGTAACCTCTAGAGGAGAGTCATCCAATTATTTTAAATATCTAAGTATCTGCAAGACCAAAGCTATTGGTAAGTCCCACAGCTGCACCCAACAACAGCACTTTACATTCCTCATGTTACCTTATAACACAGCATAAGTTTACTTACTATTCCAGATCAGTTCCCAGTTTCACAGCAATATCCTCATATTCCTGCCTGCTTTTTGCAATGAGCTCTAGACAACCGAGGCAAGTAAGTTGGGAAGCAGCAACTCGTGATGCCAGAGTCTCACCTGGAAATATAAGATAGGTAAGAGCAGTCAGCTTATCGGGTAACAAATGACTGATTGTGTAAAGTTAAATTCCTTTCTCCTGGTCAGGAGGAGGAAAGAAAGTTCTTCAAGGTTGCTGCATTAATAAAAATGCATTTTTATTTTATTTTTATTTATTTATTTTTTTTCATAAAAATGAAAAACAAACAAACAAAACAAACAAGAAAATTATTTTTATCCATGCACTCTCTCCAGGTTCCCTGATGTGTTACCTGGCATAGTGACCATAGGAGTCCCGGCCCAGAGCACATCCATCCCAGTCGTGTGCCCATTGCAAAGTGGAGTGTCTAGACAAACATCAGCCAACTGCCCTCTCCTCACATGTTCCTCTTTGGGGGCAACAGGAGAAAAGATGATTCGGTTTTGGGAAAGACCCAAGTTTTGTGCGTATTGCTGAATATTGGGTTCTCCTACAGCTGGGAATCGCAGTAGCCACAGCACGCTGTTTGGAACTCTTTTTAGGATCTGCAACAAGAGCAAGGGGCAAATACAGGAAGAGTTATCAGAAACATTTCTTTGTCTGAACAACAGCAAGCAATTGCTACAGACCAAGATAAAGCAAAAGACAAAATCATTCAATACTTACATCTTCTAAAGAATGGGACAGGAAAAAAGAAAATTACAATTTGGAGTACAGTAACTAGCGTAAGAT
Organism: Nothocercus julius; assembly: GCA_013398735.1. Classification (NCBI taxonomy): domain Eukaryota; kingdom Metazoa; phylum Chordata; class Aves; order Tinamiformes; family Tinamidae; genus Nothocercus; species Nothocercus julius. The sequence continues at coordinate 2,756,505 of VZSV01000010.1, forward strand.
TTTAACACTCAAAGAGCCAACAACTCTGAATAACTGTTCCCAAGGTACTTAAAGAAGTCATCCTGAAATTTAAGATGTCATTTACATAACTTAATTGTGCAGACTAGAAGACAACTTATTTTACAATGGAATACATGCATATTCAAGCTGTTTAAAATGTAATTTTCACAGACTAAAGGTACGGATGTAATCTGTACTCAATCTCACCAAAATTTTCTATCCTAATAATACCAAGTCCCACAACATGAGCATCATCAGGATTTAGATGGCTCCCAGTTACTGTTTTTTCCACAGAACAATGAAGATGAAGCTTTTCATTAGCAGAAAGTTTCTGCTGACTTCAGAGAAGTCTGACCAGATACACAGGTACTCACATTAGCCCACATCTGCAAAGTAGAAGGATCAATCTTATACAGCTGATTAAAGTTACAGTACACAACAGCATCCTCTGGTAATCCATACTGGGAACGAGTAGTAACAATGATAGTTCGTGGAACTTCTTCTCCAGTTGCTGCTTTGTTGTTAATCTAAGGCAAAAAAAGTTGGTATCATGAGTTACTTTAAGCATACCTTTAAGGTTTATTATATGTAGAAGGCCTACCAACCCTCTGAAAGAATTTAACCGGTATGTATTCATCCACCCTTGTGGAGGTTTTGATGATGCAACCACACTGAGACAACACCCTGGGCATTTTCATGCCCTGGCTACATCTCCCTGCAACTCCAAGTAACCAGAAAGACAAACTATAGAGTAGAATGGCACACTGACCCCATCCCTTCCTTCAGGTTACTACACTAACTCCTGAGAGCAAAAATGAAATTAGGATTTTAAGGAAAGAGAATAAACAGCATGCAGAGATCAAACTGCTTCTGTTTTGATTTGAATAAAAGACAAAAGGCACACAACAGCAATGGAGTTGACTAAGACTAAAGATGCTAGTGAATAACTAGTGAACAACTGATCATGACTGTAAAGAATTGGAGTTATTAATAAGCAGTCTTAAATGAATGATCTTATAGCCTTCACAAAGAAGAGGAATATGCATACATAATAATAATAAAAAAGGCCACACAAGACAAAGTTGGGAGAACTCATCAATACACCAAGAGAATAGAATACTGTGCAAAAAGAGTTTATGGTCCGGAGTATCAGTACAATAAAAACATGATTTCAAGACTTAATTCTGCAGTTTAAATCTCTTTTAAGCAATGGCAGGATCAATTCAAGGTAGAAGAAAGTAACTTGTCTAGCTGTACAAGATACAGCCTATATATACAGTAGTCTATGTAGAGCCTACACACGCGTGCACTCACAGACATATATAAGCTTAGCTCACTGCCACTGCTGCCAGCCAAAACAAACGTATCGTTGACAAACTTGACATTAATGAAAACAACTCGGTGTCACTGACTGTATCAGAACACAAAGCCAGTACATTGAAACTGCAAAGACAAGACGACAAGATGTGCAAAGTGATGTGCTAGTTTCAAGAAAAGTAGATAAAAATGCTATGGATTCAAGTCACCCAGGAGGGACCTCAAACAAAATACACGGTTCCAGTCACGTAGGCCCTAGGAAGCTGATAACAAATTAGAAACAGTACAAAAAATAATTATATTAGTATGATCAAAAGATGGAAATCTTGTTCTACAAGGGCATAACGACAGACTAGATTGTTTCTCTTGTGGAAGGATGCAAAACAGGAATTCTCCATTTTTCTAAAGGGACAGTAGTTTCAGAAGAAAACACTAGTAATCTAACTGAAAAAAAAAAAGACACAAAACCTAGTATCAGCTTATAGGAAAGTTTCAGCTGTGCACAAAAGAACTTAAAAGAAACCAAAGCACAAGATTATGGATAGAAGTAATAAAAGCTCTCTCAAATGAAGAATAAATACATAAGTAAGGGCTCTTATAGGTTCATAGGAAGATTCCACAAACATCTGCTTAAGAGTTGACATTTAATGTGAAACTCAAAACAACAAATCAGTTTAAAAAGAAAAAGTGTTGAATAAGCATTGCTGAAATACAACAAAATAAAAACTTTCACTACATTAACCAACAGACTTGTTCTAAAGCAACACAAATAAATAAATGCAACTGAAACTGGGAGTGGCCCACAAATATCCCTACAATGAACAAACCAGTCTTACCTTCCAGCTCTGAACCAACTTCTCCCTATACAATGAGACAGAATTTTTTTTGGACTTTAGGTAGCTCTTGATATAACCTTTCTATCTTTGAGGTGAAGACCACCTTCCAGCACATCTGTGGCTTCACAGACTTTAGAGATAGTTTCTTTCAGTACAAGAACTGATCAACATGACAGAAGTTACTGTTCTTTGTTAAAAGATACAGATACATTATAAGACTCATACATGCCCTGAACTGCCTCACCTGGGTAGTTGCTAGTCCATTACTGATGTTGAATCCATTGATTGTTATCTGAATTTGACCACGATTTATCATCTCAATCACAGCTTCTGCAATTGTATTCATAGGAATGACTGGCATACTGAGGGCAGCGTTGCTGTCTGCGTTGTCTCCGCTATCAGGACACTTCATCTAAAAACACACAAACAAACATGCACAAGTCGGTGACAGTGTTATCCTCACACCCTAAGGCAAGACACCCAAAGAAGCAGTTCTCACCTTAACAATTTTGACATCAGGGAGGCTGTCAAGGAAAGCCTTCAAGTCAATGCCGTTCAGAACAATTCTGTTATCATAAATATGACCATTGGACTTGAAATCAATGACTGCTTTTTTCTGTTTAGATAGACAGAGAGAGGGAAGAAAAAAAAAAAAAAAAGCACCTTTAAAATGTTGCAAGATCCCTTATAAAATTACTCTTAGTATTTGGTGAAGAGAGCTAAGGAAAACAACAGCTAGTGACATCTAATTTTCTTACCATCTCTATCCTCTCACCTACCTTCAGATGAGGAAACATGTTGGCATGGTCTCCAATAAAGAAAGTGTTTGGCATGTAAGCTAATTTCTCAGAATACTGCTCAGCCACCTCAACTGGGGAAGTTTCTTTATCTGTGATAATATAATCCATGAACAATGCCCCACTGGTTCCAGGGTACCCTAGCCACATTGCCTATAAAACAAAAGCAAGAATACCAAAAACAAAGCAAGTTAAGCCATTGTATACTAACTTAAATTTTCTACCCACAGATTCAAGTACCTTCTTACACTTTATTAAATGAAGAGCAAGCACTACCCGCAAGTTTTCACTAGTGAGACACTGAGCAGTTCGAGGACATACTAAAACTGATCCCTCACACTAAGACTACTGACCAAAGCACCCAACCTGTGCAGCCACAAGAGCAGTATTACCATTTCATTCTTTTAGCCAAGACAACTTCTGTGGCCTAGAATGAGTGTAATTCAGGCTTCTCCTACTCTGCATTCCATACACACTTCAGAAAATCCCTAGTCAAAATATCCATTATCTCAGTTCTGAACTCTAACGAGAATATCACTAAGCCTAAAGAAATCAAAACACAACATCTCAAAACTGACTTCTGCAATGGCTTTAAATAAACATTTGCTGTTCTTACCCACACAAGAAAACAGATAGCATGAATGAACCTCAGAATTAGAGCTGTCCCTTTTGAGGCACAGTCAACTATGCATGGCATTAAAAAAGGTAAAAAATCCACATTAACTAAAAATGGAAGTATTGAGTAGAAGAAAGAATAATCCTACTTGCCTCATATATGCTCATTGCTGACAAGTCTAACCATTATTGATCAACACGAGCCTTCAAAAGCTTTTCCAGTGGCAGAAAAATTGGAGACTCTTGATAACTAGTGTATTTTGGAGATACAGAGCTCTAACTTAGTTACCTGAATAGGTGCTGGTCTCAAGGCAAATAACTCATTGCGGGCTCCTTTTGTGTATCCATTCATGTTAATGAGAATGTGTATTCCATCCTGGTGAATGCGGTCTGCTGCTTTTCCATTACATGGTATCTGAATAGTAATTGGAAAAAAAAAAAAAAAAAAAAGTTATCTTTATGTTCAGTCTTTCAACAATAGTTACATTTAGTGACTGGTATACAAATGAACAAGTATCAGCAGCATAATGCAATTTAACTGAGACTTAACTCTTGTCATTCCTTGTCATTCCTAGTTTTATGGACATGTAAGTCATCCACTCAAGGTTAAAACCAAATCAAAACAAACCAACAAACTCCCCAAATCTGGACCCTTACTGCCGAAACAGGAAAAACTACTATACCCCCAGTTGGAGCACACAGTCACTGACAAAAATTCTAACTGTGGTCCCTTAATAGTTCTATAAACCAAAACAGTCTTTTTTTTTCCTCCAGTGAGACTGACTAATCATCAAAACAATTCAACTACTGCAGTTCATAGATTTGCAAATTACAGGAATACAGAGAAATTGCCTCAAACTGAAGATCAAAAATAAACAAATGAACTATTCTTTAACTACTGCTAATACTGTCTCACTCTACAGTTATATTGCATCATGCAAATACCTCATTTTTGTAAAAAAAAAAAAAAAAAAAAAAAAAAAGCTGTCTCACATTTTACAGCAGCACACAGGGAGTTGAAGCTCATTCTCTCCAAATGTCTTAAAAATCTCAACTTTCCAAAAAGTATTTCAAAGAAGAATAGTTCTGCTGACAACATCAATATGACATTTGACTTACGAGAACAGATCCTGGACTACACAAGAAGTTTAACAACTAAGTGCCAGTCATACCCATCACCTAATTTTGGGACAGGCCAAGTCAGACCATTTCTACTACTAATACACACTGACTATTCCATAGTGCTCTAGGATTTCGATCTTGATGTACTGTAACAACTCCTTGATTTCTACAGGTATTTGAATCGTATCAGCATGTTTTTTCTTTCACACGGAACAACCAACCCTGTGCAAGCTTGAATATATCTGCAGTTATGCTATTGTAACTTAATAGTCATATCTAAGTGTCACAAATACCTTAAGACTTCATGAAACCATTATTCAGCATTGTTAACGGTTTTTAATAATCACAAAGAGATCACACAATGCCCCAGGTTAGGCATAACATGAATAAACAACCTTCAAACCTCCAAATTCAAGACTAATCTCAACCCCATTCAATAAATCATCGCAACTAAAAATCACAAATTACAGACTAAGATATGTTTCATTTTGTTTTTCTAAATAGTCAGTGCATTAAAAAAAGCTCACCTGAGATAAATCAACAAAATGATTTGCTTCAGCCATCACTTTTACACGAAAGTTTGTACCATCATCAGGACTCAGGGCATAACAGAATACCTAGAAGCAGCAGCACAAGTTAGATATCTGTGACACTGCACCAACACCACACCTTTGTGATAAATGTATTTTTAAATTACAACAGTATATATTAGTAAAATTAATAATTTTAAAATTTTAAATTACTAAATCTTCTGTCAGAAAATTTTATTTATCGATGTGACTTTTACCAGTTGAGAAAGAAGCCAAAAAAAAGTAGTGTTGGGAACATGAGACGTTCACATCAGGCCCTAGTTTTATCTATTTCTGGTACTGGTGTAAGGTACTGCATCCTGCAGAGATACGTATCATGTTCCCATCAGCGTAAGGTTAAGTAATTTTATTAAAAAGATCTGCATAAACATTACATTCTCAAAGAACATTCTGTACAAGATAACTCTGAACTCGTAATTAATGAGAAACGTAACTATGCCTCAGCTTGAGTAGGTAAATTAAGTCTTAGGGAAGTTTTCTGAACAGATTTTTTTAAATACAGGTACTAGCTGTACAAAAGTGAGCATTTCCTCTCCAGTTAAGAAACCAGTAATGTACCCACTCTAAAACCAAAGGTTGACAAGGTAGGTACACATGCATCTTTAGTTAGCCCCATAGACAAAATAATCAATTCTCAGCATATTGGTTCTATCTTGCAGGACAAAAAGGCCAATTTTAGTAAAATAATGGAAAACCATGCATCCCAGTTACATTTTATAAAGCTTTGTAAATCCAGAACAATAAAGATCACTCCCTGTCTCAATCTGAGTGGTAAACGGCACTTTTCTCCCCAGTTCCACAGATCATCAAGCCTGTAATAGTTTTGTGAAAAATAACTGTTTAACAGTGACACTTCCAACAACAACATAAGCATGTAGTTTTGCCATGAGGATTTTGGACTATATAGTTTCATGAACAAGAGAAAATATGGGGGGTGGGAAGAGGAGAAAGCTTATCACAAAACACTCTGGATGTAGGGAAAACTTGAAACCTTTCACAGGCGTAAAGCAGCTTCCCCTGTTTTGCAAATCAGGAACTTGAAACCAGGAAGGAAGCCCAGTTACAACTTCATTCCTCTAATATAACATATTTATAAGTTTCAGCATGCCATTTAAATTTTTACCTCAAATTTGTCTGAGTTATGCATTCCTGGAATTGACTGCATTAGGTGGGAGGTTGGATGGTTTCCAAAATCAGAGCTCACGTAGCCAATACGAAGTCGACCTTCACTGGCCTTCAAATCCTTCGGATGCTCATATGGTGGCTTGTGAAGAACATTAATCTGTCAAGAAGACATGAAACTCTTTAGAAACCTGTTCACCAAAATAAGTGCTGAAGAGTGCCAAAACGATCACGAGCTTGGTGGATTAATCTTACCACATATTCAAATAAGCTGTGGCGTCAGTTATTTGAAACTTTCAATATGTATATTCCACTGCAGACAAACACAGTTTCCATAGAACATGCTACTACCTGCCCACATTTAATCAAATAAAGACAACCACCACTACACTGAAAGCTGCTGTCATTTCTGCTTTGCTAACAGAGCATTTTGGGGGGGGAAGAAAAAAAAATAAAACACCTCCAATTACTAAATATAATACCACGCCACTATGATCAGGAAGTTCTGACACTACAAGCTACTTGCCGATAGATCAGTATTCCTGTGCAGCATCACAGCCTGCTTTCTGTTCTTATGCTCCCCAACTTCTGTAGGCATCATCTTTTTGCCACTACAACTGATAGTCCTATCAGGCTACACAGACTGCCTTTAGTTCAAGACAGTTTGAATGCTGCACATCATGAGTTCTGAAGTCACACTTCACCACTTGTGTTAACTAGACCCCTCCACTAGCTTCAGGGAACTTTCACTAGTAACTGGCAACTGGCTCAAACAGTCTATCTCAACACACACAAGTTCCATGATTCTCTGGCTGAAGAAGAAAAAAGTCTTTTCTATTTTTTTGTTTTTTAAATCAGAGGAATTTGCTATCAACTCCAATTAAGACTCCTGGCAGCTTGAGGTGCTCTGGCATCTTGTGGAAATAACACAGGTGAGAAATCACAAGATATGTTTAAATTAAACGCATCAATTTTTGGAAGAACCTGTGCTACAGTATGCCAAGTACTCCAAAGCACAATCCCAGTACACATTTAAATACTTCCTACTGTGATATATTATCTCTGTAATGCTGCAGCCACCACCACGCAAAGGATCTTGGAAATCCAAACCCAAGCAAACAAAGCTCACATGTTCTGACAAGGATTCTCCAGAGGCAAGGTCAGGCTCCAAGCACCGGAGGCTGGACAGGACCAAATCCTGAGAAATACTGACACATGGCTGCCTAGATCTTTGTTACTGTTACAGGAATAGTAATTTTTTTCACTCTGGGCTTTTCCGAAACACTCATGTGTACTCTGCAAAACTAAATGAGTGAACACTATGCCCTAGATCTCTACATGTCAATGGCTCAGAAGCCTAAAAATCACTAATGTATTAAAAAATAAAATCTGTTACTCAGCTATAATTAAATTGGCACAAGCACACAGAGTAATTCAATCACAGTAAGGCTGTGTAAAACTCTACCTTATCTAAGCAGAGATTTCCATGCCTCTCAGCAATAGCCTTCCTGAAACTGTGAGAAAGGGGATACAGCATACTATGATGAGGGTGGACAGAAGGCAGCCTGTTTTTCTCCAATTGATCAGCTACAATGCTAACCAGCTTCTTCATTCTTTCATCATAGTCTGTCCAGTCACAGACAATCTAGAAAGGGAAAAAATAAATAGGGTAACAGCTTCATGTGATTCCGAGTTGTGACCAGCATTTTTTTTTTCCACAGATGACAGAAAACAAAAAACCCCAGCAATTACTGTGATGACTGTACAATCTTAAGTTTGCTCATCTACTTGATTTGTTGAAGAAAAATCTTTAAAAATTACAATCAGAGGCCCCTTTTCCTCACCTGTAAGCAGTGGGCCAAGTTGCAATAGGCATCTGGGAAGTCAGGTTTCAGTTTCAGAGCAGTGCGATAAGAGGCAATGGCTTCTGGTATATTCCCCGAATCCTGGAAGAAACAGGAATGAGTCAGCAGATAAAAATATATTCAGGGTAAGTACTCACAGCGTCCCATCATATTGTAAGAGTGAATCATTCGCATGTGCTACCTTGTGAATAGAGGCCAGGTTGCTGTGGGCATCAGCAAAAGCTGGATTTATCTGAATGGCACGGGTGTAGCACTGTAAAGCTCCTTGCACATCCTGCATTTCCTTCAAAGTATTTCCCATATTGGAGTAAGCATCTGCAAATGTGGGACTGATTCTGAAAACCAAGATAACATATATCATGAGCAATAAAAGATGCTTCATAATTAAGAAGCCATACCCAGATTACTGTCTGGTTTGCAAAGCAGCTATCTGAATTACAATATGCCACTGTAAGCCATTTTCCGTACAGATCTACAGCACTTTCCTGCCATGAAATATTAAGAATATTAGAAACCAAATCCATTTACCTAATAGCTTCTTTGTAATGCATCAGAGCTTCCTGTAACTTTCCTTGCTGTTGAAGAACACTTGCTAAATTTGAATGTGCAGCAGCAAACTCTGGGAACACCTAGAAGAAGAAAAAAATTGTCCCTCAAAGCCAACAAGCATAAAAAAAGAGAGTAAGAAATGCAAAAATGGTTTGTATGATTCAGCAAAATTTCTTCCCCTTACACCCAAAAAGGAAAAATGCCTGTGTTGTATTAACTATACATTTAGCTGTACCTCAAGAGCTTTCCGATAAAGGCGAACAGCTTCTTCAATGTTCCCCTGCTCGCGCTTGATGTTTGCTAGGTTATTTAGAGAGTCTGCATGTGTGGGACAGAGTCGAAGAGCTGTGTTGTAGCACTCTTCAGCTTCAGCCACCTTTAAGGGAAAAATGGAGTAAAACAAACTGCCTCATGTGGTAGCATCTGCTATAAAATCAAAAATGAGAAGTTATTCTACAAACATTTGAACAAGTTCAAAGTAGAGATGCCCCCAATTATTCTTCCTGATAAACAAAAAAAAACACATAGATGACACCACATTTTAATAAAGCTAATACTGGCATACAAAATAACTATTAATCGAACTTTTTAAAATGTAGACCATGGCAAGGGGGGGGGGGGGGGGGGGGCAGAGAAAAAAAAGTACTCCTTACACTGCCTTTCTCCTTCAAGGCATTGGCCAGGTTACAGTAGGCATCAGGGAAGTGGGGCTGCAGTTCAATGGCCCTCCTGTACGTGTCTATTGCCAGGTCTATCAGCCCTTGCTCGTAATACACGCAGGCAAGGTTGCCGTGCACGACGGCATGATTGGGACTCAGACTCAAAGCTCGTAAATAAGCTGCTACAGCTCTGCAACAAGAAAGAGAAGGTTAATGATCACCTGCACAGTTGCACACTTACCTTGTTCATCAAAAGAGCTACATAAAAGGAAAAGCAAAACAAAACAACAAAAAACCTTCAAGGGAAACATATTCACAAAGACGCACAAAAGCTACTCAGTTAAAATTACATGATTCTTATATTCTTATGTCCTGTCCCCGCTTAACCCTATTTCTCCCAAATGGAATCAGTACCAGCTTATTCTGATTTCCCACCACAGAGAACAGTTGATCACGTGCAGTTCACAGCACATCCAAATGTTCTAAAATGGGATTTTTTTTCCTTCTCCCTAACTGATACTGTATAATGTTTAACCTAAGTCTTCCGTGAGAAAGGTAAAGATTTTTTTGTGTGTGTGTTTTTTAAACACTCTTCAATGCTAGCAAAAGCATGGCACCTTGGCTCCAAGCATTTCTTTTTTAAAATTATGTCATTATTAGATTATAACAATATAAACACAGCTCAGCTTGAGACTACTACATTTCTTTATTCTCTCTGCTAACCTGACACATTTATCCCTTGTTCACCTTGTATCACCTTGTTCAAAAATGGATCCTTAATTATCTGCACCTAATAGCACCATACTTAAGTGATTCTTGTGGTCAAATTTAATTCACAGGGGAAAAAAAAAGTCACACTTGTATTTTTAACTAAAACAAACAAACAAACAAAAAAAAAAACTCAATAAGGTATTGCAAATTCCAGAATGACTAGTGAACATGCCCTTGTGTAGTCCATTAATCTCCAGGTAACACAGAAATCACTGAATGATTTATACTGGGTATGCACTACAGCTAGTTAGAATAATTAACCCGTTCCCTGCAAGCCTTTATTGAATTTTGAGCCACAAACCCCAGCTACTAGGAACTGTAAACCAATCAACAGATGCAATATGGGACATTGCGGAGAAAACAATACAGGCTGGATCTTTTACAGAAAGAAAACTAATGTTCATGCATCAGATGTCTCAAAACAAGCTGGTTTGAAAAGGCAGCAACAGCACTGCAGCAACACGTAGTAACATGATGGCCATCCATAATAAACACATAATATTTAATTAGAATCTTAACTGAAATTCAGCATTTCAGCAGTCTTACACAGAGGAAAAATTTAAGAAAAAAATACATATGTAGATCAGGTCTGGAAGCATACAATGAAAAAAAAGACAAGACTACCCAGGGGTACTTTCTGTATGTGCTCCAAAGCCATTTGCTTTCTTACCTTTGAGCAGAGGTCTTCACTATGCTGTCCAAAGAGATTTTACATCAGGAACTTAGTTTATACCTTGATACATCTGACAGGCTGCTGACGGAGCGACACTACTTACTTACTTACCTATCAAATATCCTTGCCTCCTTCAGGACATTCCCCAGATTGATGTAAGCATCCAAAAAATTTGGGTCAAGTGTTACAGCCTGAAAATATTTTTAAAGTAACATCTTTGAGCATTAATGTATAAACACTGTCTATGAAATAAAGGTTTTTGCTTGTTTACTGACAAAATTGATCTGTAAATATTTAAGATTTTAAGAAACCTAGTGAGGAAGGAACCTAGTGAGGAAGGAAAACTTAAGTTAAGCAAACCAATCATATTGGAGACACACTTACGTTTACTTCTTAATCAATTCAGTGATTGAGTTTTTTTTCCACCCCTTTTTAATTTGTACAAAAAAACAGGATATACTACCTTGAAATTCACTCATCAGCTTACCTAAGTCAAGACCTAGTTCTCTCCAATGTCATGCTTAGAATTGATACCAACGAACACTGTTGTTACTACTGCAGAACAACACGTATTCCATGCTAGGTTAATCATCTCTAACCACCCACCCATGCTACAATTTGTTTTAGGGGAAAAGACCCCGAGAAATTGATCTGCAGCCTTTTTCTAGTGGAAATTAGTGTTTTTAGAAGTTCAAACTTTTAGAACTTTAGAAGTTCTAAAGGAGCAAGAAAAGAGCATGTGTGTCATGTCTGTGGAATATAATTGCAGCCACTTAACAAAAACAAAACAAAAAAAAACATAAACATTCCTTACGAAAATAGTAAAATGTACAAAATTTGTAAACTTTTGACAGCTTATAAAAATCACAAGAGATGCAGTACTAACCTATAGGTATTTGACAAGTCAGATATTGGTGCGAATCATAGTCTTTCCCATAGGAATTGTTATTTTCAAATCAAAATACTTTTTCTATCACTAACCAGAATATGGCAGCAGGGAAGGAAGAGGTAGCGTTCATAAAAAAAAGCTAAATATTTTTCTGTAGATCTGTAAGTCTTTGATATCAGGAAGGAAGTGCCCACATTTTAAACCTGGTTTTAGGTCACTTAGACTTAGAAATCAGTACAAACTGAATTAATATGCTAACCAGTTAACAACATAGAAGGATTAGACAACACATGACACCAAGAATTAACCATATTAATCTAATCTAGAGATGTCTGAAACACTAATGGTGAAAATAAATTCTGGAGAAGAGGAATTAAGTGTGTATCCCTGTAACTTGTTCTCCTCAGTTACTCACACGAAAGCAAGAATACCTGGAACAGGATCGCAATAAAAGAGATTTTAGAACAGAGTTGTTGCTTTTACACACACACGCACGCGCGCACACACACACACACACACACACACACACACAAAACAACAAACATTCTCAAACACTATTCCCACCAGAATTAGATTTAGAAAATTCTATTCTGGAAAAGGACTGTAAAACAACTTAATGAATTTTCTTATCTTTGACATGTGTGTGAAGTCCTTAGGGCAATTCTAAACATATCTCTTTAGTGGCATACAGGCAGTCTGAAACATCAGGAAGTAAAAAAGGATTAACATAAGATGTTAACCAGCAGGACTATAAATTCTCTGCTCATCAAAATATATCTGCCATCTACAAAAGTTCTTAAGCAAGTAGGCAAATCAAATCTACTAGCAAAGCCAATGGGTTTAGATAGTTACCTTTTCAAAGTGATGAATTGCAAGCCAGATTTCTCCTTGGGCATTGAAAACACAGCCAAGATTACTCCAAGCCACTGCAAAGTTTGGTTGAGTCTCAATTGCTTTTAAGTAACAGGCCTTGGAACAGTTAAAGAAGAGAGATACAAGGGAAGGGGAATATTTGTAAAAAAGAAAAAAAAATAAGAAAAATAATTGTTAGTATGCCTTCTCTAACCAGCCAAAAGTGACCCTGCAGTATAGGCTAGCTTGCGCGAAAACTAATGCGCTGCAAACAGCTGTTGATCCTGCGCCAGCGCAAACCAAAACCCAGGTGCAAGCCCACCATTTTTCAGTTATGCTGGTAACAAATTAACATTCCTGCAGACACCAGGTTATCTCAGAAGCAGCCTTAGAAGTTATTTGAGTACTTCAGCAGTTATTTGCCACCACTAAGGGTGTAAAAGTAAAAAAAAAGAAAGGAAAAACAGTGTCTTTCTGTAAGACAGAATCTCTTAAATGGTGTAGTATTTCCTAGGGGGATAAAAAATAAGAAATTAGAAAAACTACTGAAAAAGAGATGCAGCCATTCTTCAGTTTTAACGGTCCTTCTCAGGAGAGATGACATGTCCAATCTCATTTGCCAGCTTCTTTGGGTACTTTGTATCATCTACAGCTTCAAAACCTCAAATGACAGGATTGCATGAAGGTTTAGGTCCCTGTAATGCAAGCGCAAGAAATCGCTGCGCATCCTAACAGCACGGCGCCACGCTATCGCTGCGAACTGCTGGGCTATATCGATTGCCCCTAGATACAGTGAACGGCCAACCAGAATCATTAATCTACCAGACAGGCCCATACAGAAACTTGAACATTAAATTTGATGTCTGGACTCTAAATGCATTACAACCCGATTTTATCCAAAAGGCTACAGCCTGGAGCTTAGGCAGTCACCCAATCAGAGATTAATCATCTAGTCAACCGTTCACAAGGGCTTCATCGCACGCATTGCGCGTTACCGCTGCGCAGCCTTTGCGCTACTGCAGGATCACAGCGCATCATCAGAAGAGCAGAACGCTGCAATCCAAACAAAGAAGAAAAAAGGAAAAAAAATGAACAACCAGAAGAGTTAGAAGCTTTTACTATTAACTATCTCCAATTATTTCTTTAAAAAATATCTTAATTTACTTTTACTTTTATTTCTTTGAAAGAATTTGTGGCTACTAGTATAAAACATTCTTACATTACTTGCTTGTAATTAAATATTTTAAGCTGTTTCTGAAGCCACAAGACAGAAGATTCAGGCATGGAGGCAAATGGTTTTGCTGTGGCAGTTACAAACCCGTTACCATATTTCTCATCATGTGACTTTTCGGTGCGTTCCTTGCTGGAAGAGGAGGAGGAGGTGTGTGTCTGCCCTAGATCCAGGCCTCGAGCTCCCTTCAGCGAGGCACCTTACGCATGGAATAGGAGGTTTCACCCACCTGAAACCTTCTAAATACAATATCAGTGGTGAAAAACCAAAAACAAGAGAGAAAATAAAACAAGATCATTAGTAAAAGTTCAACAAAGCAATTGCAATTTTTTTGGATATGTCTAACACATGGGAATGAGGACAATCTGTCTGTAACAAGGGAGACATGCAGAAGGGAGAGGGTTAATCAGGGCAATTGCATACAGCAGGGACTTTTTTTTTTTTTTTTTTTGGAAGAAAGGCTCTGAAATATCTACAAAGTAATTAAATTTTAGTTCAAACTGTAAGGAATTTGCTGGCTTGATCTTTCAAATGGACTGATAACCAAAGAAATACATTGCAATTTACTCAAGATGTTTTTCTGGTTTATTAAGTTCTCACAAAACGGAATAACACTTTCAAACTAGGTGTCTCCAGAGCTCTGAAACAAAGAAGTCAGCAACCTAAGGCAGGCGCAGTGTCTTGGCCTATACCAGTCACACTAAAGCTGCAGTGAAGTGCAATTCGTGTTAGCTGTCCGCTTGGTGGGCTGAGAACCAAGTGTCTCAAAGACTGTTCAAACTGTAAACACTGCTTCAAAATACTTTCAACCTGGATTTGACCAAATTATGTTGTTCTAAGAAGGTACACACATCCAAGCTGTTAAGAGAAATCAAAAAAGAAGAAACTTTGAACCTGCTTTCCCATTACCCCACAAAGATCTAATCCCTCCCCAAATGGTGCTGCAGCCAAACAGACAGCTACGCTGTTCATACACTCCACTTTTTAGCATGCGCGTGGGGCTTGGAGTGACAGACGTGGAGTCCAGAGTGTTTCTGATTTCTCCACACTCCTCACCCCTGCAGCGCGGACGCGTAAGGTGGCTTGTAACAAGACAATTTCATCGCGCAATTGAAGTTTTAACGTGCCAAGAACTTTAAACTCATCTTGGTGTTCGAATTCTCCGTTTAGAAAACACAGACTGCTAGAAGCCACCTTTCCACTACAGCAAGTTTTCTTTCGATCAGTTCATTTACCGAACAAACCAGCTTTGTCCTTCTGATTTCTTTATTTTGGGGGAAGGGAACAGGGAAGACATGAAGAAAAGTTATTTGGGGGGGGGGGGGTTGCATACTGCAGCTATTGATCATTTAATAGCCTTTCTTCCACTATTGAGGGAAGGGAAAAGTTAAAGAATAAAAATCTTTAAAAGCCAATATTACAAGATAACATTTGGATAAGTTTCTTCTCCACTTACAAGCCACAAAGGACTTTAGAAGAGCAGCATTTTCAATAGCACCTGCATCGTACAGGGATCTCGAGCTAATCACAGGCTCTCTGCTTGGCACCAGCAGGCAAGCCTCAGATTTGAAGGACTTATTTCCAGATAAGAGCATGGTGGAGTCCCTGCCCAATACTTCAGAATGGTTTCAGATAGTCTAGTTCAGCAGAAAGACTTGGTAATGTTCCATTTCTTGATTTAAACCAACTTTTAAACATGGACATGCCATAGCTTGCCCTGCTACTACTCTGGGGTGTTTCAGTGCCTTCAGTTTTCAGCAGTTTCTCAGACTGTCTGTAGATCAACGCAGATCTGAAGACTTGGTGCAAAGTTCAAGGTTTCAAAACACTGACGTTTAAATGTATTCTACTGAACACCTACCTTGGCTTCTTCCAAGCGACCCAGGGCTTTGAGCAGGTTCCCCAGGTCACTACGAACACAGTACAAGTCCTGAAAAATCAAATCATGACATCAGCACTTAAAACTTCACCACTTCACAGGCATCCCAAAGGCCCACACAGAAGCAATACAAAGTTCTTAGGTTTGCTGCTTAAAAATGAGTTAGAGAGAACTAGTCAGTGAAAATCCATTTCAATTATGCAAGATTTTTCTTGACTATTACTGGTGAAAATCATATTCATTTTAACATCACAATAGCACAACCATAAAAAAAATAGAAAGAAATAAACGACCAACTCATACAATGCCTGTTTATAGAGAAATACAAAAGAAATCCAAAATTAAGCTCAAGCCGCTGCCCCCAAGGTAATTTTAATTCTTTTGACAGAAGAGAACACGCTTTTTAAGTCTGCTTTTTCTTTTTAATTAAACTATGACTGTCTCTTCCCCTAAGAGTACAAGGCCTGTACTGTCAATTTACGCTGTTAATAATCTGAAACCATTTTAAAACTATACATATAATGACCACACCTCCTCTATTCCTTAAGCAGGAATTTTCTCCCTGTTTTTCATCATCTGTCCATTTTCAACTGTCTTCCCACATGACTTCTTTTTCTCTACTTTTATTTGTAACCACAGCATAGACTGTAACTGCAGTGTCTGGCATTACATGGGAAGACCACATAAACTATGGAGACATTTCTATCAATAGCAATGAAAAAAAAGTGTCTTATCTAAACACGACTTATATAAGAATATACCATCTTATAGTATTCCTAGCACTTGTTGAATTTAGTTTGCATCTCACTTTTCAAAGGAAAAATGCTTAGGCATCCTAAACCAATGGTGCTTTGTACGTATTTCTGGCAAAACACTGACAGTTATCACCAAACAGCAAACAACTGAGACATTTCCACTACACTCAGCATGACTATATGATTGAGTATAATTCAAAATAAATAGAAGCTATCAGTCTAATTCAACATTTGTTAAAATGTAAAACCAAAAGTTAGAACCAAAAACTCCAAATAACATACCAATTACTTCAACTTAGTCATGCTTAGACAGATACAGTTGCAGCATGTAAAACATAAATCACTGTTTCTAAAATCTGCCCAGTGTGGAAATCGAACCAATGAAACTGTAATCACCATAGAATTTTTGATTTCATAAAATAGTACCTGATGATTTATTAAGATTTAGCATGTATCTGTAAAGATTTGTGACAATGGTATCTCATGCACTTTTAAGAAAAGTATTAAGTAAATGAAGAAATTTAAGGTGGCCATCTTGGGGGTAAAGGGCCGCTTGCTGTTCTCTTTAACTAATGGTTGGAGTTAAATACTATTAAATCTTTTCACGTCCATGGAAACCTGTTACTTGTCTGTCTGTCCTGGGGCAGCAATGAAGCATGCAGCTCTTCCACAAAACACAGTGTTACTTACAGGATTGTACTGAAGGGCAGACACATAGGCCTGTACTGCTCCTTCCATATCACCTGCAGCTACCAGTGCAGCAGCCAGATTAATATATCCATCAATGAAATCCGGTTTGAGGCGCAGTGCATGTCTGTAATGTTCAATAGCTTCTTGCAGCTGTCCACGTTCCTTGTACACATTGCCCAGGTTTGAGTAGGCTTCAGCCAGCAATGGATTTTGTTTGATAGCCAAAGTGCTGAAGTGAGCAGACCTGGAGAAAATAAGACAAATTAAAAAAAAGACTTTGTTTGCCTACCTACCTACTTAACATTCATGCTCAAATAAGCCAAACATACAGCCAACAAATCTGAAGTTGTAGAGAAAAGTCTTAAATTTTGTCTGGCTTCTCGTAAATTCCCATCTAGATTCTACTGAAGACAACGCTAGTTTGCTAACAGTAGAGTTCTTCAAGCTTCTTGCTAAACTTGAACTGAACACAGTTTAAAAAGTTACTGTAGAACCTCCGTTAAGCCTCTGCGACCATCCGAAGGGTTTCCTCTAAGCAAGGTTTTTTTGCTTAGTAACTCTTTTCAAGAAATAGGATACAGCAAAGTATGTAAACGCAAAAATCTGCCTTCCCCCCACACTTTTCCCATATCTTAATTACTACAACTTTACTTAGAAGCCTACATAAATCCCAGTCACAAATTACTTCCATCGCCAGGACACAAAGATTCACAGACATAACAGTTAATAAGGTTTGAAATGCTTGAGGCATATAAAGCAAGCTCAGGAAGAGGCAGAAAGGAAATGTGGAGACAACTTGCAGAGGACCAAACATTGTTTTAAAAACATTGTTTAATCATGCCACTTCACAACAAACACTCATCATGTCTTGCCACTAAAAAAAATGCCCACAAAACCCACACTACAGATGGAATGAACAATTATTTTATAAGTTTACAAGCGCAAACGCCTTTGGTACACACAAGCAGGCCTGATATCCTGATTAAAGTGCACAATATTAAAGTAAAACACAAGTACAACATCTGTTGTGTGCTGCAAGGCTAGAAATTTGTATTTGAACTCCTCTTGCCCTAACAAAAGTCAGAGAGAAAGAACATTTTTGGACCAATCCTTACTGCTGCCAAGAATTTAAGTCAGTGTATGCATTTAATGATAAAATCACATTTTTTTTAAACAGAACCTTTGTCAGTTGTGCTCAATATTATGAGAGATACAAACTGGAACTAAAGCTTCACAGGACACTCAGGTCTCCTACCTGTCCAGTCTGCGACACTGGAAGTGAATGGAGGATAGCAATAAAAGTACACCAGTATTATCAGGCTCTTGTCTCCAAAGCTGCATGCAGTGTCTCTCTGCTGCTTCAAAGTCTCCTGCCTGATATTCACGATGAGCCAACTCCGCTAACCCTTGGAAGGAAAGCATACGTTTCGTTGGTTCTGGAGAATCACCAAAACATTTAAGGGGGGAAAACAAAAAGTTAGATAATGGAAACGAAACAAACACATAAACAAACAGAAAAGTTTAAAACAAAAACAAACAAAAACATGTACAAATTAAAGGATGAAAATGCATGAAATTATGTAACAAACTACAGCATGTGACATTTTTAACTCTCAGATCTTCATACCATATAGTTATGACATTTCTAACATTACAGGTACAATAGTCCATGCCCTCATCAGTTAATGACAAGCATATAAACACAGAGAGACATTACTAATTAACCATTTTCCATGAACCTGAAAAATATTCAGATTCCAGAAATAACAGTGTACTTTGTTTCATAACACTAAAAATGCTAGTAACCAAAAAATGAATCTGCTCCCCTCCCCAACTAAAATTTTTATGCTTCATAATTCTAAAAACAAAGTCTAAAAATTATGGAGAAATAAAGGACAGTTGACAAAGACTTCAAAGAACTCAAACAAAAAGGACTCAAACAAAATTTTGCTGTACCAGGAGATTTGTATCATGTGAAAGCCCTTAAAAAGAAGAAAAAAAGAAAGTGTAACACAACATTTCTTCCAGCCGCTATTATGTGCTATTAGCCCACATATCTATAATTAGTAAAAATTCTTCCATCAATAACCATTTGGGCCTCGGAACAACCGCTGCAATTTTGACATTGTTGGCCTACCAAAGAAGTCTTAGAAAGGGCAGCATACCGAAAAGGATTCACTAATTCTAGGTGTCTGGCTGGAATTAGAGTGACAAAGTGCTTTTAGTGTTAATGACATATTCACAGAGAACAACAAAAAAACAGTAAAATATTATCTGTTTTAGATACTTTT